>OV788323.1:24599005-25085899 GCA_928718305.1 Tetramorium bicarinatum | reverse complement strand
TAACCCAGACTTAACCCAGACTTAACCCAGACTTAACCCAGACTTAACCCAGACTTAACCCAGACTTAACCCAGACTTAACCCAGACTTAACCCAGACTTAACCCAGACTTAGCAGACTTAACCCAGACTTAACCCAGACTTAACCCAGACTTAACCCAGACTTAACCCAGACTTAACCCAGACTTAACCCAGACTTAACCCAGACTTAACCCAGACTTAACCCAGACTTAACCCAGACTTAACCCAGACTTAACCCAGACTTAACACCAGACTTAACCCAGACTTAACCCAGACTTAAACCAGACTTAACCCAGACTTAACCCAGACTTAACCCAGACTTAACCCAGACTTTAGCCAGACCTAGCAAGACCTAGGGCCATTTAAAAAAAAAAAAAAAAAACACACATTTTTTTCAAAGGAAACCCCTAAAACTTAGAAATCTTCACTACTCACCCTCTCCTCCTAGAGTGCTCAGCCTAAACGGAAAATACTAGAGGGATGGTACAACCGGGAAATGAAAGATCTCGAGAGAAACAACTTTCTTTCAGACACCAACCCTCTCCCACTCATCCCCGTTGATAATATATATAAATAATGATAATAAAAAAATTGAATTTCACAATAAAATAATTTTTATAAATTATTAGATGATAGAAACTGTCGACGAAAAAAACAGCGAGTCTCACGTATCAAGGACCAATGTAAAAACTGCACGCATATCGTATCGACGGAATCTTTCAGCGATTGCCGACAAATCAATCGTTTTGTTTAATTTTTAAAAGAATATTAAGTGTAATTCAAATAAAATTATATTATAAAAATTATATTATAACACAAAATTCGAGAATTATTACTAAAGAACGTATTTTAAACAAAGAAACCGGATGCGAGTGTAACAAAAAAGATTGTGAACAAAATGTGACAACGGTTTTAATTTAAATTCTCAATGATAATAAAAGAATTGAATTTCACAATAAAATAATTTTTAAAAATTATTAGATAATAGTAACTGTCTGCGAAAAAAAGCGGCGAGTCTCACGTATCAATGACCAACGTAAAAATTACATACGTCTCGTTTCGACTGAATCTTTCAGCGATTTTAAAATCAATCGTTCTGCTTAATTTTTAAAAATATATTATATTAAATTTAAATAAAATTGTATAGTAAAACGAATTTCGAGAATTATTAATAAATAACGTATTTTAAACAAAGAAACCGAATGCGTGTGTAACAAAGAAAATCGTGAGGACAATATGACAACTGTTTTAATTTAAATTTTCAATGATAATAAAAAAATTGAATTTCACAATAAAATAATTTTTATAAATTATTAGATAATAGAAACTGTCGACGAATAAAACAGCGCGTCTCACGTATCAAGGACCAATGTAAAAACTGCACGCAAATATCGAATCGACGGAATCTTTCAGCGATTGCCGAAAAATCTATCGTTCTTCTTAATTTTTAGCAGAATATTATGATAAATTTAAATAAAATTGTATTATAAAAAGAAATTCGAGAACTATTAATAAATAACATATTTTAAACAAAGAAACCGGATGCGAGTGTAACAAAGAAAATGTTGAAAACAATATGAAAACGGTTTTAATTTAAATTCTCAATGATAATAAAAGAATTGAATTTCACAATAAAATAATTTTTAAAAATTATTAGATAATAGTAACTGTCTACGAAAAAAAGCGGCGAGTCTCACGTATCAATGACCAACGTAAAAATTACATACGTCTCGTTTCGACTGAATCTTTCAGCGATTTTAGAATCAATCGTTCTGCTTAATTTTTAAAAATATATTATCTTAAATTTAAATAAAATTGTATAGTAAAACGAATTTCGAGAATTATTAATAAATAACGTATTTTAAACAAAGAAACCGAATGCGAGTGTAACAAAGAAAATCGTGAGGACAATATGACAACTGTTTTAATTTAAATTTTCAATGATAATAAAAAAATTGAATTTCACAATAAAATAATTTTTATAAATTATTAGATAATAGAAACTGTCGACGAAAAGAACAGCGAGTCTCACGTATCAAGGCCCAATGTAAAAACTGCACGCAAATATCGAATCGACGGAATCTTTCAGCGATTGCCGAAAAATCTATCGTCCTTCTTAATTTTTAGCAGAATATTATGATAAATTTAAATAAAATTGTATTATAAAAAGAAATTCGAGAACTATTAATAAATAACATATTTTAGACAAAGAAACCGGATGCGAGTGTAACAAAGAAAATGTTGAAAGCAATATGAAAACGGTTTTAATTTAAATTCTCAATGATAATAAAAGAATTGAATTTCACAATAAAATAATTTTTGTAAATTATTAGATAATAGTAAGTGTCTGCGAAAAAAGCAGCGAGTCTTACGTATCAAGGACCAATGTAAAAACTGCACGCAAATATCGAATCGACGGAATCTTTCAGCGATTGCCGAAAAATTAATAGTTTTGTTTAATTTTTAACAGAATGTTATGTTAAATTTAAATAAAATTGTATTATAACACAAAATTCGAGAAATATTAATAAATAACGTATTTTAAACAAAGAAACCGGATGCGAGTGTAACAAAGAAAATTGTGAACAAAATATGACAACGGTTTTAATTTAAATTCGCAATGATAATAAAAGAATTGACTTTCGCAATAAAATAATTTTTATAAATTATTAGATAATAGAAACTGTCGACGAAAAGAGCGGCGAGTCTCACGTATCAATGACCATGTAAAAACTGCATGGATATCGTTTCGGCGGAATCTTACAGAGATTGCCGAAAAATCAATCATTCTGCTTAATTTTTAGCAGAATATTACGTTAAATTTAAATAAAATTGTATTATAAAAAGAAATTCAAGATCTAATAATGAATAACATATTTTAAACAAAGAAACCGGATGCGAGTGTAACAAAGTAAATCGTGAAGACAATATGACAACGGTTTTAATTTAAATTCGCAATAATAGTAAAAGAATTAAATTATTCAATAAAATAATTTTTATAAATTATTAGATAATAGAAACTGTCGACGAGTAGAACAACAAGTCTCACGTATCAGGACCAATGTTAAAACTGCACGCATATCGTATCGACTAAATCTTTCATTTCAAATTGATTTTTAATGAATTTTTCGCGTATTCCCTACTGCGGTGCATATTTTCTTATTATTGATTATTGATTTTTAACGAATTTCTCTCTCTCTCTTTCTCACTCTCTCTCGCGTATTTTCTACTCCCGTGCATATTATCTTATTATTGATTATTGATTTTTAACGAATTTCTCTCTTTCTCTCTCTCTCTCTCTCGCGTATTTTCTACTCCCGTGCATATTATTCTATTATTGATTATTGATTTTTAACGAATTTCTCTCTTTCTCTGTTTCTTTCTTTCTCTCTCTCGTATTCCCTACTCCCGTGCATAATTTCGAATGCGAGTGTAACAAAGAAAATCGTGAGCAAAATATGACAACGGTTTTAAATTAAATTCGCAATGATAATAAAAGTATTGAATTTCACAATAAAATAATTTTTATAATTTATTAGATAATAAAAACTGTCTACGAAAAAAACAGCGAGTCTCACGTATCAAGGACCAATGTAAAAACTGCACGCAAATATCGAATCGACGGAATCTTTCAGCGATTGCCGAAAAATCTATCGTTCTTCTTAATTTTTAGCAGAATATTATGATAAATTTAAATAAAATTGTATTATAAAAAGAAATTCGAGAACTATTAATAAATAACATATTTTAAACAAAGAAACCGGATGCGAGTGTAACAAAGAAAATGTTGAAAGCAATATGAAAACGGTTTTAATTTAAATTCTCAATGATAATAAAAGAATTGAATTTCACAATAAAATAATTTTTATAAATTATTAGATAATAGTAAGTGTCTACGAAAAAAGCAGCGAGTCTTACGTATCAAGGCCTAATGTAAAAACTGCACGCAAATATCGAATCGACGGAATCTTTCAGCGATTGCCGAAAAATTAATCGTTTTGTTTAATTTTTAACAGAATGTTATGTTAAATTTAAATAAAATTGTATTATAACACAAAATTCGAGCATTATTAATAAAGAACGTATTTCAAACAAAGAAACCGGATGCGAGTGTAACAAAGAAAATTGTGAACAAAATATGACAACGGTTTTAATTTAAATTCGCAATGATAATAAAAGTATTGAATTTCACAATAAAATAATTTTTATAAATTATTAGATAATAGAAACTGTCTACGAAAAGAGCAGCGAGTCTCACATATCAATGACCAATGTAAAAACTGCACGCGTATCGTTTCGGCGGAATCTTTCAGCGATTGCCGAAAAATCAATCGTTTTGCTTAATTTTTAAAAGAATATTACGTGTAATTTAAATAAAATTATATTATAACACAAAATTCGAGAATTATTAATAAATAACGTATTTTAAACAAAGAAACCGGATGCGAGTATAACAAAGAAAATCTTGAAAACAATATGTTACGTCCTTAATTCAGGGCGTAGCGTCGCGGGGAGGGACGTTGCCTCCGATATGTAGTTTGTCGCCTTCTCTTCTGATGGTGAAGCTGCTTATTTCTACTGCGCGTATGCGCGGCTTGCCCTTCTCGGCCGGGGGTTGGCGCATTTTTACACGCGGCCGCACGTATGCCCGGGGAGGCAGAGGCCTTGTTGGAAGCCTCGCTGGGGCCCTGGCTGTCTGCGGAGGAGGCAGCTGCTGTACATGCCTCGGCACGACAGTCGGCGACGGTGTGAGCTCTCTTTGCGGATCCTTGAGTGCCGCTGGCTCGATTGATGAGAGAGGCCTTTTTGCCGCTGCTTCAACGGCCCTGTCGAAGACAGACGGGTCGAAGTCGTGGGTTTCGACCAACGCCTTCTTCAGGCGTTTTAGTTGTTTTCGCCTTCCGGCCGCACAACCGCGTCGCACCATTGTTTTTTGTAGAGCGCGTGTCTATCCATTTTTTGTGTGTGTGCGTGTGTGAATGCGTGTGAGAGAAAGAGAAGAAAACTTTTAAAGAATAGTGCGAGAGGAAGGAAGAAGAAAGAGAAAAGAAAAGAAGAAGAGATGGAAAGGAGTAAGCAGCCGGATTTCTCTAGCGCTCAGACTCCGTGAGGTGAGAAGAGAAAGAGGGTTTATCAGAGATAGGAACAGCTGTAGCGAGGGCAGGGCGCCTTGA
This sequence comes from Tetramorium bicarinatum, assembly GCA_928718305.1. Taxonomy (NCBI): domain Eukaryota; kingdom Metazoa; phylum Arthropoda; class Insecta; order Hymenoptera; family Formicidae; genus Tetramorium; species Tetramorium bicarinatum. The sequence goes on along the minus strand of OV788323.1, from coordinate 25,080,706 downwards.
TTTCCCAGCGCTCAGTCTCGCCGTTGGCTGGTAAGGATGGACTGCGAGAGGAAGAAGAGTAGGGGAGAAGACAAAACAAAAAAAAAGGAATGAAGAAATCGAATCTAAGAACTAAGAAATTTTTAATAAAAGAAAAGAAAGCGCATTGTACAGGTGTGTGATTATGAACGAGTTCGCTCGATTGAATGTTCGTTGAGAAGTAACTTAGTGCTAGCGTCGTGTGTCTTTTTATATAAAAAAGATTATTCTAAGTGAATGCGGAATTATTCTAGGTTGAACGGAGTGGACGCGAAATTATTCTAAGTTCGAAAGGAAGCGTGAATGCAGAATTATTCTAAGTTGAATGGAGCGGACGCGAAATTATTCTAAGTTCGAAAGGAAGCGCGAATGCAGAATTATTCTAAGTTGAACGGAGTGAACGCGAAATTATTCTAAGTTCGAAAGGAAGCGCGAATGCAGAATTATTCTAAGTTCGAAAGGCACAAGGGATACGCCAAGCCAAAAGATGGTCGAAAGCAGGAGTACTTACGAGTCTTAGTCGAAGGGAGATGCCGAGCAGAACCGCGAGGATTCGCTTCAGGTCCTTCTGACCAGACTCGAAGTCTCTGAATGTGCCGAAAGGCCCGATTTCGAGGGTTTATATACCCTTAGCTTGGTGGCCCCGCGCGGTGAGAGGGTGCGCTGGGCCATCCCTTCTCTATATGCGCGAATTTACTTCCGCATTCCCGCTTATTATTGCCGCCGATCGCGAGTCCATGTTTCTCACGCAGCATGGACTTTTATAATCCGGCCCATTGCCATACTTATAGTTAGTGATAATGAAGAGTTTCTTATAATCTATAATGCTTGAATGGGCGCACATGCATACATATGTGCATGTGCCTCCACGTGCTCGCTGGGTTCCCTCGATCATTCGGTAGTGTGCAAGGGGTTGCGCGACGACTTCCCTCTGCTCATGAATGCACGAGGGGAAGTCCTTTGCGCAGGGGCTTCGAGGGCTCGAATGGTGAGCGGGTGGAGACGGCAGACGTAACAAATATGAAAACGGTTTTAATTTAAATTCTCAATGATAATAAAAGAATTGAAGTTCACAATAAAATAATTTTTATAAATTATTAGATAATAGAAACTGTCTACGAAAAGAGCGGCGAGTCTGACGTATCAATGACCATGTAAAAACTGCATGGATATCGTTTCGGCGGAATCTTACAGAGATTACCGAAAAATCAATCATTCTGCTTAATTTTTAGCAGAATATTATGTTAAATTTAAATAAAATTGTATTATAAAAAGAAATTCAAGATCTAATAATGAATAACATATTTTAAACAAAGAAACCGGATGCGAGTGTAACAAAGTAAATCGTGAAGACAATATGACAACGGTTTTAATTTAAATTCGCAATAATAGTAAAAGAATTAAATTATTCAATAAAATAATTTTTATAAATTATTAGATAATAGAAACTGTCGACGAGTAGAACAACAAGTCTCACGTATCAGGACCAATGTTAAAACTGCACGCATATCGTATCGACTAAATCTTTCATTTCAAATTGATTTTTAATGAATTTTTCGCGTATTCCCTACTGCGGTGCATATTTTCTTATTATTGATTATTGATTTTTAACGAATTTCTCTCTCTCTCTTTCTCACTCTCTCTCGCGTATTTTCTACTCCCGTGCATATTATCTTATTATTGATTATTGATTTTTAACGAATTACATTCTCTCTCTTTCTCTCTCTCTCTCTCTCGCGTATTCCCTACTCCTGTGCATATTTTCTTATTATTGATTATTGATTTTTAACGAATTTCTCTCTCTCTCTTTCTCACTCTCTCTCGCGTATTTTCTACTCCCGTGCATATTATCTTATTATTGATTATTGATTTTTAACGAATTTCTCTCTCTCTCTCTTTCTCACTCTCTCTCGCGTATTTTCTACTCCCGTACATATTTTCTTATTATTGATTATTGATTTTTAACGAATTACATTCTCTCTCTCTCTCTCTCTCTCGCGTATTCCTTACTCCTGTGCATATTTTCTTATTATTGATTATTGATTTTTAACGAATTTCTCTCTCTCTCTTTCTCACTCTCTCTCGCGTATTTTCTACTCCCGTGCATATTATTCTATTATTGATTATTGATTTTTAACGAATTTCTCTCTTTCTCTGTTTCTTTCTTTCTCTCTCTCGTATTCCCTACTCCCGTGCATAATTTCGAATGCGAGTGTAACAAAGAAAATCGTGAGCAAAATATGACAACGGTTTGAATTTAATTTCGCAATGATAATAAAAGAATTGAATTTCACAATAAAATAATTTTTATAAATTATTAGATAATAGAAACAGTCGACGAAAAGAACAGCGAGTCTCACGTATCAAGGCCCAATGTAAAAACTGCACGCAAATATCGAATCGACGGAATCTTTCAGCGATTGCCGACAAATCAATCGTTTTACTTAATTTTTAAAAGAATATTACGTGTAATTTAAATAAAATTAAATTATAACACAAAATTCGAGAATTATTAATAAATAACGTATTTTAAACAAAGAAACCGGATGCGAGTGTTACAAAGAAAATTGTGAACAAAATATGACAACGGTTTGAATTTAATTTCGCAATGATAATAAAAGAATTGAATTTCACAATAAAATAATTTTTATAAATTATTAGATAATAGAAACTGTCGACGAAAAGAACAGCGTGTCTCACGTATCAAGGCCCAATGTAAAAACTGCACGCAAATATCGAATCGACGGAATCTTTCAGCGATTGCCGACAAATCAATCGTTTTACTTAATTTTTAAAAGAATATTACGTGTAATTTAAATAAAATTATGTTATAAAAATTATATTATAACACAAAATTCGAGAATTATTAATAAAGAACGTATTTTAAACAAAGAAACCGGATGCGAGTATAACAAAGAAAATCTTGAAAACAATATGAAAACGGTTTTAATTTAAATTCTCAATGATAATAAAAGAATTGATTTTCACAATAAAATAGTTTTTATAAATTATTAGATAATAGTAAGTGTCTACGAAAAAAGCAGCGAGTCTTACGTATCAAGGCCTAATGTAAAAACTGCACGCAAATATCGAATCGACGGAATCTTTCAGCGATTGCCAAAAAATCAATCGTTTTGCTTTATTTTTAAAAGAATATTACGTGTAATTCAAATAAAATTATATTATAACACGAAATTCGAGAGTTATTAATAATTTTATTCAAATTACACGTAATATTCTTTTAAAAATAAAGCAAAACGATTGATTTTTTGGCAATCGCTGAAAGATTCCGTCGGTTCGATATTTGCGTGCAGTTTTTACATTGGGCCTTGATACGTGAGACTCGCTGTTCTTCTCGTCGAACATTTCTATTATCTAATAATTTATAAAAATTATTTTATTGTGAAATTCAATTCTTTTATTATCATTGCGAATTTAAATTAAAACCTTTGTCATATTGTTTTCACTATTTCCTTTGTTACACTCGCATTCGAAAATATGCACAGGAGTAGGGAATACGCGAGAGAGAGAGAGAGAAAGAAAGAGAGAGAGAAATTCGTTATAAATCAATAATCAATAATAAGAAAATATGCACAAGAGTAGAAAATACGCGAGAGAGAGAGTGAGAGAGAAAGAGAGAGAAATTCGTTAAAAATCAATAATCAATAATAAGAAAATATGCACGGGAGTAGAAAATACGCGAGAGAGAGAGAGAGAAAGAGAGAGAGAGAGAGAGAAATTCGTTAAAAATCAATAGTCAATAATAAAAAAATATGCACGGGAGTAGAAAATGCGCGAGAAAGAGAGAGAGAGAGAGACCGAGAGTGAGAGAGCGAAAGTGAGAGAGATACCTTAAAAAATCAATAATTAATAATAAGAAAATATGCACGGCAGTAGGGAATACGCGAAAAATTCATTAAAAATCAATAAGAAGTGAAAGATTTAGTCGATACAATATGCGTGCAGTTTTTACATTGGTCCTGATACGTGAGACTCGTTGTTCTATTCGTCGACAGTTTCTATTATTTAATAATTTATAAAAATTATTTTATTGATTAATTTAATTCTTTTACTATAATTGCAAATTTAAATTAAAACCGTTGTCATATTGTCTTCACTATTTTCTTTGTTACACTCGCATCCGGTTTCTTTGTTTAAATTACGTTATTTATTAATAATTCTCGAATTTTGTGTTATAATATAATTTTATTTAAATTACACGTAATATTCTTTTAAAAATTAAGCAAAACGATTGATTTGTCGGCAATCGTTGAAAGATTCCGTCGATTCGATATTTGCGTGCAGTTTTTACATTGGGCCTTGATACGTGAGACTCGCTGTTCTTTTCGTCGACAGTTTCTATTATCTAATAATTTATAAAAATTATTTTATTGTGAAATTCAATTCTTTTATTATCATGGCGAATTTAAATTAAAACCGTTGTCATATTGTCTTCACGATTTTCTTTGTTATACTCGCATCCGGTTTCTTTGTTTAAAATATGTTATTTATTAATAGTTTTTGAATATTTTTTTATAATACAATTTTATTTAAATTTAGCATAATATTCTGCTAAAAATTAAGAAGAACGATTGATTTTTCGGCAATCGCTGAAAGATTCCGTCGATTCGATATTTGCGTGCAGTTTTTACATTGGTCCTTGATACGTGAGACTCGCTGTTCTTTTCGTCGACAGTTTCTGTTATCTAATAATTTATAAAAATTATTTTATTGTGAAATTCAATTCTTTTATTATCATTGCGAATTTAAATTAAAACCGTTGTCATATTTTGTTCACAATTTTCTTTGTTACACTCGCATCCGGTTTCTTTGTTTAAAATACGTTACTTATTAATAATTCTCGAATTTTGTTTTATAATACAATTTTATTTAAATTTAACATAATATTCTTTAAAAATTAAGCAGAACTATTGATTTTTCGGCAATCGCTGAAAGATTCCGTCGATTCGATATTTTCGAGCAGTTTTTACATTTGTCCTTGATACGTGAAACTCGTCGCTTTTTGTCGATAGTTTCTATTCAATAATAATTTATGAAGTTTATTTTATTGAGTAATTTAGTTCTTTTATTATCATTGCGAATTTAAATTAAAACCGTTGTCATATATTGTTCATGATTTTCTTTGTTACACTCGCATCCGGTTCCTTTGTTTAAAATATGTTTTTTTATTAATAATTCTCGATTTTCGTTTTATAATATAATTTTATTTTATTTAAATTTAAATATAATATTCTTTTAAAAATTAAGCAGAACGATCAATTTTTCGACAATCGCTGAAAGATTTAATCGATACGGTCCATGTACAGTTTTTACATTGGTCCTTGATACGTGAGACGCGCCGTTGTTTTCGTCGTCAGTTTCTACTTACTAATAATTTATGAGAATTATTTTATTTTGTAATTTTTTTTTATTATCGTCATAAAAAAAGAGTATCATGTTTTCAGTGCACATAAAATAGGAATTTTAAAGAAATTTGACAAAATTTATCAATATGTGTATATATACATATATATTATCGCAAATACAGTATATAAAAAGAAGTTTTGTGCTTTTGCGCATTAATATATAGAAACGTACAAAAACTTTTCGCATTTTGCCTTACAAAAATCGTGTATCAAAATCGGTTCCACTTATCTCTAATCGAGCAGAGAGGATCAAACGTCTTTGATTTCTAAATAATTAGCGGTCAACTGTTTTTTTTTTAATGTACGTACGTATGTATGTATGTATGTATGCTGAATTTTGAATGTAAAATAATATAATTAAATTTGTATCTCGTAAGATCAATAAATATTAAATTATATCTAAAATAAATCCAATTGATTGTAAATTTATGTTATATTGTAGTTTTTTTAATTGATACAACATAATCTTTTTCCATTTTTGACCTATGCAATCACAACATCTTATTTGAATATCAGTGGTCGCTACAGAAAATTTGATTGGTTGGCGCAAGTTAAGGTACCTTTTCACGCTGATGCTCGACGCTCGTTTTCAGCGTCAAAAGACGTCACGTGACCAAAAATAAAGATATCGATTCGTCATTTTTGGTCACGTGACGTCTTTTGACGCTGAAAATGAGCGTCGAGCGTCAGCGTGAAAAGGTACCTTTAAGGTGCTTTTTCACGTGCTGCTGAAACCGACCGTTTGAGCGACAAAAAGGGTCACGTGACAACTTTTGTCGCTGAATATTACGGCGGCAACTTTTGTACATGAAAAATGAATAGAAGCGACAAAATCTTAAGTTTAGAGACAGATTTCGCATTTTTATTAGTACTTTTAGTATAATGGCTTCTATGGCGCAGCAGCACTGTCGCTGTGCATTTGAGCAGTAATGCTTTGTAGTTGAACGTTCAACTACAAAGTTCAAACTACAAAACTGTAGCCGCTGGATTAGGAGCGACAAATCTGTCGCTTTAATTGCTTGTTTCAGCAGCACGTGAAATTGCACCTTTACACTTACGCAAGTTACGCTCCATGTGAAGCCAGCCTCAAGATCAGCGACATATGATATCACGTGACTTGTTTGTCGCTGAATATGAGCAGGGGAGGGAAACTCCCATTGAAAATGTTAGGATAGTGTTTCAGCGCCACCTGGGCTAATAGACCAGTTTTTCGACACTATAATGTGAACTCACGGAGTGTCGATAATGTGTTCTGAAGGTAAGTAGAATTATAAATAAAATATATACATATAATTATAGATCATTGTTATAAAATAAAGACACAATTATATTAAAAAAATATATATATATGTTTATTAATATAAAGTATAATGAAATATATGGAATATATACTTAATACTTAGGTACAATATAATTGTATACATATAAGAACATACATATACAAGTACACAAGAAAATATAAGTACAATATAGGAAATATAAGTACAAAAAATCGTCGCTTGTAGTTCTAAAAACAGAAATTAAGCGTTAAAGTTGGTTTTTCAAATGTATTTAACGTATTTTCAACCGGCTCTAGTCATTGTAATTAACAACAAATATCAATTCTTTCTACCTTTATATTTAACATTACGCAGTATATTTTACATAAATTTTAATATTTAGTACTCTTAATCCATACACTCATTGTCGCTAAAACTTCAGTATATACGGAATGACAGGAAGGATTGAACACAGAAGCCTTAGATCACTGATCGCGTGCCACGTGCAAACATATATAGCCAAAACTGCGTTAAAATCGATGGATTTCAAGATTAGAAAATCTTATGCGACGAAATGGTCATATAAGTATATGTTAAGGGTGTACTATAATACAAATATCGCATAAAGTATAAAATACATTTTTACATATATACGTATGTGTGTGTGTGTGTGTGTGTATTTGTTTAATATTTATAATTATGTAATATTTATAATTCTACTTACCTTCAGAACAGATTATCGACACTCCGTGAGTTCACATTGTAGTGTCAAAAAACCGGTCTATTAGCCCAGGTGGCGCTGAAACACTATCCCAACATTTTCTATAGGAGTTTCCCTCCCCTGGAATATGAGCGACGAACGACACCATGAACACGTACATACCTTTACATACATACTTCAAAGTTCAAATGTGTATGAATATCAGCCCTAAGTTTACTTCACTAGTGTTGATTGTAGTCTAATGTGTATACATTTGTTTATTATAGATTTAACTAAGAGTTTCGGTTGGTTTAGATAATTATAATATTTTTTCGCTATTTAAACAATGTTTTACCACGTAAGTTGAACTTTTTCATACATCCTGTCACGATCTTTCATCAGTTCATAAGGGGACATAAAATTAATTATTTTTTTAATTTTTTAATAAAAAATAAATACATACAGATTTCATTAGAGCATGAGATTTTGTTACATCCCCGGTACTTCGGACCCCAATTACTCGACACTGTAAAGCAGAAGCTCTATACAGAGGTAGAAGGCACTTGCACAGGAAAGTGAGTATCATATTTTAAATTTAAGTTTTGGAGATTGTTTACTTTATTTTTACATGCTTGTTCAGATATGGCTTCGTCGTCGCAGTTACAACGATTGACAACATTGGAGCTGGCATAATACAACCAGGACAGGGTTTTGTAGTATATCCTGTCAAATACAAAGCGATTGTATTCAGGCCATTTAAGGGTGAAGTGCTCGACGCGATCGTGACTCAAGTGAATAAGGTAAATAGATCCTTTTTTAAGAAAAGAAAATGTAAAATAATTCGCTTGAACATGTATCAAGTATTGAACGTTTCATGTCTGATGCATTTGTAGGTTGGAATGTTTGCTGAAATAGGTCCACTTTCGTGCTTTATATCTCATCATGTGAGTAATTGTAACAATTATGAAATTAATTATTTAAAATAGAATATTAATATCAAATTAATAAATAGATTAAATACAACATGTAAAATATTACATGAAAAACCTAAACTCCTTTTTTTTTAATTAGTCGATTCCAGAGGATATGCAGTTCTGCCCAAATGTGAATCCAGCCTGTTACAAATCGAAAGAAGAAGTAAGTCATGTTAAAATGTATATCATAATAAAAATTTTACGATTGTAAATTTAACAATATAATTTAATAACTTAATATTAACAAATTGTCTTTCAGGATGTAGTTATTCAGGCAGATGATGAGATTAGACTGAAAATTGTGGGTACGAGAGTTGATGCTACTGGAATTGTTAGTATTAAATTAATAACGAAAGTCTTTTTGTTTCACATTAATTTACATGTTAAATTGTCTTTTTGCAGTTCGCAATCGGTACGCTAATGGATGATTATTTAGGTAATGACATATTTAACATTATCATTTATTTATCAATGTATTTAAATGCAATATTTATAATTTATTCTTCCTTTTTTTCAGGTCTTGTATGCAATTAGTGTGTCTGTAGTTTAAACACATTTTATTAATTTAAACAAAGTTCTGGAAACATTACAAGTGTCTTAAGATACTATCTACTTTATTATAAATAGATATAAAATATCAATGTAATTAATAAGACAAAATGTAGTAAATAATTATATAAATCATACTGTCTTGGATGAAACTACAATTTAAATATCCTATCTCTATCAGAATCATAGTGTGTGTATATATATATATATATATATATATATATATATATATAATAAAGGAAAATGACTCAGGAATTGTAATTGTGATAGATATTTACGAAATAAAATTAAGCACGAAATATATAGATATATTTAAGAAACATTACTTTAATATTATCTTATGTGTATTAACAATCCACAGAGGCGAAACAAATAGATGCTATGGTGTATAGGACGCTTCGCTAACCCTATTAAACAATTGCCTAATTTTCCAACATTTTCCAAATATGTACTGTAATATATATTCGCTGCATTTTTTAATAGAAACATTAATGCAAAGTTATTTGGACATTGCCATTACTAAGACAATTGAAAAATCAGACGTAGGTAGCTTGTAATCAAAGATACTGTTTAAGTAATATACATCTTTTTAATTCACACTATATGTATAAACAGGGTGTCCGATATAAAAGTTTACAGCCGGAAACTGGGGGTAAAGAGGGTCAAAGAAGAAAAGTCTTCTTCACTAAGAAGAAAAGTCCTCTACCATTTTGTAAAATTCGTAATATTATTCGAGTTATTAATTGTTAAAAATCGGAAGAAGGGATAGACAGCACGGCGCGCGAGACGTGAGAGCGGCAATGGTAGCAGAAGCAGCGAGCACCCGCCCACGTCTCCCGCACCGCGCTGTCTATCCCTTCTCCCGATTTTTAACAATTAATAACTCGATTAATATTACGAATTTTACAAAATGGTATAGGACTTTTCTTCTTAGTTTGACCCACTCTACCCCCAGTTTCCGGCTGTAAACTTTTATACTGGACACCCTGTATGTGTATATATATATATATATATATATATATATATATATATATATATATATATATACATATATATGTGTATGTGTGTATGTATTGATGTGTGTATATATATATATATATATATATATATACACACACACACACACACACACACAATATATATATACACGCACACACATACACACTACTTAGCATCGCGTTTCATGATGATGTATTTGCAACGAAATACGCCAGCAACATTCGAAACCATCGACTAATGGAAAAAGCATTTTGGTCTATTCGTTGCCATTTGGATAAAATCGTATAATTCCAGCACCCGGCAGTGACTTTAACTAATGTAATTTTAAAGTGAAGCTTAATTTAAAGAATCCTCATTGTTACCAAATATGCTTGCAAGACCTGTAAATAGCGCTAATTTCGGTGCAATGCGCAAGTCTTCCTTTTTCGCGGCTGTATCCTGATCGGGCATCATTTTGTCCGCAATATGTTTATAGATTTTCCCATTAGCATTAACATAAAAAGTAGAGAACCCATCATACCATCTGAAATAGTTATATAGATATGATTGTATTGCCATTATAATCAGTCTTATACTAAATATTGTTTCCTCTGATACCTTCCATAAGCAGAATTAGAATTACAGGAAATCAAAATTATTTAAACAATAGTAAAGTAAAGACTGATACGTGAATACATAATTACATAGAAAGATTATTTTCAGTCCATCCATTTTCTATGGATCTTAGAAGACTTATATTTCCATGTGAATTTTCATATACTTATTTCCAATTTATTGAGTTGAAAATAGTTCTTTTCAAATAATAAACAATTCACGTTTCATGGCCTGATTTATGAGGACAATTTTATATTATTAAGAAAAATATTTTCGTAACATTAATTACACGTACAGTTCCTGATTAGCGTTTATGGCCTCTTGTATTTTCCAAAATTTATATTTCCAAAACATAGTGAACACCTTCCAGCCTGAGACTCCTCGTATACGCCAACGAACTCGCACGGTATCGTTTTCAGGATGCATTGTGATTTTTATAATGTCAAGTTTGACATGTGCAAACTTCATGTGACCAATGAATCTTAATAGTATCAACTGTTTCGCATAATTCATAAGTCCCCTGCAATATTTTTTAAGTATGCATCATGGGGAAATGAAAAAACTTAATATTAAACAATTTCAATTGCTTTGAATATTTAATAAAATTAATTTACCTTGTCGTTACTCCTCTAATATTGTTGATAAAAATTATATCGTCAGTATATATCGAAAAATTTTGAGGTTTTACAAACAACTTTGGTAACTGCAACCAACGTTTCAATTAGAAAGAAAAATTGTCTAGCACAAAAGGACAATTGCTCTTATGCTGGACAATTAAGCCTCAGAGGTATCTCAGAATTATTGTACTTTGCTTCTGAAAGCAAATTGTAAATTCGAGAATAGAATACAAGTCAACAAAAGTGCAATAATTCTGGTATATCCTGTAAATCACGTGACATACATCTTGACTAAGACAATCAACTATGGATTGCAGTTGTTCCTGCGATGGTTTACCCTCGTTTTCTCGTGGTGATGGCTGTTGTGGACTCGTTTTTAGAATGCTCGTATCATCGGAGGTAAATAACATAATTTTTTCAATATTTGTTTCTCGATTACTGTGTAAGCTTTCTGAAGAAGTCATTCTATTATTATCTAAAACTGAATTATTTTTATCGTTTCCTATAACACTTTGTGCCTGAAATATTTTAACAGTGTCCAATGTAATTCCTATGGGAGCTATGTGAGCTTTCCTGCTCTTCAATATGGCAACACTGGACTTGTGTGACTTGTGCAGCCTGTGTGGGTTTTGAACCCAATATATCATCATGCTCTTGCTCTCATCGTCAGCATATCTTCTGGCTAATTTGTCATTCCATTGAGCATGGACGTCGAGCGAAGCCAGTGATACATTTGGAGGCAATGTACATCCCACAAAAGGTACCGATTTGCCTGCGGTATTTGCTCTTACGGACAATGCTCTCTGTGTACCCAAGAACTGAAAATTTACACAGGATAAGAATTTACAGATGAAATGCATAACTATACAAAGTTATAAGAATATAAATTCGCAATTATTCCTATTAGTCATAAACATAATGAAAATAGCAGTCACTAGATTTATTTAAAGTGCTGTAATTGTTTATTACTTTTAAAATGCAACTTAAGTTTAATTCGTATTTCAATCATCTGTTGAAAAGATCTTTCACTGTAAAAATATGAGTCGTCGGTTCTCGTATTTCTGCTAAAGAAAACTTTTGAATAAGTTTGTAATTGGAAGGAAGAATGCGCGATACTTTCGGAACATCCTGTATATCAACAACCAATACGGCGTTTCTGGTTCTTGCAACAACGTGACGTGAGAGACGTCATTCGATCACCCTTTGATCGTCACGAGTCAACGAGAGTCCCGAGCTGGAGGCTCGGGTTTCGCACAGTGCTACCGCGAAAATCACGACGAGAGTTGTGTGTGTGTGTGTGTGTGTGTGTGCGGACTCTCAGTGAGTTTAACGTCGCCCGGAGCTATATAAGCGCCGATTATATAAGCGTTTGGAGGTTAGGATCACAGTCGACCACCGGCACGAGCACTGTTCAACACGCTGCGACGCGCGACCGCGCGCTCGCCGCCTGTTGCCGGGATCACGCGGGACCCGCCGGCCGCAGCTGGCTGTCGCGCGTGACGTACCTGCTTCAGGAAGGCAGATGACTCGATGCTCTTCTGCAACTGATGACGGTCGAGTTTCGACAGAGGTTTTCGGCCGCTGACGCCGCTAACGAGCGACGACAAGCGGCCGGGCAGCGTGCGAAAGCACTGGGACATGTTGCGATCGTGCGCGACGACGACGACGACGACACGACACGTCGTTCAGATCGACATCCTCCGCGAAATCGACGGCCCGCAAAAACACGGTGTGCTTGTTACGACTTACGCGGCCTGTGCTGGCCTGTGCGCGTGCTTCACAACGCGGTCGTCCTCTCCGACTCGAGCACCTTCTTGCGCGCTACGCGAGATAGCGCTTCGCGATGTAGCGCCAAAATATACTTTTTGAATTTTTTTGATGGCTTGAAACTCCAGTGGAACTACGATGTTTTACCTTAACTGTATTTCCCACGCTTTACTTCTTGTCTATTAATTACCCGGCAATATGTTATTTTGTACATATATATATTTTTTTTAGAAATATATAACACTATTAAAAAAAAAAGGGAAACACTTTTCATAAAAATTGGGTTCTTTCAATCACTAAAACCTGGCGAAAAATTATCGTAGACAAAAAATTAAAAAAAGCATTTTGACGTTTCAACTTTTCAGAAATTTTTTATCTTATGTTTATTTTTAGCTTTAAAGACACATTGTTTTGTTCTTTAAAATTATGTATTTTTGACAATTTGAATCTCAAATATTTTTTTTCAAAAAATATAACAAATGCCAAAAAGTATATTTTATCTATAAAACACTTTTTTATTTTTTTACGATTTTTCTCTTAACTGGGTGATATCATTTTGAAATCAACTACTTTTAGAAAACACAATATTTTTTTAAAAGATGACGCTTATCAGCATTGTGTTACTCAATGTGCACCACATACAGATTGTCGGATTTTGTACATTATGTGTGCATGTGTAACGTGTACAAAATCTAATCAGCAATTTGTTACATTTTTTGAGAAAATTTTTATCAAAATTCAGTGTCAAAAATATAATTTTAAGGAACAAAACAATGTGTTGTTTTTTAAACCATGGAACAAAGAATATAAAATTTTAATAAACTATCAATAGTACGTTAAAATCAAATTTTAAGTTCTAAAATACTTTTTATATTTTTTGTTTACGATGACTTTTCGATGAATTTCTGCGATTTGAAAATAGCTTACTTTTTAGTATATGAAGTATTTTTTTTTTTTAATAGTGTATGTTATATTTTTTTATAAGAAATACATGCATAACAAGAGAAATATGCATAAAATAAAATAAAGATTTTACATATAAATATTTGATAATAAAACAATTTATAGAACAAAATTAGAGTATATGTATAAAATAAATCATGTCCGACACTAAATTCACGCGATTCATCTAACATTTTACGTTAACTGTTGTCATTTCATGCATTTCTATTGGTATAACTATAACATTATAAAAACATGGAAATCGATAAAAATGTCTATTAAAATCTTGTAACGTAATTGCAAATGTCGATACATATTTTCTTAGAAATATACAATGCAATATATCTGTATTAATAATTTATTTTCAATATTGACAAAATCTATCGTAAATTAGGAACATATAACACGCAAAGTATTGCGTTCTAGTATAAATAAAATTCAACACTTTATTGTTTTCCTCTAAAATATTTAAAATTATTAAACGGCAACGCGTATACCAATACATATAGCATACTAATATTTTAATTTTACCTCTTATTGTTCCATAACGTAATAAACTTTTATAAGAACTCATTATAGAAATTTTGTTCCCGACACAAACAACTTCACTCTCATTAATAATATATACATGTCTACAGATAAATCATCCTTGACTTAATTTACTTACACATATTTAATAAATACTCCTTTTTCATTAAATTTTAAAATCGACTGAACTTTATATATTTATATACTAAGTTTAAATGCTTATATCACTCATATCAGATCTTAGATCTAATCTTTATTAATTTATTTCTCATAAAGAATTCCTTCAAAAAAGATAACAGATTCTTATCAACAAATTCAACATTTACTTTCTAATACCTAATTTAACTATCTTTTAACAAGCTTCTTCGCTTAGCGAAGAAAGATATATCTATTCTAAGAAGATACTTTTCTGCATCTTTTTCCTCATTTTCCTTTTCTTTTTTCAGCTATTTTTATACTTTCAGTTCTATGCTTACACGATCTGATTCAAAATGTGGGATTATGATCTTTCATATTAATCTACCAATTGAATATTTCTAGATAAACTATACTATACTATTTACTACAATTATTCGTCATCGAGGCTCATTTTATGCTTGATTTCCAATGCGAGCTTGTAACCGAGTTCCGGTCGTCGGTCTCTTCCCTCCACCATGGCTTTCACTTGGCTGGAATTCACTATCACGCCGTTGCTGCCTATTACGGTGGCCTTGGTCTTCTCGATATCGACGAGATCTACACCGCGGCTGCAGTCGTCGATCAATATAGTGCGGTAACCGCTGGTGAGCGCATCCACCGCGGTAGCGCCTACACAAACATCGTAGGCCAATCCGCAGATGTAGATGTCGGTGGCACCCTTTTCCTGCAGCTGCGACGACAATGTCGTCTCAGTAAGCTTCTTATTGTCCCAGAATACCGAGTACGAGTCGACCTCCGGATTCGTGCCCTTATAGATCTTGATCGCGTTATCGACGATCTTCAGATCCTTGTGAAGCTCAGCACCCCAGGAATCCTGCACGCAATGACGCGGCCACAGACGTTGTTTCAGCAACGGTGGTCCTTGAAACGTCACTGTGTCGTATACTCGTGCCGCTTCTTTTGAGATGTTGCTGCTAACGTCCACTTCTCTAATAACAGCGATCACAAATGAATGTCAATGTAAAAAAAATTCTTTTCCCACTTTATCTACTTTCTTTGCTAATAGGTATGTATGTATGTACATACATACATACATACGTACTCACTTCATGTCTTTCATAAGAACGAAAATTAATTATGTTAATAAACAAAAGCCTGGATACTTTAATAAAAATATAGCAGTTAAACGTAAAATTTAATTTTAAAACTCAAATTTATACAGACATTCTTTAAATCGAAGCATGATAGATTTTTATTTTATGTTTTTGCAATAAAATATTTTGTCTTGCATGTTGATGATAATTACCTCAAGTGCAAATTATCAATGAAAGATACGTGATCCACGGGATGCCAATCCAAGGAATAAAACACCGCCTCGAATGGTACAGTTTCGAGTAGTCGATTAATCGGATCGATTACTTCCGAACCATCGTGCTGCGCAGCGCACTGCTTTATGTTCAAGGAACCTGTTATAAAATCATTTTGCACATCCACAATCAAAAAGGCGCTTTTAGGACGTGTGCATACTTTAATCCATCGGTTCCAGCAGACCTACAAGTTGCATCCATAGAAATAACATTTAACAAGTCAATATAAATTTCAGTGTCAGAATTTTATTAATAATACTTTTGATAGTTAAATGACTTGTTTCAAACAATACATTATTTCGAAATATCTAAATATAAAACCGATTGCGTTAATGACATTATATAGAGACATTATTCTGTTACCTTTCTAGACAAGATAGTAAAAAAAAAAGCTTAAAAGACGATTTATTAACTTTCTAACAATATATTTTTTCCATTATTGAGAAAAAGCTTCAGTTAAATCATTTTTACATTTAAAATTCTCTATCCTCAAAATGAATAATTTGAGTGGTAACACTCTTTCCTTTATATGTACCTCAAATTCTTCCCTGTCAATCAGGCCGTCGCCTTTGAGATCAAAGATCGAATACACCTCGCGCAGTTGATCCTCTTCGAGACCGTAAATCTTACCGCGATCATTTCGAAACAATGCGCGGCATATGAGATCGAATTCGGAGATCGACAGGAATCCGTCGCCGTCTTTATCAAAGGCATTGAAACATGCGTCCATGTCTCTGTCCATGTAACGCTAGTAGCCGACTACCTGTTTCCAAGTTCCACTTGTTTAATCAATACCCCGATTAGCGTCTGTCCGATCACTTTACACCTGGACCGCTCTACCAAATATAGATCTATCGATGAAAATACTGCAGTATTTTACGTATATACATATAATACTTATCGTTATATTACTGCAATATGTTGTAATCTAGCCCCACTCGATTTTCTCAAAGAGCAACGTTCAATATTCCAATTTCAATTTCCGTAAGTATCGTCTTTTGTCGTCATTCAGATCTATTTATTATCAAATGGCTCAGTATATTACAATGTATAGAAAATTCTTTTATTTATCATATTTTTTACATTTTAAAATTAGATAGGATTTTATCCATTTACTATTAGTAAGCTTTATACAATTTTAAGCTTTATTTTTAAAATCGTACCGTCCCAAATTACAGTATTATCTCTTCATTACATAGATCGCGCAAGTCTCTGATGCGTCAACAACGACACATCAATCATCGCTTCGGGATGCAGCAGTTCATGTACTTCGTATTTAGAGGATTCTTCGTAAGCATATGTCACCGAAGTATCGGATAGCAACATGTTGCACTGCGCCAAAATCAAAATGCAATTACGCAATCGTGTGCAGACGTTGCGATTCTCCATCGGGATCTTCGACAGATCTTCGGCGAAACCTCCCTCAGATTTATCGATGTTTTGAACATTTGCACTGATCCATACGTAGCCATTGTAACCAAGTATCAGAGTAGCACCGCTCTCTAGAGTGTGATAATGTGTCTTCTTACGTTGAATCAGCATTGGTGGTACCTTCAGCATTATCCCCTGTGACAGCTTTCCATACTTCAATACTCGCGTGTGCATAGAGAGTGAGCCGTCGGTGAAGATTGATTGTACTTCTGCGCAAATCAGGTCTCCCTCTTGTAAATATCTGCGCATTGTCTGTTCATCTTCGGCGGATCTTCTTCTCTGTGAATTTTAAGAATAATCCGTAACACGATATATTTGAAGCTATTGCATCTTTTTCTTAATTTTGACAAACATATCCTACCATTCCCCAAGTAAAAACTTTATAGAAAATTTAACTGATTACACAGGGATATTTATTTAATATTTCCGATTACAATCGATTTTAACTGAAAAGTATTCGCGTACACAGTAAAGTATAACAATAATGATAAATGCTAAGATTTTACTTTCTGGAAATTCTAAATGGATTCTAACATCCTGAACTTGAACTTTATAGAATAAATTTGATTTTAAAATCAAATGCAGGATATTTTCGTGTATTTTGGAATCCATTATTAAAAGGAAGAAACTTAACTCGAACTATTTTATACAGATGTTTAAAAAGAAACGAGTGTTCCATTATATATGCCTTACCAATTCACCACCAGGCAAATTAACACTGGACAATAACAAAACAGCGTCAAGCTTGGCATTTACATCTACTTTCCAACGCTTCTGTTGTACTTCTGTTATCCTTCCCACAATCAGATCCCCGATTTCTCCGTTATAGCGCGCCTTCAAGGGCCTAATAGATATAAGTTTGTTCACTTTCTCCAGAATTCCAGCGACTGATGCGCGCAACATTTTCTCCTCGTCGACGTAAGTTCCATGACCCCTAATTAAGCAATCGGTTCCAATGAATTAAACAATTAATCCAATGAACTAAAGAGTCTCTAGTCCATAATTCCATACTACATAAAACCGAATATTTATCTACCTCAGAAAATCCGGCTGACTAGATATCTCCTCGCCGGGAGTGTAGAGCGCCGGCTGGATGCCTTCGTTCGTTATTAGATTGAAGTCTACCCTATTCACCGCCAGACGTACGTTAATAGGCGGATATTGAGTCATTGTACAATAATATTGTTACAAAATTCGTTTTCCTGTTCTCACCGTTCTCACCTTCTAACAACTTGATTTCTTTTGCTCAACGGATCATAAATATTATTGATGCTATATTACGCACCACGTGAATGGGCACGTTCAGCAGATACAACGTTTGCACAACAGTTGAGTAATTCGTCAATGTAATTGGTCTAGATTTCGGGATCTAACAGTAACAACCAATCATTACTAACTGCTCACTGATAACTGTGTCCGCTGAACGCACCCAAAAATCAGTGAGTAGTTAGTAATGATTGGTTGTTACTGTTAGATCCCGAAATCTAGACCAATTACATTGACGAATTACTCAACTGTTGTGCAACCGTTGTGTCCGCTGAACTAGAGTCCTATAATCAGAGAAGCGACATTAGCGAACTCCTTTTGATTGGTCAATTGAGTCACGTGGTTTAGTCGCCATTTTGTGTACCACTGTCGGGCTTCATATACAACAAAATAGCGTGCTCGTACTATTCAGTGCTACATAAAGAGACAATGCAATTAGAAATTATAAGGTAAAATCTTATTTTATATAATATGTAATATTATTATATTATTATGAGTCTGTTTCTCCAATGTCAGTTAACTTTAACCTATATGATTGTCATGTGACTATGTGCTCCAAACCCGCTTTGTTGACGTCACCAGCTGTTACAAGCTCATGGACACTCACTCACACACTCACGGATCAGCTCCTAAGGTACACAAGATGGCGAACCAAAGTCATGGTGGGGGTAAATGTCGCTTCTCTGACTATAGGACTCTACGCTGAACGCGCCCAATGGCTGCGTTCAGCAGAAAAAGCTGCTTTGCAACTGTTGTAAAATTCGCGAATTTCATTGGGCGCGTTCAGCGGACACAACGGTTGCACAACAGTTGAGTAATTCGTCAATGTAATTGGTCTAGATTTCGGGATCTAACAGTAACAACCAATCATTACTAACTGCAAATCACACGGTACGGGAATCAGCGTGCGGGACAGAGGACTCTTTTCACGCTGATGAAGCTGCGATTTCATTGACGCTAGAAACTAGCGGCAAATATAGTCACGTGACTAAATTTGCCGCTTGTCTATATTATAATTTATTAATACCCTAAAAAGCAGCATATTTATGTACAAATAATCAAAATATTCCAAATCTACCATTTTTATACAATAAATGACAACGAGAATGAAGTAAGTAATATATTAATATTATATGGTAGATTTGGAATATTTTGATTATTTGTACATAAATATGCTGCTTTTTAGGGTATTAATAAATTATAATATAGACGAGCGGCAAATTTAGTCACGTGACTATATCCGCCGCTAGTTTCTAGCGTCAATGAAATCGCAGCTTGACGCTCGACACTCATTTTCAGCGGCAAAAGATGTCACGTGACCAAAAATGACGAATTGGTATCTTTATTTTTGGTCACGTGGTGTCTTTTGACGCTGAAAATGAGCGTCGAGCGTCAACGTGAAAAGGTACCTTTATTCGTACAGCCAATCAGCGCTTTTCCGCATTTTTCTATTTCGCATGATTGGCTGTTTGAATCCACGCATCCTCTGTCCCGCACGCTAATTCCCGTATCGTGTGATTTCACTCTTAGGGTGCTTTCACATAGAGCTCGAAATAATAACGGAACGGAATTGTTCTGATTGGTTAACCCCCATCATTTGCCTTTCCCGTTCCTCTTCCGTTATTTCGAACTCCATGTGAAAGCACCCTTAGGTCGCCGCGCATGCGCCAGAAAATCTGGGAACTTTGATTTCAGATCTATTGGCCTTATTGCGATGTATCCGTTGTTCGAAAAATCAAACGAATTCTATATATGTTATTTGTGATACAGAAAACGGAGCTTCGTATGTATATACGCTTTATTGATGTCGCATGTTCTATAATTTCGTCAATTTTAATCATAGTGATAGTTCGCAATGGAGTTGTGGGAAAAAGTCATCTTAGAATGGGTGAGTAGTAATTCTATGTACGAACGCTTGATGAGAGAATTAACGTACAGAAAGCGTCATATGGAACAATTCGTATGTATACACAAGTGTACATCAAACTCTCTTGGTCCTCGCAAATGAATTCTTCATATCTTTCTGCTTCTATTTCTTGCAATTTCTCAATCAATTTTCGTTGGATAACAAGCAATAATCTTTTATTATAATTATTATACTCCTAGAGTTTTAAGATACCTCTTTATGTAATGATATCCAATAGTTTAAAGAGAGAGAGAAAGAGAGAGATATATCTCATGGATAAACATTTAAATTTACAGATCAATTGCTTGGAAGTGCTAGAGAAACCAGTGGAAAATATAACGGAATTGCACGATGGAGTATTTTATATCAATTTTCTGAAATTAATGTAAGTATATTCCTTTATATCACAATACAAACACAAACCTGTTGTCTAAGTCTTGTCATTCAATTCATCATGTTACAGAAAATGGAAGAAGCTTGAGAACTTCGAGC
Source organism: Tetramorium bicarinatum (assembly GCA_928718305.1). Classification (NCBI taxonomy): domain Eukaryota; kingdom Metazoa; phylum Arthropoda; class Insecta; order Hymenoptera; family Formicidae; genus Tetramorium; species Tetramorium bicarinatum. Next base: position 25,059,733 of record OV788323.1, on the reverse strand, counting down.
AAGAAGATATTATAAAATTTATAGAAGGCAAGCACACAGGCACAGTTTTATATTCATTATATTAGTTTTCTAATGTTTACTTTTATTAATGCAGATTAAATTTTGGTTTAACTTGTCATCTTTTTGAAAAATAGAAATTTCTAAACCAAATAAATTATATATTTAATTAAATTTTTTGAAATTTTTGAAAATTCAAGATTACATATACAATTGAAAGAATTAATATTTTTTACATTATCTGTTTACAGAAGAATATCCTACCTTTAAAGTCAATAAAGATGATGACACAGAACATATATATACTGCATCTTTGTTACTCTTGCATTTATGTCGAACGCTCTTTGCGATACATCATTCTCTGCAATATAACATGTGCGATAACTTGAGAAACGAAACACAAATTAGAGTTAAAGCCTTTCTCGAGAGTGTCCTGCCTATTGGCAAGGATATTACCAAGGAAACTATGAGAGAAGTTATTATGGAGGTAGAGGACACGTCAACAGCCATAGATAATCGCAGAACACCGCCCCCACAGGACTTTGTAACTTCTCCTTTAACATGTTCTGGACGTAGCAAAAAAATTATGACGGAACGCATTCGGGAGTTGAGAGACTTGAGATGCAGCTTGGCGATAGAACGTTTTACTAACGCGGATTTACACGATGATATAATGAGGCAACACAATAAAATAAAGAAGATGCAGCAGAAGCTTGACGAGAAGTCGATGAAAATAAAGGAATTGCAAGAGCAACGGTTCAAACCCCTTACACCTCAACCATTTCATGCGAAAGAGGACCAGTCACAAGAGGATTATTACAAGAGATATATTAATGATCTCGAAAACCAACTAAATAAACAGCAAGATGAAATTAATAAATTGGAGGCAGAGAAAGATGCTGTATCGAAGGAACTAAGTTGCACGCGCAGGACATCTAAACGTTATAAGGAAAATTTTACAACCTGTGAACGGTCGTTGGAATCTTTAACAAACAAAATTGAATTAAAGGACAGAGAACTGATAGAACTTAGAATGCACAATGAAGAATTACGCGTGCATATCAAAGAATTGAATAGAAATGCTAATCCAGAACAAAGCTTCGAGGTTGAAGAAACATCATTTTTTACCGCTAAGTCATTGAACACTAGTGAAGCTTTAAGTTCTGTGATCGAAATCCAACTCCAAGAAGCCAAAGAAGAAGCTGCTATATGGCATGCCCAAGTTGATTCTTTAAAAGAAAGATTGGACCTTCTTATGAAGGATTATAAAAATGTAATGGAATCGAAAAGAGATTTGCAGGAAAAAGTAAAGACGCTAGATCGGGTGCAGGCAGAATTAAATCATATGCAAAAGGAATTAGATGTATCAAATACAACTGTTGCAATTTTGCAGGTGGAGAAAACTGCTCTTGATACTCAAACTGAAGATTTGAAAAATTTACTTTCATCTAAGGAGAAAAGATTGTCTGAAATAGAACAATCGAATGTTGCACTGAATACACAGTTAGATAACTTAAAACTAGATATGAAGAATTTGAATGAATTGCTTGAAAATGAAAAGACCAATTCATCAAATTTAAGCGCAACTCTGATAGAAACCAAATTGCAGGTAACAGAACATCTTGCCTGCATTCATAAGCTTACTGATGAGAGTGATTCGTACAAATCTTCTATCGAAAATTGTAGTAAAAGTTTAAAAGATATTATACATTGTAATAATCAGTTTATACAAGTTGAAACTGATAATTTAAATAACTCAACACTTGGCGATCTTACAAAATATATTGAAACAATGTTACACAAGTGCAATCTAATGCGCGTATCATATGAAGGTGAAATCGAGAAAGTAAGCACAACGGTAGATGAAATAAATACAAACCTGCTCAAGCAACAAATAACTATTACAACTTTAGAGGAACAAAATAAGCAGACTCTCTTGGAGTTAGCTGTTATCAAGGAAGAGAAGAAACAAAAGGATTTATTATTAAATGAGCAAAAGGAAATTATGCATGCATATTCGCAAGAAATCAAAGTACTAAAAGAAATTAGAGATGAGAAACTCATTTTGGAACAAAATGTACTTGAATTGAAAAACAATTTAACGAATCAAGAATTATTACTAAAATATGTTATGACACAGTTAGAAGATCTACAAAACATAAATAAAGATTTCAAATTAATAAAAGAAGAGACTCAACAAAACTTTAGTGAATATAGAAAAAATATTGAATTAACATTTGAAAAGTTACAATATGAATATCATACGTTATATCACAATTATCACAAAGTACAACAGGAAAAAGAGAAGTTAGAACATAATATCAATCGTAATAAGGAAGAGTTATCAAAAATTCAAGCATTAAATACTACATTACAACAAAACTTAATGGAAAACGAAGAAAAGATAGGTGCTTTAGAAGAGAAGAAAAGAAGTCTCTTCGACGAATTAAACAAAACCCAACGCAATGTACAAGAATTAAAAGATATAAATCAAATGTTGGAAGAATTACATGCAACGATGAAAATTGAAACAAATGATAAGCTGGAAAGTCTCAAGTCAGATAATGCTAAAATATTACTCGAGTTGAAAGATGCTACTGATAAGCTCAATTTATTACATCACGAAATGAGTGATACAATGACGCAGATGGAATTGAAAGAAGTACAAATTAACGAGTTACTTTCGGACGTTTCAGCCTTAAAAACAGAGAAGGACGATTTAATGTATTCTCATAAAGAAACACTTGAAGCGAAAGATAAAGAAATAGAAATGAAAGAAGAGGCATTATTGACGTTACAAACTAAAATGGATAAGTTGGCGAACGAAGCAAACACTACGGAGAAGAAGATGAAAGAGATAATTATTAATCTTCAAGAAATAAGATCTAGCCAAGATGCTGTCTTGACAACTCAAGAAGCAGCTCTGAAGGAAAAGTGTCTATACATAGAACAACTTCAAGAACGATTTGATAACTCTAAGGAGATCCTAAATAATGAACTTGAAGATACAAAATCATCATTGCGTGAGTGTCAAATTAAATTCTTCGATCTAGAAAATGAACTTGATAAGCAAAATAGGACTGTAGCAGAATTGCAAGATATGCTCAAAACAATGAGTGCAGAGCTTGAAGCGAATAAGGATTACTGTAAGCATATGGATGCGAGTCAAGCAGAAATTGTAAAGTTGTGTCAAGAATTGGAACATCCAACGAAAAATTTGAATTCTACAATTACGGACATGTGTTCAGACTTTGATTTACACGATGTACCGCAATGCATTAATATAGAGAATAAGTACAAATGTATTAATATAGACAATAATGTAAATATTTTAAACATTATTAAGATGACTCTTGATGAATTGCACAAATCTCAGAAAATTATCTCGTATTTATCTTGTGCAAACGCTAAATTGAATGACACTTTGACAAAACAAAAAGTACTTGTAGAGAACGGTGTAAAAGACAAAGAAGAGGTCTGCAGTCTAAAAAATAAAATACGAGAATTGGAAATAATAGCGCAGAAACGGAATGACTATCTTAAGAGCCTCATAAAAAATAAGGAATCTTTAAAGAGTTCCTTGCAAAAAATTTTCGCCACGCGGAATGATTTAGATACTATCTTATCATCAACTAAGCGAAAGTGGAATGAAATACTGACGAAGTTTCAGGATATTTTTTGTACTGAGAGTTCCGTTTGCGACGAGCTTAAACAACTGCAAATTAAGAAGACAAATCTCGAAGATATATTGTTGAAGTGTCAGGTTGATTATTCAGAGAATATCAAATCTATATGTGATATTTTATGGGAAAAGTTCTTGTGGACGGAACAAAAATTACACGATACTTACCTATGTTCAATACATGAGAAAGAGTGTTTGGACATACTAACAAGTGTGGAAGAAGATCAATTTTCTAATGAGAAAATGATAATTGATACAGAGTTCGAAAAATATAAAGCACTGCAAATGGACGTAATGAAATCTGAAGAAGAAATAGAATCTTTCACTGCTTTAGTCATCTCTTACGACACTAACTTAAAATCTGGCGAAATCAAGAATCAAGCAGATATAGAGAAGAAATTACAAAATCAAATTAATCAACTAACAAAGGAAAAGAAAGATCTAAAAAGTAGAATGGATACTATGCGTTTGAGACATGTGAAATTGGAGAAAAATATTGATGAACTTAGAACGGAGATAAAAAAACTAAAGTCAACAGAGGCAGTGGCAACGGACGCTAACTTGACTGTCTCTGAAGGAGTTGAAATGCAATCTCTGAAAGAAGAGTTGGAACGTTTGAAAGAGCAGAACCAACAACTACATGAAGGAAAGGATGAATCAAACAAAATGGCAGAGCAAAAATTTGAAAATCAGTTAAAAGAGATTCATACTACATATGAAAAAAAACTAGAAGACATGAAACAAAAAATGGTGAGAAAAATATCTCTATATTTAAAAATTTTGAGAATTCATGTTTCGCGTAAACAATAATTTGCATCACATTAATTTAATGTTAAATTTATTTCAGAAAATAGCCTATAATGAGCAAATGACAAAGTTAAATAAGGATCAAGAAAAGATTGTACAAGAAAAGTTGCAGAAGCAAATGGAAATAATGTGCCAGAGGCAGAGAGAAGAACTTGACAGATACAATGCACACATTACCGGATTAACTTCGCAACTTTGGAGCGTGGGAGAAAAGCTTCTAATCGAGCAACAACAGAAGCAAGATACGTTACAGCGTTTAAAAGAACTAGAAATCAAAGTTAAAGAATTTCAAGTGAAAGAACTCCATGTGGACCAACCAATGGCTACAATTTCGCGTAAGACTTGCAGGTATGTACAACTATGTGTACAGCTTTTGTTCTTGAATAGAATCTATTATAAAGATAATGTATTGTCAATTAAATAATTTACTTATTTATTACAGAATGGAAAAGCAAGAAATGTTACCTGAAAACATCCAACAAGCACATAAAGTAACAACGGTTATAACTGAAGAAACATTCGAAAGAAGGCATAGTATTAGAAGCATACAAGCAATGGGCAATGTGTTCAAAACAGAGGACGAAGAAGAAGTCTTTGACAATGTTTATCTAGGTATATTTTGTATATCACAGACACTAACTAAAAAATTAAATTTTGCTTTTCAATGTCCTTTTTTTATAAATCAATTTTCCTCTTTATTTCAGCCGATATGAAAAAAGGCAATTGCGTCATAGATTCCAACCGTTTGTCCATTTTACAAATGAGAAATTCTCTTTGCAAGCCTCATCTGAAATCATCTTATCCGGCAGAAATGCAATTCCTTCCTTCAACTTTGACTGAAGAAGAAATTAAAGTAAGTAATTACTTACTTTAAGAATTCTTAACGTTACATCTCTTTGAAATTTTTATCGCATATATTAAATATTTCGTGTACTATACTCTCATATATCTCGTGCGTTTATGCGAATTATAAAGATTTATGTGCTCATTTACAGACAGGCTCGTCTGTAGAAGAAAACTTTAATGACAGTCTTAGCCAAAGTCTTCTCCCAGAACAGAAAGCTAGGAAAAAAGACAGAACTCAGGTAAGTTATATTTTTATCGATTTTTATGTAATCATCCGTTATTTAATGTGATGATTTCGATATTCACCGTTAGATATCATATAAAAAGCCTGGTCCTCCAACACCAAGCAAAAACGGAGGAAGATTATCATTGCAGGTATTTGCATAACCACCTCGTGTTGCATGTTACTCTTGCATATTATGCATATGGCTGCAAAAAATCTTCGAGAATTTGCTAAAACTGAAAGAAATTTGTCTAAAGCTTTTATTATATGCTATAAAATTCATATTATAAAATCGTCACTGGAAAATCGTTTCAACATATGTAACATTTTAGGGTAATGAATTAAAAAGTCCAAGTTCACGTGTATTGAGAGAGCGAAATGTGGATAGAAGGACAACGACCACTCCTCATTCGCTAAAGAACATATTCTCGATAAAACGGCAGGACGAAGTGAGTACAAAAAAAATATATAAATAACTTGGATTAAGTGACATAATACGTTAAAATATTTTTTTAACAGAATGCAACTAGTACACCGAAACGCAGACTCAGTAGTCTTTTCCGCAAATCTCGTTTACAATCGGAGCGATGAATAAATTCAATAAATACTACGGCTGTACGATTATACATATAAAAAAAATAACAAATTGGTATAACAATGAATTAGAGCCTCCTCTATATACAAACTACTATAAACGGATATCATATAGATTATATAAAGTAAGAATTTATAGTAGTTTTATTCTATGGCTATTCTTATTTTTTATCATGTCAGACATTATTCTGCTTTGGAAGGCTAAGAAAGTATTGTATATACTTGCAATAATGTGTAAATAGAATATGTGATACATAAATAATTAACATTTTATAAATTTATATGACACATTCAGTGTACAGAGTATTATCACAAAATGTACATAAAAAGTGACACAACTGTTAAACTAAGACTATATCGAGTTTATGTGCCTATACAAAATAAATGTGCATTTACAAATAAAATATTGTATAGTATAATAAAAATTTATTATTATTCTAATGAATTGTATCTGTTTAACAAATTATTGAAATAGTTTATAGAGAAAAACAAAAAGAAATAATTCTCTTAGTAGTCATAGTATTCATTTTTATAAAAATGAATACATATATTATTTGTAACATGAAGTATAATAAAATAAATTTAATTCTGCAGAAAAATTAATTTCTCTTTTTTTTTTTTGTAACATAACATTCATCTATCAAAATGTATTAATACTCGCTTTAAAAGCTCTATATTCATATAAATTAAGTATATTTTTGTAATTTTCAAATTGCATAGCTGCTTTGAATACCTATCACAATCCGATCATCTGAATTTAAGAATACAAGAGAGCGAAGCTTTTAAGAATTACGATGTCAGTACTTATTCAGAATCAGATTCCTGCAATTAATTTGAATTTATATATAATATGTAATTCGTGGCATTATTGGCATTGCAATATTGTTCGAACTTACCATATATTGCCCCTCGACGTATCTTCCTGAGTTTCTAGAGGTTCTCCGCAATTCCCTGTGCTCTACATGCTCTTGACTTCGCCGCCTATTGCAAAATTATGTCTTGTTGTACAATCTCAAAATAAATAATACGTGACAAAATATACTTACGATCTTGATGGTATTTGTAAAGTTTTAAGTCTGTTATCAATGTCCTGCAAAGGACTTGTCGAGGTATCTTCTATAGTCGCTGAAGGGGATGTTTGTACTGGTGCAGTGTCATTATTTTCATAAAAAGTACTTGTTTTGGATCCGCGTGTTGTCACATTATTATTAGCTTTAGTAATGGTTATCATTGGTAATCTGAAAAATAAAATAATATCGACGTTTATTACAGACATTACGCGAAACACTGCTGTGATAATCTCTGTGACTCTCTTGAGTAAATGGATTTAACAATTTAAAATTAATTTATATTTTAATGGTGTAATTTATAACATTTTCCGTTTATATTTAGTTTAATAAAAATGTGAGAAAATAAATTACTCACTGATTCTTCCGTGGACCACGCTTTTTCTTCTGTTTGCTGAAATAAAAACGCCCATTTTCAAGTGGAAGTGCAATTATTCCTATTCAAGATAAAGGGACAAAAATATCATAATTATGAGAAGTTATATACAAAACGTGATTGTTTTGTACTCTGAAATTTGAAGCCCATACATACATACATATATACTTAGAACTTTTTTAAATATTAATTTTAAATTACTTTTAATTTATAATTACTTTTTGATATGTGAACCATTAAAATCGAAGTAACAATATCAAGAGATGTAGATGATGTAGATGAATAATGATAACATATTTATAAAGTGATGGGTATAGAGAACGGCGTGTCATGACAAGGAACTTAGGCATCATAATTTCAGGAAATATGAAGCACATACAAATAATAATTTTTTTATTTTATTATATATTAATAATTAATAAAATGTTTTTCCCACTTTTCAATGGCTCTGCAATTTTTAATTTTGATAATATAGGATTTAGGAGCGTTGGGAGTAGAAGGTCTTATTCGAAGCAATATTTATTCATATGTCTATCACACCAATTTGTATTATCAATATATAAATAGGATACAAAGTTTTTTTTTAAGATTACTTGATTTTCTCGAATCTCGATAAAATACACACACATCGTTCTCTATGCACTATCTTTTTCAATTACCTCAAAAATATGATACAATTATAAATTCCTTAATAATTTCTTATTCTAGTTCAGAAATTATTTGTTATTAAAATAGGCACGAAATATAGTAGATTACATCGAAAATATATCTTGTACAATTTTTGTCCCTTACATATACTTTTAAATATTAATACATATATATTTGATATTCATCTAAAAATATAACTCTTGTTGTAACGATTAGATCGCCTGTAACAAGCAGTTAGGATCACTACTCATGCAAATTATGTATATATGTATTTAAAAAATATTACCTTGTTTAAACATAGCGATCTAAAGATATTTATATATTAAGCACAAGCATGCAGTTATACTGCAAGAAGTCGCAAATATTTCTTTATAAAAAAATGTACAATTATTCAATCGAACTCTTTCTTTCTCTCTTTTTCTTTGTCTTTCTCACAGATACACACACTCAACAATAGTTCAACATTAACATTTGAAAATTATAAAATCATGATAATTATAAAATTATGTATTTTAAATGTCAAAGTAGTAATTGAGTTTAACGACACACATCAATTTGTCACCTTAGATAATTCATCCTTTTCATAAATTTATTATAGCAATGAATCATAATATACTAAGTTTCATGAACATATCATACAGCATTAATAAAGCATTAATAAAAAAATGGCAATAAAATAAAAATATTAGTAACGAAACTACCACTCACTTTCTACAGATCTACATTTTGCAAGCAACATGTCTTGTAGTAATAGTAAAAAAAGCACATTATGTGCATAAAACGTATTTGCGCTTCAAATTTTACAAATAATGTACATTTTGCAATGGGTGTGCATTGCAAAAGTTAGTAAAGGCAAACGTTTTTTATTGCGTTTCATTGCAACGATTATTGTGTGCTATCAAATCAGTTATTGCCGATTCTTCTTTGTGTTATCGAACATTACATATAACAGTTACTTGCAATTCTAATTAAGACCATATTAACAAATTTAACAAAAAAAGAATATTATATTAGATTCTCTATTCGGGTACATCCAACTCACCCAGCAAGTTCGTGATCAGAACCTTCATCAGGTTCATCAGCATCCTCTTCTTCTGCAAAGGAAAATATTGTTTAAATAATGAAGAAAACAGAATAATTTAAAATATCCAACTCTCAATGTGCTTTTATAAAATTATGAACAAAATAATTTTTACAGTTATCGATTATTGTAAATGTTCTAGTCTCATGTGGAAATGGCAAAAAAATATAAACTTATATAGTATTCAAAGTTATATATTTACTAATTTCTTGTCCAATTTAAGTAATTTTGGAAAATGAAATTGCGTCGCATTAATATGTACATCAGATTTTAAGGTAGCTGTAGTGAATCAAAATCTTTTACCTGCTAAATGATCTTTCTTGCGTCTTGTATAAGCTCGTTTACTTGTAACTGGGACTTGATCAGTTTCACCATGTAATAAACTGTTTCTGTACAATAGTAAAGGCTGCCAATCCTCTCCTCGTGAAGATGGCATTCCAGCTTGCAATCGTCTATCCAAAAAGTTGAGTCTGTAATAAAATGCAATAATTTATTAAAGAGCACGAAAACTTAAAGGAAAATATTGAGAAAAATTGGATTTAACATATAGCCCTTACACTACGCGTTTATCTTGTTTGAGAAGCTTATTTGTAAACTCGGACAGTATCTCAAGGAATGGTAAATTCGGCGGTGGGCCTGTGGGATCTTGTTCAACACCATCTGGAGGAGTAATGACAAATAACACTCCCGCACGGTGTAAGGCTGTAATTGCTTCGCGATTTTTTACGGCATCCAAACCAAAGGATAAAGCAAATCGTTTCGCGAGTTCCTAGACATAAGATTTTAGCACATTACACATTACACTTCATTAGACTACAAAACAGTATATCGATAACTACATACCTTTATCGCGGTAAATTCTTCACTATTTCTATTCACCTTGCTTTTTTCAGCCATTATCTCGTTGTACAAAATATTTAAGCTTTGTTGCATCGTTAGTGCACAATTTGTTTTATTGATATCTCTTGCTTTTCCTAATGTGGTCTTGATAATATCGCCGTAATCGTTGTAATATTTGACGTAATGCTTGAATACATCCGCCGCAGCTTTCGTGGGGATCATATTGTATACGATTAATTTACAATAGCCAGCTAAAAAGTTTCTTCGTTTATGCAGCTCTTCGATTTTAGAGTGTTCATCATGCCCTTCTACGAAATAAATGTATATATGTATATATATATATATATATATATATATATACATTTGTTTTATATATATATATATATATATATATATATATATAACGGTATTAGCTGTTTATGTGAGGTTCTGAATGACAGAGCAGATTCTCTATCAAAACAAAAGTTCTGCGTTCGAATCTCATTGATTTTGTCACCACATATAAGAAATTTTATATGCAAAAAATATTCTATTGTAATCAAAATAAAAATGAAAAAAATCCTACAGTACATAACTATAAATAAATCATAAAATGATAGCTGTTTTTCTTTGAGGAAAATTTAAACAGAAATAATAAATTACTTACCATCCTCCTCTTCGAAGAATACATACTCTTGTATAAATCTATTGAGCATGTTCTGCATTGCTTGGTCTGGCTCGTAGACTAATTGAGGCATTAAAGGATTAGCATGTGTAGTCAGTTGATTACAAAATACAACCAACAAATCGCATATTGTATTGTACGCAACTTCCCTCAAGATCGGCGACGTTGGCTGTTTAATATCAGATAAATGTCATTTATAATTTAGAAAACGTAATATTTAATTATTTTCGAATTTATGTAAAAATGATAATTACTGCGCCACTACTATCGCCGCTGACGAAATGGCGCATTGATCCCATAAATGAGTGCAATCGCTCCTTTAATTGTCGGCATTCGTCTTCACCACGACTGCCCGAATCCACAGCTTCCAATAAATGATGTTCGCCCCACAAAATGGCAAAGTAACATGCGCTTATGCAGTATTTAACTGCCTTGTTTGGTAAACATCTACATACAAATAATTTAATTATAATTTATCTGTGTGTAAGAAATTTCGTGTAATTATAAGTATAAAGAAGAGTACTTTGAAGGGTCCTTTGCATCCTCAATATCTTTGTACAACGAATCCCATATGCCCCATGGATTCATATTGTGACAGGCATAAAAAATGGAAACTTTTTTAAGTGACTGGATAACATTAAATATTTCATCTTCATCAGGTTCCTCGTCTCCCTCAATCAAATTTCTATATTCATCAATCGCTTCCTTATATTTATTCACAATGGAATCGATTAATGTTGAACGAGCGACATCACATCTATAAAAAAAATGTTAATGTTAAATGCTACTAAACAGATGTAACATGCATAAAAAATATATATATATATATATGTACCTAAATGTGTGAATATAAATCTATAACGTCTACGTCTATTTATAAATCCATAAAAAAAATTTTAATGTTAAATGCTGCTAAACAGATGTAACATGCATAAAAAAAATATATATATGTACCTAGTGAATATAGCGTGACCTTCTACACACATATATTCTAAAGTTTTAGCCGCCGTGTCTAAAACTTCGGTATCGTGCATTTTTTCTACGATTGTGTGAATTTTACTTAAAAGAGAGTCCAAGTTTATTTCCTGTCTTGATTTTGTGTAAATATCCAAATCGAAATACTGCGGGATTGCGAGTAAATTCGCCAATTTTTCAGGATCTGCCCTGTACTTATCCAGTAATAGTGGTAACGTTTGAATGAAATGTTCTGTCAATTTCTGTTTGTCATCTTGAACTTGTTTAAGTTCTTTCACTGACAGAATTTTTCGAGTAGGTCCTCGGCCAACCGGTGCTTCGCCTGTAGCAGCTTGTTTTATACAACACACCATCAATTCAATGAGGGATGTCTCTTTTTGGTTGTCCAATGCTTCCTCGTCAGGACCAGCCTCTTCCAATAAGAGATCCGTCATGCACTCCCAATCTTTCATCATTTGATTAGTTTCAATTAGAGAATCAACTAGATACGCTCCGTGCTCATGTAACTCGGATTCAATGAAGAACAGAACAAGATCGCGTATAAGTGGCGTATTTGGCAATCGTTTCTTGCCGCGTCTGGTCTTGACACCCGCCGTAGCTTCATCATCCGGACGGAATAAACGTTCATTTAGAAATTCACCGGCCGCTTGCGCGACTGCACGATGCGAGGAATAAACAAGCTCGTACACGTGTTCACAGTCCTTATCAGTGAGTATCTCCCTGTGATGCTTCAAAATTGAGATAACCAGTTTTACAGCTTGCACCGCTACATCGTATTCTTTGTCTAACGTCATCGCAACGATTCTATCCTTGAACTTGCTCGTGAACAATTCGAGTTTCGTTTTTAATTCCTCTGAAGCGTACAATGGTTGTAATGCCTGCAAGCACTTGAGTCTAACTTCTCCAACTTTATCATGCAGAGTCCAGCCTGCAAAATTCATATCAAACATGAAAATATATTAAAAACATGGCTTTTATTTTATATAATTTTATATAAAGATAGTATATGAATGATAAAAATGTTCTATACCAATATATTTCAAATAGGAATCATCTAAGAAGTTTTGATGGAATTTCTTCATCCAGACTCCAATCTCTGCCATACAAATCGCACGTATTTCCGGTAAGGTATCCCTATACCTATGAACAAAAACTGACTTGAACATATACGTAAGCATGTTCTTTATTTCGTCCATGTTCTCTTCCAATTCTTTTCGTTTCGCCATCAAGGATTCCAGTCTGTCTGCCGCCCTTTTTTCCCGAGCCTTTTGTCTCTCAGCTTCATATTGCCGTTGCGTATTATCCAAATTTATGGATACAGTCAAAGCAACGTCTACCAAAGCTGTCATTAATTTCATAGCTGGCAATAAAATTGTTTCATTAATGCATATGATTGGTTTGCAGTGAAATTTATCAGCAAAGTTTACTGGGATTTACCGGCAAGCGTTGCAGTATGTCTAAACGCTCTCACTTGTGAATCCGACAGTCCAGTTAGTAAAGAAATAACATTATCCATTAAAAATTGATCATAGATAATCGAATATTGACATTGTCGAACAAGGATTTGAACGAATTCACAAAAATTCGCACGGAACTTTTTCCACTGTTGTCCCGTCATTATCAACGGATACTCGCCACTTTCCTACAGAATTCAATTATGTAAACAAAGTTATAATCAAAATTATTCATATAATATCATATTATTATGAATTGAGAAATATACCTCATCAAATTCCTCAGTCATCTTACGAATAATTGCCACATGCTCCATGGTCAGTTGCATTTCGGAAGTAATGCGACCTTTGCAACCACTTGCATTAATGAAAAATTGCATCAACATAAGGAGCGCATTCTCCCTGTTACTTTTGTATTTTTCTATCCAGTCGTCAACAATAGTCTGTCAAACAATAATTATTTTGTTACATAGCCCTCTTTCATGTACTTGTTATACCATATAAATCAGCTTACAGTGAGAGAAGACCGGTTATTTCTAATAACATAATAAAGACTAGCTTCATCTTCCAAACTGTGCGAATGATGCGCTCTTTTGTTACGTCCTCGTCCACCACTGCCTCTACCTCTGCTGCTGGATGATGGAACGTAGTCCGTATCAACTTCTTTGTACTTGGGTTGCTGCACTATGCCTCCTTTAAAGTTAAAGATCACAATACTACTGTTACAAAGTCTTGCGTACAAATTGACCCAAAAACATTCATACATACCACGCATCCTGGCACGTGTGTTTCTTGTGATTCTCATGTTAGACGCCGCTGGTGTTGCAGGTGCCTCGAATTGCGTCTGATTGTCATAATTTCCCGACTGTTCCTGGTATGGCTGTTGAGTCGTGCCTGGCGAACTGTGGCTCTCGGAGGAATAATGTTCCGGACTAAAAAAATATATGAAAATAATAATATATTACAATCATGCCCAAATTTGACAGTACTTGGCAACAATAATTGGCTAATTACGTGGGATTGTGCAGCGGAGTCTGAGACGCCTGATTGTACGGCGTGTACGCGTTGTAAGAGTCGTTTGCGTCCCCGCCGGAATTGTCGTTCATCGGCGTCATCGGCGTCATCGGTGTCTCGTACTCCGGCGGCACCGGATCGTCCATGCGAATCCGCTTGCCTCCCCGTCTGTGCATCATCGCGGCGCAGTTCCTTTGTATTTTAGTGCGTCAGGCACAGTTCCGTGTCCCCCGAAGAAGCGAGCGTCGGCCGCGTTTATCGAGTATCTCATTAAACGCGTCTTGGGACACACCAATTGAGCGCTCCGGTAAAGCGAACAGAGCCCGCGCGCAGTACACACCTCAACGGCGCCTAAATCACAAAGCCGACATTCGACGTCAATCCCGCGACGATGCCCGCGACTTCCTCATCGCCCCACGTATCCCGGAATGTAGCGCTCGGCAATGCCAATGTTACTGCAGTCCGTACTGAGGACAGTTAGGACAGTGAGAACTGGTGGAGGAGTGAGGACTGGGACGTCGCCGTCGCCGTCGCGTCCCGCCGAGCGATCCCACATAGGTCGTCGCGCGCGCTAGGAAATTCCCCAGATGTCACCAGCTTTGTAAGAGCGCGCGCCCGTTGGCGTCCCACCATTTTCTGCCAAGCGCAATTCGAATAGTATCTCTCTCTCTCTCTCTCTCTCTCTCTTTCTCCCCCCCCCCCACCCCCTTCCTGCCGCCCATTACGTTCAGTGCCGACACAATGTTGTTCTCGGTGACGCTTCTCGCGCATGCGCCGGTATCGTTATAATATTATTGTATTAAATATGATAAAAAAACCTGCATAATTTACAAAAAGATGTTACTTGTTAATATATATTTTATCAATTAAATCAGCTTTATCGATAAAAGAATATTAATATCAGTAAATTCCGCAAATTAAAAATAAGATATACTGTTATGGCCACATAATTTCTGCTCCTCATCTGCTGTCGATAATTAATATTGCAGACATTGTTTTAATATTAGCTGCATTTTTAACGTTATTTTGTGCAGCACGCCATACTTCATTTCTGCTGCGTTTCTGCTGCATTACTGCTGCCAGAAAATAAGCTTAATGCGGACGCAGTGGACGCAGGAATCTGCTGAATATTCATGCTTGGATCTGCCAGCATTCTGCTAACATTTGGCTATTAGGGATGTTTTGTGCTAAGGGGCCCTATGAATTCGGGCCCCTTCGTCGGCGGGTGCAAACGCGTGTTTAGAAGGTAAAGGCGAAAGGTAACTAGAGACACACTCCAAGCGTGAGAGAAATAGATTCTTCCTAATTCTTAATATATATTATATGTATTTTGTTGATTTTTAGGATATGGCCGAAGAGTTTCGACGATTTCTTTTCCAAGGCGCCGGCCGTCGGGACGGATCAGCGTGATTGGATGCGATTGGATAAAACTTTTCAAACTTTGAGGCGGTAAGCGATTCCCGCGCGCTAACGGCGCAATAATAATACGTGACGACTTTCTTGTAACTCTTTTATTATTCATATATTTTCCTTGTTATAATGATACGTGAGATTATACAGTGATACTCTACAAGTTAGTTTTGATAAGAAATAAGAGACGCGGATTCGAAAACAGTTTCTGCCATTCGCGCGGACACCGACTTTTCCCGAGGGGGCACGATTTCCTCTGTGGCGATCAATCTCGACCAAATCGATCTCCGGATCAACTTAATCGACGATTTATATTCATTTGTATTAATGCAGATTGACTTTAATCTCGGTTTAACTTACTTTACATCTTTCCCTAGTTCTAAGAATTAAAATTAGAAAAGGAGTAAAAAATGAGCTAAATTGAAATTAAAATTAATTTATAACAAAATGGATATTTTAACATTTAATTGGCAAAAAATTATTAACTTTATCCATGCTACTGAAATCAGTAACATGGATAAAATTAATAATTTTAAATGTTAAAACATCCATTTCGGTATAAATTAATAATATAATTTTAATTTCAATTTAACTCATTTTTTACTCCTTTTCTAATTTTAATTCTTAGAACTAGAAAAAGATGTAAAGTAAGTTAGTATCACTTGATAAATTAATCATCGATTAAACTAATCGAACTTTGAATCTGTCTTTAATGTCCATTTCTATCAATGCGAATTAACTTTAATCTTAATTTAGTTTTACATCTTTTTCCAATTCTAAGAATTAGAATTTAAAAAAGGCTAAAAAACAAGTTAAACCGAGATTAACGTTAATCTACAGTGATAGAAATGAACATAAAAGATTTCAATTAGTATCATCCCTCAAAATTCTCACACAGATTTTCAATCGCACATTATTTCAGTTGCAAGTAATTTTAAATTTCCCTGCGTTGTTTGTGCATATCGAAATTGACGCTAAAAATTGCGTGCCATACATATTTCTAGTCACGTTAATCCGTTATAAAAAAATCAATTGTAATAATAATAATAATTCATACAGATTGCAATAACAAATTATAGTGAATCGTTATAATAATTTGCAAGTTATAATTATTTTTGTGGCATACTATAATTAACATGCGATTTGTAATTACTTAAAAAAATGACTAAGGTGGATGATATAAACGGAAGTCGGCGTTTTTTGAAACGCAGAGCGAACGGCGATCGCGAATCCGCGTCATCGATCGGTTAATCTGCGATACAGAGTATGAAATGTACAAAGCGGGCAAATCTCTTCCTCTTCTCTCGTGCCGTACTCGCTTAATTGCCTACATCTGTTTTTTTTTTTTTTTTTTCCTAAGACTACGGCTTCGCGATTGGCGATTACCTCTCTCTCGCTATCTTCTCATACGTTTGCTCGCGCCTGACCAAAAGCGTCACCGTCGTCGCCGATGAATGCGCCGCGAAATCGCTGTGCGAACGGAATCATTAAGGTTCATTATTAAGTACTACGATAAGTTTTGGCACTTACAGATTTACGATTGCACTAATTGCGAATGGTACCGGTCGCGCTCCGAGAAAACGCCCTATTCCTACGCTATGTATAATATATGTATGTATATTTGATATCAAATCTGCGCTGTAGGCGGCGCAGCGAGAATTGCGACCCTCGCAAGATCGTTCTCGATCTTTTCTACGTTATCCGGGCTTTCTGGGGACGGTATATAATTTGCTATCAATTTGCTTGCGCGCCTAATAACGCGACAAACCTTCGCTTTATCGCGACATTATCATCCGAAAAAAATTTTACAAGAGTCTTCCTGCTTACACATCGCGTTACAAAACTTCGCTGTACCATTTATAGTCTTACTTCGCTACAAAGGCCTGAAAGGCCTTTTTATCGTCGCGACGGCTTAGAAATTAGCATAAAGAGTATTCGAAGTATAATATAAGTACGCAGTAGAAAAATGGCAGTGCTTTAATTCGGAAAGATTTTTCATCTCCTTTGTCTGTGGATCGCGCGATGACCGTTGTACATACATGTCGTTTTGACAAATCGCTTTAGCTCGAGTAAAGCGACGCAAAACTGTTGATGTTACAACCTTACAATGCGCGCTTGTCTCATGGATTTGAGTCCTGAAAAGAGTTAAATGTACTTTTTGGTATACTCGGATTGTCAAAAACTGATCCTGCCCAGCAAATACAATGTTACATGTAACGTACATACATGTTTGTAGTTTGTAATTTCCCACTCAACAATATAACTGTTATATAACACATATGTATATATAACATGTGTATATTACATGTAACATTGTGTTTGCTGGGTGTATTATTTTGAGAACGTGAGACGACGATTGTCAAGCTTGCTTTAATAATAAACTGCAGAAAGAAATCTGCATTTTAGATATCTTTCAACGCAATTTTGAGTACAAAATGCAAGGATAGAATGCAAGGTCTCATATCCGTCTGTTACTTGATTGCACGATTTACACGACAATTTAATCTGAAGTTCTATCTATAAAAAGAATCAGTAATTCCATCATGGAGAAATTATTTCCGCATGGCATCTTTGAAAGAAGCGGATTTGGCTTAATGAGAAGAGATCGAAGATTTGATCGTATTAATCCAAATGATATAAACAAGATTGGCACAGCGATTGTTCGGGAACACAGATGCTCGTTAAAAAGACACAGAGAGGAGAAACGTAAGCGACAGATCACTGGTAACTGTTACGCATGTCCCGTGTATAAGTATTCTTACGCAAGCCGTGGCCTTTTTCCACTAACAAACAAAAATAAAATAAAAAAAGTAGCTTTCTATCCTCATGTATGAGAAGCAAGGCGTTAGTGACGTTTCTTCTTCGATACTGCTCGCCTCGAGGCACGTTGTTTTTCAATGGACGCAATATGATCGAGTGGGATTCAAGGATTAACGAGCTCCTCGTCCCACTCTCGTGGTGCTACAATAATCGACGGATGTGTTCAGACGGAGTGGTTGAAATTCAAACGAGACCGAAATCCGTATGAACGGTGACGTCGCAGTTGTTGGGCTTGTCGGCGGCCGCCATGTTCACCTCTACCAAGGTGTCGACGCTGTTAATCGGGCAGCCCTTGAGGATCTTCTGCGCCGCTAGGCTGGTAAATTGCACCTGCATGTCGCTGAGACTGGGATAAGAGTGGAGATCCGAGCCTCGGCTTACGGTCTTTTCCAGATTGGGCTCGGAGCCCTGAGGTGCTCGCTGCTGCTTCACCGTCTCGAGGTTCTCGATGTAGACGTCATTGAAAGAACCGCCGAAGCCGTCGTACGACTTGGTGGGCGACGGTGGATTCGAGGCGATGTTGTTCTTCGAACCGGGATGAAGTAGATTGCGATAACTCAGCGCGTCCTTCGACAGCGACAGGCTGAGCTTGCGCGAGTTGTTCATTGCGTCGTTGGTGTTCTTTGTGGTGGACAACGCGGCAGCCTCATGCACCAAAGCGACGTTCTTGTCGACGTTGTTGGCCGAGCCGTCGATCAGATGGGCCTGGCTGTTGTTCAGGCGGTTTGTCAGTTTTAGTTTATTAGGCACTTCATCCTCGACCTTCGGCTTGTTCTCTTTGTCGGATTCCGACAATAAGAGAACACTCGTTTTTGGTTCTTTCGAAGCATAGAGCGACGACGGACGCTCGACCTTGACCGGCTTGTTCAGCTTCTCGTCATCTAGCTTTGATTTAAAAAGCTTCTCCTCGTCCACCCGGGTTTTATAAGCTTTTTCGGCCACCAGTTCCCTCTCCTGCTTCTCCTTGCACTCGATGACTTCCTTCTCGGCAATCTTCGTCTTCACCGTGCCGTTCTCGAAAGTGATTACGGACCTCATCGGTGAGTTATTCTGCTGAACGTAGATCTTCGTGCCGGGCGAGCCGGAAATGGTCGTCGTGCTAGTCGTGTTGGAAGCCAGCGTCACGCTATTCTGTATCGTCCGTTGCTCCTGCGACGACGGGCTCAGATTGGTGGACACCTGAAGTGTTATCGAGTTCTGTGCCTCTTGCAGAGGAGTCAGCGAACCTTGCTGAACAACTTTGAGTGGTGACGATTTCGTCGACAGTGTGGCCGTTTTCAATGGCGAACAAGTCAATTTCGTACTGGAAATCGACTTGCCGCTAGAGTGAGACGAATGACCCGACGAAGTTTTCTGCAACACCTTGAAATAACAAAAAATTTTTTTTTATTTCGGAATAACGGAATTTCGGAAAGATTGAGAAAACGAAAAAAATTAAATCGAAATTACAAAGATTAATCATTAAGTTGCTATCTAAAGAGTATCGAATGTTGAACTTTGAACTTTTTGATACATTTTCAAATAATAGATGAAAATATATAAATTTATTCATAATAGATGAAATTAATTAATTTAAGTCTTTTCTTCTGTAAAAAAAAAATACATGTTCATGCAAATATTTCGTAACATATTTATAACGGAGTTATAAATCCACCTTGTGCTGCGGAGAACCGTTGGCCGACTTAGTGCTGCCGTTGGTGAAATCGTGACTTGGTCTTCTGGAATTGGATTGCCTTGTGTTGGGCCTTCCCAACGTAGTCGTCTTAGCCGGACTGGCAGTCATCGTTCTAACAGAAGCAGAACTGCCACCGCTTCTGCTGGGCGACGAATTCGTTGAATTTTTGTCATTCTGCGTCTGGTTACGCGTTTGATAGCCCTCCTGGTTGGTGGTGGTGCTGGGCGGTAGAACGGACGCTCGGGACGTGCATCTGCTCAGACTGGAACATTTGGATCTCGGCAGAGTGGAGCACGGTGATCGATGCCTTCGGGAGCTTCTTGGCGTCGAGTTGGCCAACAAACTCGAAGAATCACCGCTGGCTTGGCGTCGATGTCGCCTTGGTAAAGTGGCCGATCGTACCGAGCTCGAATCATCCCACACTTGGAAACTGGCCTGCGACTGGTCTAAACCCTCCATCATCTAAAAAGAAGATTCAGTCGATCTGATTTTGTGATCGAAAACTCCTTGTAATCGATAAATTCTTATTTCCGCCTTTAATTTAATTCCAACTAAATTAGTTGAATCATCTGTACTATTTCCATTATTATTATTATTAAATTTTAAAGTTCTACGTCACTGATAGCTCGGTACGCTGTCGCTTCAAGAATTTTCATTAATTATCGGGCAGACCGGTTAATTAGCCTCGCGGCGCTAGAAGTGCTGTGTAAGAAGTTTTGTTTTGCTAGTTCTTCTTGGAAAATACTTGTATGCAACTTACCGAAGGGCTGGCGGCCCTTGTCTGCGTGGCAACGCTATGCAAATGCACAACGCGCGGATTAAACCACTCGGTGGGGGGATACTGAGCACTGAAAGTGCCCATTAACGGTGCGCCCTTCCTCCTTGTGCTCCGCCGAAAGAGCCTGGAGAGCAAGCCTATCTTCTCTGAAAAAATCCCAGAAAAGCCTTGAGGAAGGGATTTGGATTTTGTTGCGCTTTGTTAGAAGACAATGAGGATCGAGAAAGGGCTTGCTAGCTACAGGGTGACTAAGAAGCTGCAAACTGGATTATAATATTACACCATCTATTTATATAGGATATTTCGTAGTGATAATACAATTGTCCTAGTACAATTTGTTAATCGCAAATCAATTTACTAGAAAAAGTCATCCAAGGCAGAATACAACGAATAAAAATTGTTCACATTCGTATCCTGCGAATATAAATATAATTACGTAAAAATTCTCTAATCTAATGCAAAATTTTTGAAATTCTGCTTTTGGAAAGGACAATTATATGTACGATTGAAAGCATTTTTAATAAAACCGATTCATCCATCACCCATTAAAGCAGTCACCCATCACCACGCAATCCCTTCCCCGATTAGACTCACTGGTTGGACTGTGAGGCGCGCTGTCCGTGCTCGCGTATTCCGCACTGGAAGACGTGTCGCTCCTTTCAGGTCTTCGCGGTAGGGACCGTGAACTTCCGCTTCTGTGTAAACGTCTGGCCGAGCCCCAAAGCCGCAGAGAGTGTCGCCTCTCGAGACGGCCGGGCATCGACCGACACCTGGCGAACAGGACTTTATCGTTGGGATTTCCTGGAAGGGAGACAGACAACATTATTTTTTTACTCTTTACTATATATATTATATACTATTATAAAAAAATATAACTTAATAAATAATCATTTTATAGATTTGACAGTCTTCATATAATGCTCGTCTATTAAGTAATACACGAATAATCATGAAAAATGTATCCATGCGTATCAGAAAAATTAAAGGAATGCTGACATACAAAAATGATTCTGAGAAACTCCAATTTCATATAGAAAACGAGAAATAATTACTAAATAGTTTTCTTTACCTACTTCTACCTCAATATGGCGTCTCGAGATGCAAACGAGCTGTCATAACATGTATGTACTTCATATAAAAGCTGTATAGTTTATATAAATCACAAAATGAGTTTCCTAGGCTTGAATTCTCCTGAAGAATCTTATCGAACTCTCCAAATCGACTCTCCAAATTTGAAGTCTAATATAGTAGATGTACACAATGACGATTCGTGCAATTGTGTGCGTGCGTTATAGGTAAAGAAGGGCGAAAAATAACAGTACATTATTTTTCCACAATATTCTGATAAAGAAGCTGTTGTAAAGCGAGAAATGTACATATATATATATATATATACACATATATATATATATATATATATATACATACATATACAAATCAATTACATTATCTTTTTACCCTTCTTTACGTTACATTTTTAATTCCATATTTTGTATTGTCAACCTCGATCAAGTTTGACCGTCACTCCAGCATCCCCTTAAATATCAGACAGGATGGAAAGGACCGATTGGAAAGAGTAAATTCTACGCGGCGCGGAGACGCAAGTGCAAATATCAGACGCGTTCGATTAAAAGGATTAATCGAAAGGGTTAATCATGACCGAGCTGCGCGCGCGTTGTAAAAAGAAAAAATGGAAATACCCTCATTCCTGAGAGTACACATCTTTGTACACTGCAGCCATGGGCGATACGCCGACGTACCGACCGACGACGAGTGGGTTACCAGCG
This sequence comes from Tetramorium bicarinatum, assembly GCA_928718305.1. Lineage (NCBI taxonomy): Eukaryota > Metazoa > Arthropoda > Insecta > Hymenoptera > Formicidae > Tetramorium > Tetramorium bicarinatum. The sequence goes on along the minus strand of OV788323.1, from coordinate 25,036,995 downwards.
TGAGAATCAGCCGAGAAACGAGTAAGAGAAAAGTAGGAAGATTATATACGTGTGGTCCTTTCTCCCCTCCCTCCCTCTTTCCACAATGATGTCGACAGCGTATGTAACGGTAGACAATGTCGTGACCAATAGCTAATATATCGGTTGTGCTAAACGCTTTCCAGGCATCGCCGGCTTCTCTAAGCCGTTGTCTCTTTATCTCTCTTTCTTCTCGTTCTCGCACGTGTGCACGACGCTGGTGGCTTTATTTTCTGCATACGCACACTCGACGCATGTTAAAAAAAAAAAAAAAGATTGAAAAACACCGCAAGAAGCTTCCGCGTTGTGCGTTGTGGTGTAAAAGTCTCGACTGGTGATATATCGCGAAATGCTTTTGAAAACTTTTTTGTTAAAAACGATAAAAAGCCGCAGATAGATAGATAGATAGATAGATAGATAGATAGATAGATAGATAGATAGAGACGAGAACGCTCGTGATGACAAACGAAACGACAATTGCGTCGGAATTTTTCATGCGTAATCGGGAGATCAGCACGGCTGATGGCTTGGCTCGGAGACCCTGACAACGGAGATCGGGAATAAGAATACAAGTGGACATATGGCGAGCGTTGTTCCTTCCCGCGGTTTCCGCGAACGTGGCAAAAAGCGAAATTAAGATCGTGCGCTGATTTTTCGTATGCGGCCGCGAGAGGAATTGACGATCTTCCGACGGCGCGGGCGCGGCGTTGCGTGGCTACCAAGGACGACAACAACATAAACGCTCTCCCGGACCCGTCCGTCGAGTCGCCGCGTCGCGCCGGCAGAAAAAGGCCTCGGAGAGTGAGCAGCTTAGCGAACTGCTCTCCTCCTGGATCCACAATCGGAACGTTTCCCGAACACGTGCCGAACGAGTTTGCCTGGTTGCCGACCGGTCTGCCGGGCCGGAGCGCGAGTTGGTTCTCGCGCGAGTTTTACGAGGGCTCGGACGCTTCCTGCGTCGCGTCTCTCTCGTGAGACACGGCGAAATCGATCTCAGCATCCTCCCAGCTTTTATCTGTTCGCCTTTTGTACGCGTCTTCCTTTCGCGTCATTGTGCCTCGCGACGTCGCGAAAAATTACGCGAGGGACGTTACTAACTAACGCAAGCAAGCCCGCACCTCTCTGCACACGCTTTACGCTTACGCCTGCGGCGTACATTAATTTCTCCGCACTCAGCGGCTATATTATTTAATAACAAGAATTTCTCCACTCTGTCGCGCTATATTTAGTACTTTCCTCAAGCATAATTTCGGTCCCGCGTAATTTGCACGTATATGCCGCGGATCGTGGAAACGGTGCTAACGCGTTAAATTGATCGGCAATGCATTATAAATTAACTATCGCGATTGATATCGCGAGACGGGGCGCGGCGATTCGACGGGGGAAACATGGTTACGGGAAACTTTCTCTCGCGCGGATAAGTCTCGCGCACCACGGGAGACAACAGGATACTCGCGACACTCTAATAAGACGCAGAGAATTCCGCGCGGTTACCACTGAATGAAGACGCGCGAAAGCACGTTAATCGCGTCGTCACCCGACACCGTCTTTCGCGCGGTATAGCCGATATTTTCACGGCATTTAGCTTCTTGCACGACAACTTCCTCATGGAAACGCATAACATATATCTATGCCCCTTGTGATTAATTGCCTGTCTCTTTTAACAGCGTTTACGTTATTTCACGTTTTCACATTTTAATTGAAAAAAAAAAAAATAGCAAAGAAAAAATTTTTGGCGAATAATCTTCTTCAAAAGTCATCACGTAGACACGAATCGCTGGGAGATGATGGACTTTGTCTATTGAGAGAACGGTTCGAAGTGACGTCAGGCTCAGAAAATAATTAGCGAGTCTCGTCTTACCTCCGCAAATAACGTCCGCCAGGTTCGTCTGTACAGCCTGATGCGTAACATCGCCGTCTCGCAGAGTGAGCATCTCGCCGTGTACGAGTGCCACCGCCTCGTCGTTGCTCATCAGCATGCTACCCTGACCTCTGGACCCGTTCACGTCCCTGGAACATCGCCTGGAGCTACCGGAGTCACGTCTAAGCCTCTTGGTCTCGGGCGTTACGACGAAGTAGCCCTGAGACGTGTGATAGATCTTTCGTTCCTGCATGAGCTTGGCGAGCGCGTCGTAAACGAGCTCTCGGCTGGGCCTCTGCATGGCCGGGAAGGCATTCCTCAGGGCTGATCTGAGGGTGTCCAAGGTCGCCGCCTGCCTCTGGGAAGTCAGCTCCAGAATGGCCCAGCATAAGGCTTCTGGCAGCGGCGTGAACTGACCTTGGGATACTGGAGCCACTAGACAATCCTCTATATCACCTGCGGAACAAGAAGGGCTCGAGGTTAGTATACCAGCATCGGCATCTTCGCCCGGCCATCCGGCCGCCGTTATTTTTCTATGAATTAATTGAACGGCGAGTTATCATCCGGTCAAGTCATTTTACGTAACATGCTTTATATGCTTCAAATACTAATTTTGCGCCGTTATAGTCCCGTGCGCCCGGATTTTATGATTCCGTTCGTCACATTAGCGCCCGCGGGGGGATAAAATGAGCAATAAGATGATTACGTCGTAATTTCATATTTTCCATTTATTCCTCTCGTCGACACAGTAAATTTCTGTTTGTCTTTTGACTCCATATTGCGTAATTTTATGTTCAAGGCTGTCGTCGGTGAAACGCAATAGTTACTCCGTTCCACAAATCTGGTGACGCGTTCAAATTAAATTACGTCTATGTTAAAAGCCTTTCTAGACTAACTCGCGAGGCTGCTCGCATTTCCATACGTGTAACGACCGTCAAGTATTTCATTAAGAAACACATGGCGTTGAGAAGGAGTCGTTGAATTTTATGCCACGTCCGTGATCATGGGTTTCATGGACGGAACAGAGATACAGCCATTCCAATTACGAATTAATCGAATTCCTTCCACGAATGAAGTCGAAGAACAAATCGGCGCGATCGGCGAACATGAAAAAGAGACGGCGAATTTATTAAACCCGGGCGACCCGGCGGCCCGGGTATATTACGGGAGAATCGAAATCCTTATTCTTCCAGTCACGTTTTACGGTAACCTGGCGACACCGCGACTGCGTGCTCTCCTACATCTGGTTCACGCCCACAAAAAGAATATAGATTATTCTAAACCCGGGGGAGTCGGGGCAGAACCTCGAAATTCCCCGCGAGGCTCGCGCTTCGCGTCCGTGCGACGAATCTGTAATGTCCTTTCAAAGTCGATACAGAGAAAGCGTCAATGCCAGCGTCACAAACGCACTGGCAAACACACCGGCTTGCCTACATATCGTAATATTATCCACGATAAAATATTTTATATTCCAATCATAGAAGATATGCCCCGCGCACGGAAATGTCTATTTGTGAAATCGCTGTCTCGCTGTGATCGCTTATAATTAAATTATAATTAAAGGTTTCCACCGATAGAGAAGCTCCGTTTCCGAGGTACGGGAAAGTCGACGCTGCCAACGCTGTCGACTTGTTGAGGCTTCTACAGTGCTTCTAGATGGCTGAAATATTTTAATCAATGTAATGCCGGGATTACTCGACAATGCGCTGCGCGAAGCCACTTGCTCCACCGCGCGATCGTGCATAATTAAAGGTTTGGTGCCTGCGGAGAGGAGCTCTATTTAAAGTTCGTGCGATCGCGCGGGCCCGCCCTCTCTAAGGCGCGCGCAGCTCTGCAATTTCCCCGCAACGCGTCTGTCAACGGTTGCCTTTGTTATTCGCGAGACAGGACGAGAGACGAGAGAAAAGAGCGGATCTCCAATTACGCGTGTAACTAACGTGTAGAAAACGCCCGCTTCCACGAGCTCCCGTTAAACAATTGCCGTAAATAGGCCGAATAAGTCCGCTCTCTTTCCTAGCTCTCCTTCGCTCTTATTCTTTCGCGGCATCTCGCTGACAGGACAAGTTGTCTCGTTGTCCGCCTCTATTCGCTTCACGTCCATCTCCGCTTGATTCCAAGCCGCGCTTCATAAAGCCGGGTCATACGCAAAAGGCGCGCATGGCCCCATGCGCGGTCCACTTCCACTTTCGTCTTAAACATCATTCTCACGCTCGAGGCTCATTGAATACGAAGGTGCCTATTTAGACTTCGACTACTCCGACTACTTAATGTGAGAAATTATTCTCACGCTCCACGTCTACATCCGCGTCTACACAGTTTAGTTAATGGAATAAAATATTCATTCAAGCACATTCGTTTTTCGTACACGTTGCGATCTCGATATCTCACTTAAACGCTTACAATCAGTAAAGTGCGTTACAGTAATCGGGAGAATTTTTATCTCGACTCGCAGTACGTTATTGTCATGTTTATTTACATCTCTCCTCGCAGTGTCAATTAAATTATCGTGTCGCAACTTCAACAACAAAAACCGGCATCTAATGCTTCACGTGGGAGCGGCCAGTTTCGGTTTCATTTCGCGCGAAGCGAGATTTTATCTCGCGAGCGCGCGAGCGCGGCACGAAAAAAAGTATATGATCTACATCGTCGTACCGGGAGATCGCGAAGAAAACGAGCCATGTACCACGGCTGCGTTGCACAATGTTCAAGGAGCTTTGTCGACGACAGACGGAAAGACGGACGTTGTGGCGAGGCCAGCGGGATCGTGGAACTCGATACGTCGGTTTCTGGAGCGTGGACGCCTGCCGACTCCGCGCGCTCCACGTCGTGAGAATCTCGTCCCGAACGTGTCCCGAACGTGTCCCGAACGTGTTTCTCTGGCGCGCGTTATCTGGCGCTCATTATCGGCGCGCGCTCCGAATTCGAGAGGTCGGCCGACGAGATACGTGCAAATTTGTCGCGATGAAACTCTCAACGAAAGCTCCTCGCCGTGACATTGCGAGACTTTTTACCTATAAGTTTGCCGTATGTTTCTTTTTTTGAAACACGCCCTTTTTTATTACCCTTGAGTGATCTTTTTCTTTCTTTTGTTTTTGGGGAGGGGGGGGTGATTAGATGACGTCGAATAACGCGGCTCAAGTCTCACCACCCTTGTTTTGTTCTGCTCTTGAAATTAAACTGTCGAAGCATACGCGCGCGCAATTTCAGATATACGCCGAGAACACCGACAATTAGACCGCGCGCGTCATAAATTTTCCGGAAAGCGTTCTGCATGCGTCAAGTCGCTCCATTTGTCGTTTTGTTTCCAATGGTGCGGCGCGCGATATATAAGATCGCGCCACCGATCGGGACGGACGATTTATGGCCGATGGACATTTACCACCCAACTAGCGGTTGTGCAAATGGCCATTAACGGTTTATTCTTATTTTTGTTAGGCTATGCTTTATGGCTCGTCTATGTGCCTATGGGTAGAATTTAAAAGAATCGATCTCGCATCGACGGCTGTTTCGATTTCTGCGTCGCTCTATCGTTTTGCGGCTTTCTCTCGATCGCCGATCTCGATATTGCAATGTCATTTTATTATACACAAAGCCGCTCTTATTATCCAAGTACAAAGTACTCTAAATAAAATCAGGTAACTGGATCGGGGAGAAGGGAGTCGTCTCGTCGGCGATTTATTTATTTATTTCTTATTTATTTATATCTTTCATTTATTGGGCGCGCGCGCGAACTGAAGCATTTCTCTCTCTCTCTCTCTCTCTCTCTCTCTCTCTCTCTCGACTCAACTTTGAATTCTACGATATGACTACGTCACGAAGCTCGCACGAACAACGCCAAGTCGACGACACCGGTTCCGAGGAACAGTAGATACCGCGAAGCACACCTGCCGACCTGCGGCGACCCTGCGAAAGGCTATTATTAGCATCCTGCACCTTTCTATCATTCCACACGGGACTTTATTTATAATACTACTCCGCGCTGCCCACGTAGACAGCGTTCGTTTGACAGCGTCCTGAAGTAAAAGGTAGAGCCGGCTGGCATTCGGGTCGGTCGGTCCGCGCCCACGCGAAAATATATCGACAAATATCACCGCGAGCAATAGACGAACGCAGCAAATGCGGAGACAAGAGAACGGTGGCTGCCGACGGGAACGACGAGACGACTGGTTACTTCGCGGACCGTTTCTTGAAGCGCGCGCGCGCGCGAGCGCGGTGGGATTACTTCCGGTGTATACTGTACAAGCTGCAGAACATGCTGCATGTATATCCTTATCGCTGTGATCCATCGTGTTGGTTGGCTGGTCGGGTTGGTCGGTCGGTCGGTCGGTCGGTCGGTCGACCTCCGCCGCCTTTATGGCTATGCTCATGGGAAATGGCAAAGACCACTCGCCACTAGAGGAATCACCTCGTAACAAGACGACCTTTGAGTCGCGTATACTCTCCACGAGTCCCCCCGCGACGCGACTACTCGCTCGCTGATTATATGTAAATCCTTAAGACGCCACTTCATACCTCCGGCTATATATCGATTCCACCGACTCATTCTCCCTCATTTGTTTATCTTACGCCGGTCTCTTTTTGCCGGATTGCGTCAGCGTGCGCGAGAGCAAATACGGAAATCGTGCATTAGATTAATCATGCGTTAGATTGTTGATTGCATGGTACAACCGCGTTGACAGCATCGCGGAAACCATTTTCACTCTTCTAAAAGGTACCGCGTTCATCCGGTAGATTAAATAAGAACGGACATTTCCGCGGGATTTGCTACCACACAAATAATACTAAATTAATTAAAATTGATGAACATAATTAATTAATTTCTTCTCTTAGTTTTGTGTTTCTAAAAAGCGATGGGAGATTAACAGCTTACTCCGACTAACGCTTATAAAACAGTCGTAAGGGTTGATCCTATCAACGATCATCAAGTAAATTAAGCGAGCCTCTTTCTTTGCGTAACGTTAGCTGTGACGCAGATAAAAATGGATGATTTATCATCTGGCAGGTCGAATCGTTGGTGGAAACAATCCCGAAAGCAATTGCCGATAGCGAAACTCTCACGAGAAGGATGAAGTATACAGAAAGAGTCTACAATCCTTTCGGACAAGGCGTGGTTAGTTAATGTCCGATTCGCACGACCAGGTCTCTCGTTCGTTCCTACCGGATTTATGCATCCCTGTCGGCAGTCAATAATCCCGCCGAGACGCTAACCGACCGTTTTGTTATCCGCGCGCGGAATGCGAATGCAGTTACGTAACAGGCACAAGTCAATTATAAATAAGTAGACACGCGCGTGTGCCCGGTATTCCGGCCTGCTCCCGCTGCTATAGCACCGTCGGAAATAAATTTTCCTGCCGCGCGGAGGCAAAACGCGCTCCACCCCTCTCCACCGCGCGAATTCTCGTCGTGACACGACGGAACACGAGGAGCGAGTCTCGAAATCAAATGGAGCACTCATTAAATTCAAACGCGCGAGCTCGAGCTGAAACGCGAACGTGCGCCCACGTCCGGATCGTTCCCGAGTACGGCGTTACGTCATTCGCGACCACGATCCCCCGGAGTATTGTTGCACACAATGCGCCGCACGTTACATCGTTCCGAAAATTAAGTCATACAATTATCTTGGCCTGTATCTAACGAGATACGAATCTCGGCGCTGTTATTTTTTTTCCGGAGGGCACTTTGTAGCGCATAACAGCTACAAACGGGGTATTTCTGAGTACTGGGTAACTTTCTGCGACGACACGTCAGGGCAAGTGACCCGCGCTCGTGATCTCTTCGAAGAGTTATCCCGCTATCAAATCCGGGTCGCGACAATGTGCACACCACTCGACAACAGTCGGAGGAACATACCGTGTTCGTAATGATCTTTGCCTAAGGCTAACTCAAACATCACTCGGTTGGCTCGGAGACATCGCCAATATCCAATCTGCAAACAAGGAGTGCTGTTAAACGACTCGCCTCGCAAAGAAAATACCTTGACGTTAAATTTTTTGCAGAATATGTCAATTGAAATCGGAATTTTTCAATTAAATCCTCGGATACGAGTGCGTCTGTTTGTTGCGAAATCATGTGGAATGCCTCTTTATATGACACGATTTGTCGTTAAATATCCTGCATTGTATAATGCGAACGTCGCTATATATTACAAGGTTTCATATTAAAGATGTAAAGAATCGCTTGGAATCGGCTGCATTCAGCGATGAACAGCGGGAGGGTTTTAACAGCTCGGGGAGTACCTGTTTTTCGCGCAGGACCCAGTTTTTCAATAATGCGCATTTTACGCCACGCGCGCACGCCTACGACCTGCACGTGGTGTCGCATTGGCTGCGAATTCCTACGGTCCTACGCAGGTGTTGAATGACGACATATCGCGCGGACAGCGCAGTATACCTGCGTATTTAACTGCCGCCTTAAATAAAGCTTTCATGAGCTCGGTAGCGTGTCCTTAATCATCCGTCGTAGACGTCGTAAAGTGTCATCTCGAATTATTAGCGAGGAATATTCTTACAATTTTCATGTTTTTAATCATCTCCGAACGGAGACGCTGCGCCGAAACGTTTGCGTATTCCCGCGCTATCATCCGGACGAGAAACAGAGTATACACGGACTTTCTCTAGCCTCTCGCATCCATCGAACGTAAGCCGCTTAACTTTCCGAGAAGACATACGTACATACACACACACACACACGTGCGCACGCGGCGTGCACGCATCTGCATGGATCCGCAAATTGCATGCGTCGATGCTTCTAGATGTACGCAAATGCGCGCGAGCGCATACATTATCGGAGACAATACGCAGCGAAGCTATTACAAGGATAATCGTGCCGCGAGTCATGCAGAAAAAAAAATCGCCGTTCTTCATTGTGTCATCGCGCATCGTGATATAGATATAGATTGCGGTCAAGTATTCTTCTCACCCCGTCCGAGATGAGTCATCGTGTCAGAAAATTCATTTTCACGCCGCCCGCCGCGATAAGGCGTATATAACTTTGGACAACTCCTTACGGCGGTATCGCGAACGATCATACGGAGTGTCGTGACACACCGGCCACTTTCCATCCCGGGGCCTCCTCGTGTATATCGTTTCTCGATGCAGGTACCGCGCGCGCGGCTGTATATCCCTCTCGTGCCACATACTCGTATTACAGCCACCTAGCGTATCAAGAGGACGGCATAACAATGCGAGGCATTTTAATCCTTCGCCTACGAGAACTGCATCGGGTGACGGGGAGGGAGGGAGGAGGCGATGTAGAGCGCGTCCGCGCGTGCTTGCGCGGGATCTTTTTTTTTTTTTTTCTTTTTTCCTGTTCCGTTACGGGGCGATATTAAATTTCGCTGGATCGCCAACGGCGGCACGGAGACGACTAGATCGCGCTCGGATTTAAATCCCGACCTCACGGGTCGTGCGATTTTTCGTTCGCCGGAAAGACGATATAAGCCGAGGCCATGAGAATCGACTCGTAGCCTCGATTCCGCCGTTCGACGCTGCTGCATCACGCGGCCGCCGACGATACCATTCGTTCTCCATTACGATAAGGGCGCAGCCGTTTGCTTCGCTCTCGCGTTTGACGCGAGCCATTTTGCAAGTGCATGATCTCGCTCCATGCGCCTCAGCCGCTTCGCCAATTCGTAATTGGAGAGTATCTTAACTATCCTAGCACCTTAACTATCTAATAAGTTTATTATTAATATACCGCGATTTAATCTCTTGTACGCAATATTTAGCAAGGCATATTATTATATACGAAACATACAGATTTGAGATTTTCTGATTGCCTCAGCGTCGATCACGACCGATAATGGCGTAATTGAGTTGAACCGAAAGGGATCGGCCCTCGAGTAATAAATCTCACGTTGCGCTCACGTTGTGGTGGCCGGTTTCAGCCGGCGCGGTTTTAATGATAATTAGGAAGCTTTTCTACGCGGTGAAGCATTGCATCGTGCTCGGGAACAAACTATCTTCGACCCGCCACTCCCAATCGAGAAAGTTTTATATTATTCTTACCCATTGTTTCTCGGGTAACAAGTTGTGCAAGATTGTAGGGCTCACTACTGCGTTTCTACCAATATTTTATCCAGATTGAATTATCCGCGCCGTTGGGAATACATGATCGACATTAGACATAGCTGTTGCGTTAGTAGACTAATAATTATCGTTTTTAAAAATGTGTTGACGTATGGCGCTATGTAAAAGGAATAAGATCTATTCGAATGATTAATATCACATATATATCTACTTTTTTAAAAATGTCAAGTCTTAAATCGTTATTGACGTAAAGATCGCCTTCTCGAAATTATAAAAATAAAATTCCTTTTGCTCCATTAACTTTTTAAAGTTTGACGAAGATTCATGTACGTACATTATATTCTATCTCACAAGTCGAGGAAAATTATAACAGAAGGCCCACATTCGTTGTAGTTGGTTTCTTACTAAGGTAGGTCATAAGGTAACACGGAAGTGATGCACGTATTTATCTGCAGAGGCGAATGTGGTCGGTCGACTATCGAGGCCAACGGAGCACAGGTGAAATGTCACGACTGTTTGCTAGTGATGAAATTCACTAACCGGAGATTAGGCGGCAGTAAATACAACGGTGAACGACGGTCTAAAAACGCCGCCCTCGCGATATTAACGGCGAGAGACGGCACCGGCATAATCTCTCTCTCTCTCTCTCTCATCTCGTTTAATTGCGCCGTTAATTCACCCTTGAATTCTCTCTCCGGCAGCTACTTAACGTCTCCGATGAGCGAAGAGTAAATAAGCGAATTCTCGATGAGTCATACGATCGACACATTAAAATCATTAGAAAGATAAGTTCTCCTCTACGAGGAAAAAAAAGAAACTCTGCAAAAAGTATCTCTTTGGCGCGATGAATCGCTCCGACCTCCGCTCAAGATCGCCGCCTATCCTGCCTTTTAAAGCGCAAATTACACGTTGGCGAATCTCCTTTTCGTCGTCGTAAATTAAAACCAGCGTCTTCAATTCCGCACGGAAGAATGGGCGATTGCGGCAGCGTCATCAATCACGCCGAAGATATATTCGCGGATTATTGTGTCGCACTCCCTTGACATTAACCTACATATGTGGAAGTACGGCGACTTACGCTCGCAGAGGCCAACGCGATTTTACAAACGCGCAGCACCCCACGCCTTTCGTCGCCTCTACGGACGGGCGGTGCGCGCACCTTTGTAATTATGTCGCTCGCGGTTGGTCGCACCTAAGAAGTAATCGCCACATTGAATTGCCCGGTCGAACAAAGCGCCGAATCGGTGTCGACGACCCGAGACGCGACGCGTCTCTTGTAAGCGGTAGAACAGTTCTCCCCGAGAGAAAACTACCCTGATTAACTTTTACCTAACAGCAATTCTTCGCGCATTAAATGCGCGGAATATCGATGTTAATTGACAAGTATTTCCGGCTCGTCGATCTACGTCGGGCGGGCAGGATCGCGAGCGAAGCAACGTCGAGGAGAAAATCAGTGCGGGTTTCCAATTCTAAAACGCGATGCGCGATCGCGCGCGGTACGACCTCGTGCTCGGCTTAAATCGGATTCCAGAACGTGTGAAATCGCGTCCCCGCAAAATCGCGATTCCGAGCGAATGCGAGCAGGCGAAGTCACGTAGCAGCGCCTAAGTGGTCCCGATACCGATGCTGTCGACAATGTCCATTCGATTCAGGTGCTCGTCCGAGCGTATGCACGCACGCACGCACGCACGCATGCCACACGGACTAAATGTAAACCGGTATACGCGCAGTATTGAAGTCGCGATAATCCGCGGCGCGCGGAATTTATTTTACGATCCGCCGTCATCGCTGTAACGCGATCTTAGATTCTTTTTCCTCTCAACTCGCAATTTCACAAGTTCGTACAACGCCCGCCAATTCGTCACCCGATTTTGTCTCACCATTTCGAAACGTTTGTCGAAATGTTTACGAAACTGTGTTCGAGAGGAGCGTCGGGACGCTGAGAAATTCAGAAATCGTATTTTTAAGGAAAGGATCTCAAGATGAAGAAATAAGTCATTCCAACTTGGCTAAACGATCTTGCGGTACAACTTGTTTTGATAATTTGCGCCGCTTATGTTCGTTCCACGTCGTAATACCGCGTCGTTGTAATGGATTAGCCGTAATGAACCTACGGTCGCGTTTCACCTAAAGAAACCCGTTTCCCTTAACGGCCACTAACAATAGCAACGCGATCGCGTATACCCACGCGAAAAATTAACAACGCGAATGGCCACGCGATATCCGACGGGCGTGCGCGAGCCGCGAGACCAGGCATCTTTGACCAGCCTATTTTCGCGCGCGCGAATAGAGAAAACCGGTTAAAAACCACCCGTACGATAAACATTGTCAACTTTTATAGCCACTTCAGAAAATACCGGCCCGGCCTGCGGGACCGCTGCACTTTGCATTTGAAGAGCGTTATTAAAATGATCGGGACGTTTTTATCTTATGCGCCCCGATCGTTCCGAGAATACGAAAGTATCGGCTGTCGCCTTTTACTTTCGCCTCTCCGCGACGGGAATCCGCGCGATTCTAATCAAACTTCCACGACGGGAATTCGCGCGCGCGCGCGATTGAGATGCAGCGGGGATAGGGCGGTTCGGCGAATTTATGCCGTCCACCTAGATGATTCCAGCTCGTGTTGTCCTTTATCGTCGGCCCAACGAAAGTCCGCGCGATGTCGCGATTCCCAGCCCCGACGCGCGCCAATTTCCCTACCTACATTTTCTCAGAGCGAATCGTGCCAGATTCGGACAGCCGTCCGGTGCCGCGATCCACGCGCGATACCTACGTACGCCTAGCGACGATCGGCGCGCGAGCAAGTGGAGAAAGAGAATATATATCCTCTCGCGCTTGTGTCGAAGATGGCGAGCGCGGGAGAAAGAGAGAGAGAGAGAGAGAGAGAGAGAGCGAGATGACTAGAGAGAGATATACTCGCGAGAGCTCTCCGGAACGGAACGGTCCAGTTCTCATGGATAGTCAGACGTGGTATGAGGTACTGCCCGACTTCGCCTGGCCTGCCGGGCTATTTCTTATTCATAAGCTCCACCGACTGCTCTACAGGCTGTTTCAGCCTTTTTTCGCGCAAGCTTTGGATTATTTCGCGATAAAGCAGGAAAAATGATATCGTATCGGATAATTACTACAAAAACATCTCAGATTTAGTAAAATTAGCATAGGAAACTTTTTGGAGGTGCTGAAAGAAAGTCGTCGGCATATCGCGATGGATGACATCTCCTGCATGATGAAAGATGACATTGTATAATTCTCTCGCATTCATTTCATATTTTTATCGAAATGTCTCTGATGAAGCGTTTTTCAATATTTCATATTTAAATGAGAAATTGTTTCATGACTTTTTTATCGTCAGTAGGCTTTTTACTGGGAAAGGAGTTGAAACGCCTTGTACAACTTCCGCTCGGGTTAACCTTCGGCGATGCTTTGTGTGACCCGCGTTGCCGCGGCCAAACGGCATAAATTTCGCTGGTACATAGAATCGCGAGAAACCCAAGAGACTCGTCCTTCGCGGGCGTTTTAAACCGATGTTCTTCAACCTGCGCGCATACCATGGCGCATCGTGAGTTTATCCCGAATGTCCCGCGAGAGATATCTCGATCGCGCGTTGGCGAACGAAGATAAAGTCCTCGCAACAAATTTAAGCCGAACTGTATACTGCCGCTGAGAAAGTGTAATATGCAAAGAGGTTATTTCGCGCGTGCACGGGACGGCTCGGAGATTTTACTATGGCCTCTCTCGGGAATCTCTCGGGGATGTTGCGGGATGAGCGCGCGTTTTCATCGAGACTACTGATAAGCAGCTTAATCCCAGGCGGTTCGCGTGAAAACGAAATGCCTCATTTTATCGTACATCTCTTTCCACTCCTTCTCCCCTCCCGCCTCTTTGTCTCTTACTTTTTCTCTCTGTTATATTTTATATTATATTTCATGTACGTAAAATGCAAAAATTCGTTTTAATTAAATCAATTATGAAAATAATAATTTCCCAAGGACGTTGATACATGCCCCGATAAGACGGAGGAGACAAGAAAGCCGTGACAGTGGCATTGTTTTCGGGAATTTATTAGCTACAAGACGTCGCTTTCGAAAGCGCAGGTTTCACTCTAAGTCAATTACCTGAATTGCGGCGCGGCGCGGCGAGGCGCAGAGATCTTCGCACGCTCCCCCACATATTAGCCGTATTTCGCTAAAACGCATAAACTGTTTTCCGCTGCACGGAACAGTTAGTCGGAAATGAATGTATACGCACATATACGCGTCCCGCGTGTACACGCCTCACGCGTGTATCGCGCTCGTTATATTGTTTTCTGCCGTTTTACCGTTTCTACCTCTCGTATACACGCCGACTCTCGCGGTCTAGGCCGTGGTCTAAATATACCCACCGGATGAAAAATACATTAAGATCGCGAGAGGGAAAAAACCGCCGGCGAATGAAATTCATCGCTCGCTTCTAACAACTTTTCCACAAAAAAAGACAAACACCAAACTCACGACGATAACTAATCGTCAGTATTCCTGATTACGGAAATGACTCTCGGTGAATCACACACACACATACACACAGCATCCGGACGCGTGCATGCGACCGGATAGATTTTCTCTCGCGTAATACGATACGATATTACGATCTCTCTTGAAACATTGTCCACTTGTTTGGCAAAGAGTGCCGAGTTACTCGCGCACGATTCTTCGCGCGAGCCGTGGAGAGCGTCCCGGGCAAGAAGTATCGTATCGGCTTTCCATCTCGGGGAAGGTAAATGCCGTACGTACGTCGTGCACGGTGTATCGCGTATCGGCGTCGCCGCTTGAAAATTCTGCAGTTTCGTACGAGGCACGATGCGCCTCGATAACGAGGGATGCCTTTCCCTTTCGCGGCCAGAATGCCACGTTCTTTGCTCTCCTCGACTCGCACGGGTCTCCTCTCTCGGCGCTGTATAATTTTCCACTCGTTTCCCGTAGCGGGTCATTATGCGGCCGATTGGCCGGATTCCCTGGGATCCTCTCTCGCGTCTTCATTTCGAGAAGCGCGCGCATTCGCGCGGGTTAGCTCTTTCGGCGTTTACGAGCGTCCTCTTCACATTCATTTCTCATTTTATTGTCCGCCGCTATTACCTTAAACGTTTCCAAGTTGCGCGTCAATCAGTCGTACGTGTCGGCGCTTCGTTTGAACGGCTACCGGATTGTTACCGCGGTAAAAAAGGACAGTCGAATGATGTGCGTATATCATGTTACCCTCTCTGAATATACTCCGCGAGAAGAGAATCATCGCAGCTGCGCGTATGTCGTGTTAACTGGGCACCCGCACTCCGTGATCCCGCAGGAGGGTGGTTTTGCATGTATTATATAATCGCGCGCGCGATTTAGGGTGAGCGAAAAAAGGCCTCTCTCTCCTCCCGCGTTGCGCTTCTCTCCCGAGAACGAGACCGCGGTAATAAACATTAAAATTTGATACTCGTCGCCAAACACTTCACATGTGTCACGTAATATAACGTGACATCGCATTCGCTCCCTGAAGACATGATTAATACGAACCATCGCGTTAAACTGCCTCTCGTATGATTGCCAATCTACGCACAAGATGTTCGCCAAGCTGCAGCATTATCCAGAATTGGATCACGGTCTACAATCGCGCTGGTCTGTGCTCAAATTATTCTCCGCGCCGGCGAGTGTGATTTGCGGTCTCGTAGCCTGTTCTTACTTTGCGTAACAATCGGGAAAATGTGCAGTAGGCAGCGTCTATACGTGTACGTGGACGCACTTCCCGTGCGTTGGTTGCAGGTGCGTTTAAATGCGAGCGCCTTGACCTAGACAATCGCCTCGAATGGCGCAAGATACTTATTAACGACGACTTAGACGATACTGCTGCGTGTCTCTCTCTCTCTCTCTCTCTCTCTCTCTCTTTCTCTCTATCTCGCGTGGGCGTACGCGAGGGAAGTCGCGGATTAATTTATTAGCCGATGCAATTATCCGTTACTCAATGCCGCGGTCCGTTCATTCGCGACGTGCCGTTGCTGCCTCTCGACATTTCGTATCTCGCGATTGCGATGTTGATTTAAGTCGGCGAATTATCTTGTCGAAAGGTAAGGCTCTCCCTCTCTCCTTCCCTCTTTCTCGCTACTGGTCTTAAATTCTCCGTGTAATTACGATCGCATTAAACGCCACTCCACCTCGCTGCCGCATCTGTACTAATCGTAGCCGGCTACGTAAACGGCGCCGTTTGACTACGTAATACAAACTAATACCGCGGTAAACGCCAAGGCGAGATAGCTGCGAGTTCCATCATTCGGAGTAACGTTCGCTAATGCGAAGTAATCACACGCGCGTATTATTTATCGATATTATGGACTCTCAGGCTCAGATAATCCGCATCGAACGATCTACCATGAAAATTACATGTAATTATTTACCATTTAAACAATTACTGGCGAATATGCACGCGCGTAATGACTTAATTATTCAAATAATTAGGAGCGCATTAGATCCGCGCGCTACAAGATGGAAAGTAAACTTCCGGTCACTATGGCAGGTGCCATGGAGTCGTTCAGAAGTCTTTCACGCGATAAGGTGCACTGGCCTGTCCAGTGAGAAAGTCGGGACGCATCTCTTGGCAAATCGCGCAAGTTGTTGACAAATTATGAATATGAATAGGGACGCGCGCGCGCGCGCGGCGCGTTAAACCGACCGAAGGAACCGTGGGGAAAATGTCCGAGTAATGTTTCTCGAGAACGGCAGGAAGGAGCGAAGTAATAGCGAAGTATGTCGTGTCTCGACCCCACCATCATCGTGGTAATCGTCGATCTACGAGGAGGCGGCCGCCAGGATCCAGCTGACACTCGACAGGAAGTTGCCACTCGAAAATACCGTGGCATACATCGATGGGCCTACAAACGTTTACACTGCGGTGGTAGATGGATAGACAGATAGCTCGTTACTCGGCTCTGTCATTTCACTCGCTCGCGTACACGTTTGCACACGACGGAATCGTAGGACCGTGGGATCCCCACGCGTCACGTTCTGTACGCTTCGAAATTCCCAATTCCCCCTTGTAAACTCGGGAGAGGCGAGTAATGGCCCTTTTGAGATCCTTATAATGTTAATTAATGTCAGGTGCGCACAGTCCTCTCTACGTCTTTGCCATCAAACTCGCGATTTTAGCGAGAGGCAAAGGGCGTAAAATTTACGAGAAGTAAAGTAATAATTCAATAATGTGAATAATCTAAAATTCACAAAACAACGATAATCGATAATAATAAAATATAATTTAACGATTATAATTTCTGGGCGGAAGGATGAGAGTATTGTTACGAGGATGCGATGTCCGGAGAGGATTCATTAATCCGCCTTGCCCTTGACTCGCGATATTCGTCAGGTGTCGCGATATCCTGATTATACGTTTAGGCAGCAACGTGCTCGCGTACAAATCTCTCGCCTCTAATCAAATGGTGAAAAGAATTTTTTCCTGACGCGGGAGAGGTAATCATACGCCGAAGCTTATTCCGATCGGGCGAATAGCAAAATCGTGACAGAGGAGGCGTGAGAGGCTGACCGACCTTACGATTACAGAGACGTGTTTAGAGCGCGCCGTGGCCTTAAGGTATCGACATCGTGTTTCTCGTTTCGCATTTAGCGCTAAATGCGACTGTCGGATTCTCTCAACTTAACTCGCCCGACACAGAGATTCGATTAAAGCGAATATGCAAGCACGGAATGCAAGCGCGCCGTCGCCATTGTCTGCTGAATAGCTGAGAGAGAGAAAGATTCGCGTCTCTCTCTCTCTCTCTCTCTCTCTCTCTCTCTCTCGGTGCACGTTGCGACTCGAGATCGAGACAGACGATTCAGAAGGGAAAAAGAGTCAAATTGAAAGTAATCGATAAGCGGTCATGGAAATGTCAACCAAACCGGGTAGGTCAAGGGGGGACCCAAGCTGGAATCCTGTTGTCAGGCCTGTAACAAGACACGTTGCACCCTCGTATCCTTTAACGCGCGTTTCAACCACAATTGGCACATTTTAATCGCGCAAAGGCGGTACGTTCTTCGCAGTACGTACAGAAATACGTACTTCGAGATCAGAAAACGAGCTAAATATCAAAACTTTGCAAGAGAAAGAGAGGGATGCTTCTCCGAATTTATTAAATTATTTAAACAATGGTTGAAGTATATTTTCTTCCATTTTATTCTATTCGGCGCAGCTGTACGCAGTCAAAGAATATTTCTTTACGTCTTATTCTTATAGCGAAAGAAATCATTGTTCCGATTCTAGAATCGGTTTCACATATATATGTACCACGGTTTCTCTCTAAAATCAATTTCACACGATCTCCTGATAATTGAGAGTGACTTAAAAGCCACGAACGGATCGTGCGAAGCGACATTTCTTGCGGGCTCGTGCATTCGCAAGCGGCATGCGACACAATAGCGATTCTCGACGTTTCGGATCGCCGTGTTGCGCTCGTCGTCGTAAAATACGGCTGTATATATTCTCCGATGCACGCCGCGCTGACGCCAGGCGGAGTTTCGCGCCTGGTCTTAACAACGTCCATCGGCAGCCCGTCAATATACGTATAGGTATAATGAATGAAGCACAGCGGTTTAGCACTTGCACGAACAAAAACGCTCAATCGCAATCGCCACGATCAGCAGCTCAACACGTTATACGTAAGTACGGGTACGTACGAGCGCGCATTCCGCGCGTTACCGTACGCTCGGTATCGTTTGTGCGCCGCGTCTCTCTGTGCAGTACGCGCCTATTTATAGTATAGACACAAAGTATAGAAATAACTGGATGTCGATACGGCGCCTATTAATTTCCCGGCTCCATACACGTTCCGGCACGTCCGCTCGGAGGATCCTCGCGTCGTTACGCGAGCCCCTTGAGCTCCTTATCTCCTTGATACATGGACTTGGCCCGCATTAGCATTCGCGGCTTGCATTTTAACCAACTGCGTGCAATAAATGTCTGAAACAGGTATAACGTGTAACGTCGGTTTTTCCGCCGTTAGATCTCTCGCGTCTCCGCGAACGCTGGTGGATCCCGCTTACCTGACAGGAATATCTTCTGATTGAAACGTGTGATAATAACGTAGATATTAATTGCACCTAATATATCCCATACAATCGAGCATGTCTAATTAATAATAAATAAGTTGCGCCTGTAGTTGCCTCAATCAATTATACCGCTCGTCATACTCGGCGAGAGTAAGATGATTGCGTCGCACATACGAGCAGCTGATGATTGCGTGGAGATAAATCGCGAAATGGGAATTATGTGTGGAAAACGCGTCGCTTATCGGGCCACACGTCTCCAATGGGGGGTTTACCACGACTTAATCGATCGCCCTGGAATGCCGCTACTGTCGCGCACACCGAAGGAGACCGATTTATTACCCCGCGAGAGCGCACCGTATGGATTTCAGTTAGGGCGTGGAGGAGACGAGAGGGAAGGTCTGGCATTCCAGACGCGAGCGCAAGCGCGCACGCGAATGTCGACGTCCCTTTCGCCCAACGAATGTCGAGGATGTTGGACTCCTCGGCGTGCAGCTCGCGTACCAATCGGGTCATTTCTATGTGAAGTGCATTGTGCCATTTTCTTTTTTTTTTTTCTTTCTTTCGATCAGGCATCTTTGATCTTCTCGAGTTGCAGGGAAAGCTTCGCGATTCGGAATGGTTGTGCAATTTTAAATCACGTTTCTTGCGATAAAATTATACATACACGATGTTGAAAAAGGAATAAATTTAGCGAGCTTCGAAGGAAAGGCAGGATATCAACCCAACTATTTACGTTCAATCTTATGGATCTCGGCACGTTCTTGCAAAATGCCGCGTAGATTAAGAAGACGACGGGGCAGGACTCATTGTTAATGAGCCGCTGTGCGCACGCATCTCGCGCGTATAGAACGTCAGCACGTGCGCGTTTTGCAGGAAAGTCAGCGGCACGCTAACTGGAAAATTATGCGAAAACCGCCGTAAAATTTACGGAGCCACTCGTCGTCGTCGTCGTCGTCGTCGTCGTCGTGGCTCGTCAAGAAAGATGGAAACGCGGGAAGCGAAAGAGGTCGGCCCATCCGCGAGGTGGACGGCAGACTAATTATGTGGCTGCGCGAAATCCGCATTATTACACGCGCGTATTATGCGGCGATCCCCGTGCGCCCGGTCCCCGATCGGCAAATAGCGGAATATTAACCAAGCTCGTTTGCCACACGGAGACATAATATCCGCGCAATTAATCGGAAAGTTCGCCGTTGCCGCACACAGGTGACCGTTTAAATAAAAAAAAAAAACACTTTATAATCTTCGCGCGATATGATTTACCACGATAACTGCATTCGGCGCAGTTAATCAGCGACCGTCATTAACCCCAATTACGAAACGCTGCAAATTAATATTCCGGCGGCAAATTTATTATACGACTCGCCGCGGTTCGTCTCGGTTTAACGTCTGACTTGGCACGCGAATTTATTATTTATATTTAGCATAAATATAAATAAAATATTACACAAGTATTGCGTGTGTAAAACATATCAATTATATATTATTATTGCTGCTATATTCTTCCGTAGCTGCGGAGACCAGATAGCGAAGCGGATAAAGACAAAAAATTCGAAAACGGTCACGCTTTGATCTGCAACGCAATTTTTTTATGTTTACACAGACAGCTTTCCCACGCGGATCCCAAAGTCACGTAACGCGCTCTTTATCGCGCGAATAAACTTCTTTAGTTTTCGCGCGAGCGTTTTCGCACCGAACGGAACGGCGCGGCGCGGCGCGGCGCGGCGCGACGCGCATCGTAATAACGAGCCGGGTTCCTACGCCGTTGCGCGGATACGCACTCGCATTAGCATAAGCCCGGTATGCGAGATAGTCGAGCGTAGGCGTGTATAGATACGAGCGCGCGAGGCATAAAAGGGAGCAATAAGATCGGAAAGAAACGGCGGAAGTGGAAAAAGACCGGGGACACCGACCGAAAAGGCGTAAAAGACGGGCACGGGAGAGAGGAAGAGCGCGCAGCGTAAGGAAGCGGGAGTGCGTACGGGTGCGCATGGGTTACCCGATAAGATATGCGCGAAGCTATTTCTGTAGAACGTACGTTGACGACAGGCGCGGATTACGGAAGATAAGCGGATAAGGAGAATAACGCGTAAAGATCGGGCACCTTCCGCGCGATTCCGATCGCTTTATTTACAAGGAGTCGGTTCTGCATGCAGCACTCCCCACCCCGCGTCCTTCGATCGAAACTTGAAATTTGATCGGTACTTGAAATTTAAAGCGATAATTTACAATACAAATTTGTACTTATGTTACTCTTTCTAGACATTAAAACTAATTAGATTATTTCTCGCGCAGGAAATAATTAAAATGAGTACAGAAACACAGGTGCACGCACGCATGCACAGGATTATTATCGACACATGTTATTGATGCATTGCAAAACGACCGTGAATAAAATCTCGAGGTGCTCGAGCTTATCTCAAGCAAAATAGAATATTTCGATGCGTCCAGTTCGATTCACTATGGTGAAAAGCAAAAAGGGATAAAAAGAGGCGCTCGAGATTAAGTGATCGTACATCATTTTCGCGCATTGCATTGGCATTGGAATTCAAATGCGCCAGGAACCAGGGTCACGCAGGATTATCTCCTCGCTCCTCGTAAGAACTTGTTCTTGTAAAACGCCGGCGCTTTCACTTTCACTTTCACAGATTGCTTTATCTTTAATTGAACTCTCTCGATTATCTCAGTTTGAATAAGACGAATTTAAATCTGGTCGCACACCGGCGGACGCAATTGTCGGGTTAAATTGACGACGGCCGCGGGCCGATGCGGGAGTTAATTCGATGGTACGTACCGAGGCAGGTGATCGAGTGGTCCGCGGGTGGTCGTAGAACGTTTCGCGCCCATGCCGCCCTCAAAACCTCGAGGGCGCAGGGCGGTCCGCCAACCATCAGTACACCCGGCGACACGTGGCCTTTGTACCTCAACTGCCGGGTCGCGTCTACCAGGGCCGCGTTCCACCAGCATTTGGAATTTGCTTCCAAGAAACTCTGCAACATGCAACAAATAATCTTTTAGTGCATTTTGTAATTTTTATCTGCCAAAATTACATGAAATTATGTTAAAAGTTATACAGTAATTGGTATTCAATTTTCTGAATTTTTACGTTTTTAAATATCAATTATTTGACAAAGTACTCTCTTTTAGCTCTTTGCTTTTAAATATTTCTTATAAACTCCACGTTCGCGAATAAAAAAGGTTTACGACCGAGAAAGATAATCTTCGCGAAATTACGGGACTGTATAATAATAACTATCGTCCGCTCGTTCGTCGTATTTTGCGTTACCAATAAAAAAAAGCCGTAAAGCGTCGCGCGATAGAAGCCGGCGAGTTGGCCCCTAAAATATAGCTCGGTGGCTAAGTGTTTATCTCTCCGTGGAGCCGTATGGCGTTTCACCCTCATCGTAACTCGGGGTCGAAACTCGGTTCTGCCCCTATGGATGTTTCCTAGAACCCCCGCGTAGTTCCGCGTCGCAGAATGAGCCGTGATAGGGTCGAGAGCCCCGGATAATGCTCATAAACGAACGGCCCTGCAGGATTTTTCTCTGGCCCTGCTGTCTTCTCTCCCCTCTTCGTCTCCGGCTAAACCATGAAATTAGTGCGGAGTGCTGGAATCGATCGGCACGAACTCAGGATGATTTATAACGGCTCTCGTTCGAACGAATCGATGCGATCGGTCGCTCCACAATTGTGAAAAATGCGCGTCTTTTCTGTTGTATGAGCGACAGCTACATACACGAAAGGAGACTAATTCGCCGTATTGTGAAAATTTATTACGTCAATTTTATAAATCGATGAGTAAAATAATTATTTTCAACATATTTAGAATATTATGTCCTATTATCATGTATAATAAATAGCTGAGGCTAAATCGTGTAATTTGCTGAATTGCCGGTGTAGATGACACAATATAAGATAATGCTGGGGTATGTACGAACGCGATCGTTAAAATTTCCCAGTGGCGTCAATTCAAACCACTTTGCGACTCGCTCGAACGGAAAGACAACGGACGTAGAGGCAGCGAGTCCAATTTAATTCCATGTAAAGAATACAATGCGCGCCGCGTGCATAAGACGATTTTGCATCTAACGGCAACGTAGGATCTCCGTACTTTCACCATCTGGAAGTCGCCGTATAGCGGAGCGCCGTACGGCGACGGTTATCCACTACCAAACGACGGTACCTCCCCGTGTAGCCGCTGCAAATTACACATCCGTGATCGATCTGATCCGCCGATCTCGAACGACCAGCCTCGTTTTGTGCCTGTGCAACGGAGCACGGCGCAAACATCCACCCTTGCCAAGGCTGCGTTCCGTATTCCGTCTACGATAGTTCTCCGGCGTACGATAGTCCAAGAGACTATCTCCGTAGTACGTAGACCTTCCACGAGGAAACTTTTTACGATTACGCGGCACAACCGCGCGCCGTCGGTTTACGTGACATTTTTTAACCCGACATTTCGTAACGAGCGTTCCGTGATTTTTTTTCCCCTTTTTAAATTTAATCGCGCAAGAGTATTCCCGTACTCCCGAGGCGACACGCCTCTGAATCGCTACGGCCGCGTAATGACGTTACTTAACGTCACGAAACGAAGCGCGCTTTCGATCGCAATCGGATTCTTTTATCCTGAGGTATTATTATTACAATCTCTCTTGACGCGCGGAGGAGCGGCGCGACGACTTTCGTAATCGCGGCGCGGATTACGACATCGGCGTGCATTTTCGACACTCCGGCGGAGGATGATATTGTAATAAAGGTGCATGCGCTCGCGTGCATGGGCCGGTTTATTGAATCGCCTGCGAGGCGCAGATGGCGATTTTCAGCAGGTGAAACTTTTCGGTTACGTCAAAACGCGCGGCGCGGCGGCGGCGGCGGCTCCCCACGTGGGAGCTGCTTCTCGGATCAACCGAGCAGACAGACACGATCGATTTCACGAGATCGTGCCTGCCACCGATCTCTTTCTCCGGACGCGATCGGGACACCTTCTACAATCGAATTACTCTTAACGCTTCGTTTTTTCCGCCCGGTTGAACACGATAAATGGAGAAAAGCGCCACTTTCGCAATTTTAAGGAAATTTCGTACGTCTCTTAGCCGCCCCTTTCGTAATCTTGGCTAGACTTTACGAAAACATCCTGGACTGGAAACGTTTAATCACGCTCCAACTGCGCCGACAATCAGATCTACGCGCAATCTCTGCGATGGAAATTATAATTTTTATGAGCGCCCATCGTATCGTAATAGTATCGTATAGATCTGTTTGCGCGCTTGTTTCTAGCGATACGCAAGTCGGAAACGCCGGCAAGAAAGTCGCGTACTTAGCTACACGTAAAAATATCGCGTTGCATCGCGGAATGTGTCGGAGTGGGCAACAGGATATGCTGATAAAGTAGACACTCTTGTTGTTCATGGGAGGATCTAACCGTGAGAGTGCGACAGTTCTGAGTTAACCATAATTAGCGCTGAACCAGCAGCTACCATGTCTCCTGTATCCAGCCCAGCGGCACGCCAACTAACTGTGCGAAAAAGAGGGCTTTGATGACGGGGATCACTAAACGCAAATTGGCATTACCGTATTGCGACGTTACGTTCCGCGAGGTAACACAATCCCCATCCCCGAGCATAATGCTTTACGCCTAATTCTCACCTAATCTACGGAAAACAACAAGCAACAAAGTCCGTTGCGTCCGTTAGGTCGTTGCCATGTAAAGTGGCTCTGCATCAAATATGGACGATTCCGTATTGAATGAAACGCCGCCGCGCCGTGGTCCCTCGTGGTCCCTCCGATCATCTTGTATTTATTCTCGAGATCTTGTATACATTCTGCCCCCTAACTGCCCGAAAAGATTATAACCTGCAGATATCGAGGGGAATAGCGGGATGTAGAAGGGAGGGTGGAGCATTTGGGAAACATGGGATAACGATGGAGAAGAGATAACGTGGAATTGGAAATCAGATTGGAAATCGCGATTTCTTCGACCACGCCTTCCTTTTATAACATTCGAAAAAGTGACTTGGCGAAGCAATAACTTACTCTTAACTGTACTATTTGGCGCTATTTGACACTGAAATTAAAATAAACGTACGTACTTTACAAGGGGGAAAAATAAATCGCGGGAAAATGCAAAAGCGTAGAATGAGCCTATTGTTGTTCGACGGCGCGGTGCTCGGTGCACGTAACACACGTATTGCGATTTCCGTGCCGGCCATGAACTTGCGGCAATACGGTCTATAGGGTGTTGTACGGTCGTTGGCTGCCCGTTAATTATTATGCAATATACTCGCCGTGCACTCTCCCGCCGCGCCGCGCGTATATGGTTATCCTTTTAAAGCCCTAACTTGAGTTGCCGCGGCACGAACGTGAACGGTTAACGGAGTCGAGCGAAATATACCAGAAACTTATTGCCAGTGCCATTCACACTTCACGCTATTATTGCGCTGCATTCGGCTTATCGATCTATCAAAACCCAACTGGCGTCGTGAGTATATTAATCTACTATTATTTATTCGACGAACAAAACTACTATATACAATGTATGCAGTATCTTGTCTATATTATGGAGCAATTGATATGTAAATAGCAGAAGAGAT
Organism: Tetramorium bicarinatum; assembly: GCA_928718305.1. NCBI lineage: Eukaryota > Metazoa > Arthropoda > Insecta > Hymenoptera > Formicidae > Tetramorium > Tetramorium bicarinatum. The sequence continues at coordinate 25,011,455 of OV788323.1, read as the reverse complement.
AATTGAGATAAGCGCAAATTTCATTTCACAAGACATCACGTTTTATTGCCGAAGAAAAATCACATGAGACATTTTTAGTCGCTGAAAGTCGTTTTGCCATTGCGAAATTGATCTATTTATCAGCCATTACCGGATGACAGGCGTCAAGATGTTCGCCCGCGCCCGTCGTTTCGAATTTTAATCAGCAACCCCCTATAATCCCGCTTGGGTGCGCGGGCTGCGAGCATAAATCACGATAACATAATTTATATGCTAATATCGCGAGTGCAGCGTACGCTCGAATAATACGTTGGGCGAGACGCGAGGATTTCTTTCTCTCTCTCTCTCTAACTGGGTATAGTTACATGTATCTTATAGCCAGAGTTGGCCACATAAATGCCGATCATCACATACTCTTATTTATCAAGTCAATAAGAGACTCGTTGTAGAAAAAATTACTGCAAAATCGACTGCTGCTTAAAATGTTTTTCCCAATTAAATATATAAGCTGCATTTTATGAAGCATTATAGAAAACAAAAACTTATTAAAAACAAAAACTTATTGATTATGTCATCTAATGTTGCAATATGTATCTAATTGCAATTGTTATTATTATTCTAACGGATTAATATGTATTACAATGGGATTAACTTCTCCATATTTTATCTCGATTTGTAGAAAAAGCGCTCATCGCGCGAGCAAAACTAAAAATTTGTGCAAGAACATACTTTATCCGAGATAATAACGTCCACGGTGTGATCTAACGTTAAATACGAATAGCATTAATATCTATATATCGTAAAGCAGAAAATAAACCCCATGCTGTCGTTAATCGCGAGAACGAAAGTGCGACAAGAAGAAGGGTAGGCACCGACGGCACCCTCTCTTTCCCGTGTATTTTTTTGCAATTAAATCGGCAAACAAATAGACGATCGCGCGCGAATTGCTTCGAGGCGAATGGGCGTCCCGCGGATAAACGAGTTCTCGAGGCGCGGGAGATAAAAGTCGAGCTGGCTCGTGATATACACTGCGTGGCGCTGATTTACGAAGTCGGCAATGGACGAGGACGACGACAACGGCGACGACCGATTCCGCTTTCAACGGCGCGCCGCGCCGGCCGGGAAAAACGTCGATGAACGGGAGAGCCTGAGAAGTGTGAGGTGGCTGAACCCTTGGCCGAACCCTCGGATCGACATCGAGCCCGACCCGCTCCAACGACACGCGCTCGACTTTATTGTTCTATTCCAAGTGCCGCGCACTAGTTACGTTCTGGGCGCCAATCGTTGCTCGTTTCCAAGTCGATCGATTATTACGCTCCGACGATATTCGCGATTGATCGCAACCGAATACAGCCTCGTCTTCTTTTTAGATTTAAATCTGAGAAGAAGCGATACAAGCGATTGTAATTAAATTACATTTTTCTTTTAAATACAACACTCTCATTAAAATGGATTACTATAATATATATATATATACATATATATATATATATATATATATATATATATATATATATATATATATATTCAAGCCAAAAGTTATATCGTAGTTGAAGGTTCGTCATATAAATTTTATCACGCACAGGCAGGCCCGGCGTTTTTTGTGTAGATTGTGTGGAGCAATCCACACCCGGAAAATCCACACTCGGAAATTCCACATTACGATTAATTAATCAAAAAATGTTGAAAAAAATATCTAGAATGGTGAAAAATAATTTTAATACTAGAGGTATACCTGATGGTACTCAATAAAAATAAAAATACTAATTTAACAATAATTATAACAATATAATAATGGTTGAAATAATGAGGATTATTCCTCTTTGGGGAGTAAAATCGTGCACTCATACAATAATTAATGTACCCGTTAATATATTTTTCTCTCTGTGTAAAGTAAGATCATTCATCAGATCAAGCATTTGTAGCTGTTGTAAATTTTATTATATCTTCTTACTCATCTAAAGTTCTCCATGATAACAATGATATATTATTAATAACAATATTATAAATGCTATTTTTTATGAAAGCTAAAATATTATAATTAATTGAATAATAATAAAATAATTTTTTTACCAGGGGAGGGGGGGGATTTTTTATAAAAAATTTTCATACCCCGTGCCGAAACAAAACGCCAGGCCTGCACACAGGACTTTTTATATCCTGACAATGATCGAGTGTGAATATTCCTGTAATAGAATGTCGATTTGACAAACATGATGTAAACATGCGAATGTAACAAACCGATGCACACTGTGGTTATAGTCGTGGCCGAGTAGCTTGACGTAAAACTATCGTGCTTTTTGTCGTCTCGCCGTGGTGACGTGCTCATGGCGGAAATCGTCACGCGGATGGAAAGTGTCTGCCGGATCGTTGACTGCGTCGACCATCCTCGAGGCAATGCGCGATCGGTGTATCGTAATAACAGTGATTTAAAAACGTCACAACGAGCGGCGACGGCCGGCAATGCACTCGCGAGAGCCGTCGAGGAAGCGTAAAGTACCTTTTCTCGAATGCAGACTGTGCACCTGAAAGGCCTCGATAAATCTTGTAAACAACTTTGCGGATCAAAAGCCGTATCGAACAATGCCCTATTATTTAGTAACCTGATATTACTATGGTAATAGATCTGTATTGCCGTTTGTTCGTCATTGTCGCTTTTCTACCGTAAAGAAAGACGAATAAAAAACCGTTTAGCTATCGGAAAAAGATAAAACCGATCACACTGTCACAACTTAATTAATTTATACATATACATATATTATAATAATTATATGTATATTTAATTTGTTATTAACATAACAATTGATATAATTAATATAATAGATATGAATTAATTAATTAAATTATAATTATGTATAAAAATTATTTTATGTTATACATATATATATATATATATATATATATGTATATCTTATTTTGTTAATTGCCATCGTTAGTATTAATCATTTGATGGGAAGTCGACGCAGAATTTCATTTAACGTTCCTCTTTGGATCAAATTAATCGATGGAATACAATGTTCTGAATAACGATCGTACGCACGATATCGATGCGATCCACGCTGCACACGGCGATGCTTTTGACGATCGTTCTGTTGAAAAGCGATCGTATCTTCGTCGATCGATTATTATCCGCAGACATCGATGAAACGATCGATACATAGCGCGAAACCACGCGGAACCACAATACCGATAGAACATACACAGAACGGTTTCTGCAGTAACGTCTAATTGCCTTAACAATTATAGAACGTCGATCTAATTCACTCTGCGACCTCGAGATTATATCTTCTCTCATACGAACAACGTTCAACGCGATTTCCTGCTTTTATATACGAGGTATTCCAACCTCCACGCGTACGTTATTTTACAGTTCGATTTATTTCACAGTTAGAGTAGATTTATCCTTAACGAAGATATTAGATTCCTCTTATTTTTTCAATTAATTTGAAGAAAATTTTTAACTTTTTCTCTACGGAGCGTAAAAAAATCCTATTTTCGGATGCTTCGGGAATAGATCCGAGAGAAATGCTATTCTTGCATATTCAACGGTTCAACACCCCCACTTTGTCACCGTTATCGACGTTCCTTATTATTAACTCTGGAAGCGAGAGCCTCGCTCGTTGACTTTTCCGCAAGGGTGCTTCTCCGCCGAGTACGTACTCGTTGAAAAGTGAGAGCGCTTCGTTATTGCGAACAGTCACGTTCACGCAGCTTTACTTCGTCACCAATAAGATTGGGCCATCTTGGCCCAATTTTGTGGTCACGCTCGAAAACACGAAAAATATGTATTAATTTCTCGACCGGACTGTTATCTCTGTCTAAACAATTTATACAACACGTACGATTATTACTTATGTATTTATTATTTATTACTTGGACGGAATATTTTACTACGCTACTTTTACTATGTTTATTAATTTTTTTCTTTTTTTCTCACGCGATGAGTAATTCATAACACTGCTTATTACCGACGTACTTCTCCCTGTGATTGGCCATATCGGCACCGCCTTTAATACGATTTTCCCAGACCAGACCGCTGTTGAATATTCAGCGGTTACATGTTACGCATTGGTGGCGATAAATTCGAGACGAGCTGCATTACGACGCGCACGGCGCCGCCGCTGTCGTCCGCCGCGCCGCCCGGCGCGTCTCTCGTTTCGCCGCCGTTTATTTCATCCGTGGAAGGAATTCTGGACGTAAAACGCGAAATTTATTGTCGAAGGGCCGGATGACGTCGGCGCAGCGCGCCGGCCGCGAGAACGAGCTTCCGCCGTTTAACCCGCCGCTCCTCGATTATGCCGACTTTTGCGAAATTGCTCGTAATTCACATTGTCTCATTGTGGCGTAACGGTGCGGGCAATCAACGTTCGCTTTACCGTAAAGGACCCGCGCGCCGCGGGTCGACACGAAGAGGGAACAAAGCAGAGGAGACATGAAGAGTCGGAGCGGAGTCTCGTCGCAACGTCTCGTCGCTCCGACATTCTCGCTTCCGTTGAACTTTTCCGACGCCAACGGGCAAAAACCCCTGAGCAGGAAAGATCGGACGATGACTGTTTACCGAGAGGCCAAAGACGTCTATTGTGCCGACGAAATCTTGCCCCAGGTGACGCGACAAAAAGATGACCAATGACGTAAACGAAGATAACCCGCGCGGCTCACCTGAAACAGATTGTAGCCCTTATCGTACATCCACATCTCGTCGGCTGGATGTTCCTTCGGACTTTCTCGCTGACCGGCGTTTGTGACGGCGTGAGGAGGCGAACCTCGGATCAATTGAATCGCCAAGGACCTCTGCAGGAGCAAGAGGCATCTGGAGGGCCCGGGGCCTCCAGGGCCCGTTCCGTCTCCTAAGATCGAGGCCATTGCGAGGGCCCACCACCACCACCACCACCACCACCACCACCACCACCACCTAACGATGTCGATAATAGAGTGGTGGCATTACGAAATCTGTAACAAAGAAAAATATATTCAACCATTTGATCTGGAGTAAATTGTTAAGATTAATCAATATACGTCGGCTCGTCAAAATTGATCTGCTTAACTAATAAATATTATAATAAATAATATATTTCTAATTTTGTCTCAGAACAGAGATGATGAATACGACCGTAATGAATCGAAAAGAGATCGTGAGAGATCAATCATTAGATTAATCGAAAAATATAAAAAGTTAAACGAGTGGCGTCTGCAGCATCATTTGTCCCGTAGAGTTACATAAGAAGGCGCCCGGACGATTTTATACGTAGTTACGTAGTTACGTAACCGAAAACTGTAGACACGCTTGATAGCGGTGGACTGCGAATGACCTGCAATTTTACGCAACGGAGACCTTCGTCTCTCATCTGCCTCTCGTGCTGTCTTACGTCCAATTATTCTTATCGTCGTACCATGGAGAGAGATAAAGCAGCATACTGAGTTCATCGCACTATTATACGAGTTCACGAAAGTTACAGACGACGTGAGAGACTCTCTGCGCGAAACCTCCTTTACACGCGTGTATTCGTGACGCATACAGCATACGCTGCTTTTACTGAGTACGCGTTGCAGACGCATCTCAAGGTACACATGGAAAGTGGTTCTAGGATCAGTGATTCTCGATCAATCAAAATTTCGTCAAACATGTCTAATCAAAAGCGTTTACTAGCGTCGACTTTATTCAATGCAGAAAAATGATTTTCTTTTATAATTAATTGCATCATTAATATATTGACATTATTATATGCATACATCGTATTATTGATTTCTATTTAAAAAAGAAACAAAATGCAGATTATATTTTTCTAAACACTCGTACGTGTTTAGTTTAATGCGTAAAAACAGTTGAGAAATCCTGCGTCGTCGTTCTTCATCTTCCAAGGGACAGAAGGCAACGTCACGTAGTCCTATATTGTATCAACATTTCCCACCTCGGGCATCTAATTGATTTAGCCTAGCCGCCCGTCTGAACTCGGCTGAAGGGTGGAACGCCCTTGCTTGTGAAAATCCATGTGGCACCATCGCTCGTGAGAGTCGAAACGTCGGATAATGAGAAAAAGGGATGGTCGCCCTGCGCATTGTCGCGGATCTTTCTCTGGAGCCACGCCAGAGGCGCAAGATAGCTTCATCGATTCGGCGGTCCGTGTATGTACGTGAATTCGATCTGACCTTAATTGCCAGACGCCCCCGAGCCAAATGTACCGCAGTACATCCGGATAAAGAAAGAGATTGTGGCAGATGAGCCTAGCTTTATGAATCAAGTTATTTGAAGTGGAAACTATCTGTATTAATTTTTAGAAACTGTATCTATTAATCTCCTTTTCTAGGAAAATGCTAAAAACGTATAGAATTATATCGCATTAATTAGATTGAAATTATATTTAATCAGATACAAAATTGTACATTCTGAAGTTTAGTTAGCAGATACCTGTCTTACGTTCCATTTCTACTACCTACATTTTCCGATAGCGATGAACGTCGTCGAGTCGAGTTTTATTGGAAAGTCCCGCATGGTTAATGGTAGCTAAAGTTCACTTCCTGACATCGATAGATGTCCGATAACGCAGATAAGATACTTTGTGATGCGTGACGAGCGTACGGGACACGCCGGTGTACCGCAACTATCGCATTATTTTTTAATCGGAAGATAATTGGATAGTTAGTGGTACATGGGGTCTTCTGTATGCGGGTAATAGACGACATTGAATAATCCGCTGCGAAATGACGCTGACCTCTCTCACGCGCGATCGCGACGCGCTGATGATATCCCGCGGGGATATATATCGAGGAAAAAAGAAACAGATTCGCGCAGATAGGAAGGAGAATAAGATTTAATAGCGTCTAATCTTTCTCGCGTTGTTGTTCGTTCGCGTTCGCCTGTCGTGCCATCCGCTCTTTGAGCGCGTGGTTGTCTAGCGCACTTTTATCCGTCGTATCTCAGAGTATCTCATTCTCACCGATACAATAGGGCAATTTTCTCAACGTACTTGGCAAATAGTTTATTTTATCGGCTTATCTGGAGAAGGTAGACGAGATCAGTCCCGATGCAAAAGAAATTCTTCCAAAACGAAACGGAATTCGAGAGTAAGAGAAAGAAAAACAGAGAGAGGATTCGTCTCTCGCGAACGTCTCGCGAGGCCTTCTTTGTGCCGTGAATCGAAGCTCGATTTCACCTTGTACCAGTTCGCCGGGCGGAAGGTGTTCGACCGTGCCGCATCGCGGAAAAAGGACTTCCTGCCGCGTGACTCACCGTTCGCCGTGCGCGTCGTCGGTTCTCATTAATGTCTCGCCAATTGTGGTCGCGCCGCGACGCGACGCGCCCGCGCCGATGCACGCCGTTGCATCCCTGAACCTGAACCCCGGCCGCCAATCGGAACGCGTGGGACCGACGCGGCACTGACGACATTAATTAGCGCTCGAGCTCGCTTTAATTTTCCTGTCCGCGCTTTTCCCGGAGCTTCTACCGCTGGAAAGCGGAATGTCTCTCTTTGATTCCTCATAGCGCGCGCGAGTCACGAGCGACCTGGATTCCCCGATCTCGTCTATTATAATCGTAATTATAGTAATCACGGCCGGCAAGAACGGCCAGGCGGCGACGTCGTCTCGTCGGAAATAGGAAGAATGCGATTCGCGTTAACGCGGCTATTCTCCACGCGGTCGGTCCCCCGCGATCCCCCGCGTACGATCGATCGCTCGTAAAGACAAGGTAATTTCCCGCGAGATTAACACGTTTACAGAAACATACAAATCGCCGTCGCGAAACGACGGATACCGTAACTTAATTACGCGCCCTGTAGCTTCGCAAGTTACAAGTGGGATTATACCACCGTTCGTCCCGTGAGTAGCCAAACGATAATTGCGCAGATATACGTAAAAATGCGGCAAGATAATGCATTCCGATCTCGTCCCATTTTATCGTCACCTCTCCCTAGCCTAGAATATATCGTGCTCGTAGCCCTCTCTAAATAGACATCAGCTCATATATATATTTTTTTTCAAAGCGCCTTACATATACATCGAAAAGAGTTCCGCGCCGCTTTATTATCTTGTGCCTACTGAAATAGCCGCGTCATTAATTTCCTGCTAGACAACTTGTCCGACAATTTGTCGAAGCGCAAAATCTCTTCGATAAATCTCTCTCTCTCTCTCTCTCCGCCGTCTTTCTCCGAAAATTTTTTTACGCTCCTTCTTTTTTTTCTCCTTCGCGCGATACGCCACTTGTCGAGGAATACGCGCCAGGCCGTAGGGGGTTGTTAAGAAAACAAACTTTCATATCCAATGAGCAAATTCACTCTTCGCGTGAGCGTCGTATGGGCGCTCGTTCTGCTCGATCCTTTGATGTATCGTCGACCTTCTCGGCGGCGAAGACCAGCGAGACTCGGCGGACCAACGGAGTCGAGTGTCTAGAAAGTACTTCTCGCGCGGACCATTCTCGTAAAACGTGTAACGGGAACGATCAAACAACGTCTCGGCCTAATGGAAGTCCAAATAAAGACAAATCTACGTCGATGCCGCCGTTGATCTCGCTGGCGATGGTCATTGAGATCTTAAACGAGAAACGAGCAGGTTATCAATGACTACATCGACTCGCTGGAAGTCCCAAAGTATGATGAATTCTTACGTCAGTCTGCCGATGAGAACATAAATAGAAAGTTCCGACCGGCTGTCATCTCTCCGCTTGACGTTGGTGGAAACCACGCGTGGACCATTAATGTCTAGGAGATTTCTTTTTAATTACGATGTAAGATGTAAACCCGACAAAGAGTATTTATCAATATTAATATTTCCAAGTACGGGGGCAATTATCGTGGGAGAAAACGGGAGTGAATTATCTCGGATACTAGAGAGAATTATCCGGCGAAAAAGCGGAGATTCATCTGCAGGCTACCTTTCGGCGATTCGGCGGGGGGGAAAAAAACAAGTTGCGTGACTCTCGCTTCGCGCGACCGACATAGCTCGACGTAATAGGATATATCAAGAAACTCAAGACGCGAAATTACCACACACGCCAAGTTTCCATTTAAGAATCACATAATTGTATTCTCCGGACTCCGAGCTTAATTAGCGTTACGCGGGGAGTCCTATCAGGAGACCTGTCGCATTAAGCATATATATGCGCTGGATTATCGCATACCGAGCGGCCATTGATACGCACACCCAAACGCATGCGTCGTTTTGTAATTTGACTTGAGCCGCGATAGCGACGCGGGACATCGAGTAGACGAGGTTAATAGCGATAATAAAAAAGAATTTAAACGTAATATTGATACGACATTTCGAATAACAGTTTCAACTATAAAACAGAAATAAATATTGACCGTGATAACTTTAGCGTAAGTATTCAAATCAGTGTAGAGTTCTTTTAATAAGAGTTAAGACACCGAAGGCCAACTTTTGATTGATTCCGCCATTTTTATGGAAATGAGAGAAGGAGTGAAGAAAGGAAAGAATGAGAGAAGGAATGAAGATAGTCTTCATTCCTATATAGTCTTCATACATCTCTCTTCATACATCTCTCATCCCTACTCCTTCTCTCATTTCCCTAAATATGGCCGAACCGGCGGAATCAAACAAAAGATTTCCTTTGGTGTCTTAACTCTTATTAAAGGAACTCTAGATACGTGTACTGTTAATTTGATCTTCACGAAAGCAACTAATAGAAAAGGAGAGGAAAACAGACGTCTTCCTCGTGGCGTATACATATTATAAGTTACTGAGGAGGTCAAGCGTTGAGAGTGTATTCCGAGATACCCGGCGGCGTATCCCGGAAACCCGGTTCTCACGCCTCCACCTCCGGGACGTCGCGCGGCGACGTGGAAAAAGCAGGGGGACGGCACGCTACGTACGGCGTCGTGAAAAAATACGCGAGTGATACCCAGGCGAACGGTCTAGCCGCAGCGTTCGCTTCGCGTTTCGCGCCGGGATAGAGGCTCTCACGTGTGCCTCCAAGGTATTGACAGGGGGTCACCGAGGGCTACCAGGGTATCCCAAGGATTCCCTCGCCCGTAATGACAAGCAACGGTAAAGCGCGAATGCATGGGCGAATACGTCGCGCGGACGGCGTGGCTTAAAGGATGTCAATTGCGAGCGCGTGGATAATGCACCGTACGTGAGCATTATCGAAACAACGACGACAGGGAGAAAGGCCTCGTCAGACAGAGTACTCGGAGAATCGACTCCGGAGAAACATATATATATATATATATATATATATATATATATATATATTTTATATATATATATATATCGGATATTGATATCACCGCGCGGTGAAGTCAAACGATTCTCAACGGCGCGCGGGCTACCGCGTCTCGCGAAAATCCTTCTCCCAGGGAAGCACGCACTCCGGAACAAGGAGCACGTGGGAGAGCGATTTCTGATATCCGAGTCGCTGGAATCGTCGGTATTATCGCCGGCACGTGCGCTACTAGAAAGTTTTGAAACGTATTCGCGATGCTCCGACATTCCCATTCGATCTTCCGGAAATATGCGCGAAAAGATAAAGATTCCGCGAGTTTCCACGAAAGGCACTTGATGTTTAATTAATAATTAAATAATTTACAATATTTTTACCGCCAACGCTTTCCTTTTCATTTTTATTTTCTCAGAAAAATTTTTCCCCGAGAAAAGATTACATCGGTACGATAAACCAAACAGTTATTAGATTATGATTTATACTCAGTTTCCGGATTCTACGGAAAATACCCACACATTTTACGCTCTTGAAACATGATGATTTGGAACGTTCTGTCTCCAGAAATGGCAAAGCAATTTGGAACATTTCCAACTCCAAATAAATTATTTTCTCTAGAGACGCTCTCAAGACGCGGCCGTAATAAATTACGTTCGTTCGATCGAATATGATAACGCTGCTGCTTCTCGCGCGCGCGATTCTCCGCGAAGTGGGAAATATCAGGTTTCATAACGTGTTAATGAGGAACGCGAGCGAGAGGTGGCAAGGATACGGCTGCTCGAGCAAAGGATGTCAACCGCACTCGAGTGTGACTGCCGGTCCGCGACGAAGGTGGTTCAACCTGGCAGGATAAATTACACCGGACGTAAGGACGGCCGGAGTCCTTGGCGGGGCGTGATGGCGTAATTTTCCGCGGTTAAAGAATCTCCGGCGGGAATAATGCGCCGACGGGATCGCGATAATAACCCGTTAATAGGATTCGCCGTCGTAGAATGCAGCGCGAACGCATGAAGACACACCGTGAAAATAAAAGTTACGGCTTTCGAACCTGGTGTGCGTGGTGTTCCACTTACGGCAGATATCGAGAAAACAGTGTTTTCTCAATACCACCACCATGGATACATAGCTCCTCCATTCGGGTATAATTATTTCAGAAAGAAGTCATGCGAGCCAGCGATCTCCGTGATATTAAAATATTCTTTTCCTTCAAGTGAAATATTCAAGCTCTATAAATATACACATTGGTACAATCTTGCTCATCTCGAGTTGCAGGATTCGCGTGTACGCACAACGCAATTCTACGCGCAATTCTACGCGCAATTTTACGCGCGAGCACGCGCTATTCGCGCGCGTGCAGGTGAGCGATGACGATACGTATAATTCGTATAGTAACGTAACGTTCAGAACAGCAGTTAACGCTCCGTTGTAATAGATAAGACGGTTTAATTCGTTGAATAGCCGGTACCGTAATTGCGAAACGTCGATTCGCGAAACTTTCACGAGCAGTAGTCTCCAAGTGGTACATACACGAGTTTCGTGCTCTCCTGTCGTTTTAATACATCTGGATCACACGCCATTGCACATACGTTACATCAAGCGCGAAATTAGGCGCGCCGATGCGTTGATAAAAAAAAGTGTATGGGAGTATTTAAAAAAAGAAACATAGACCCACCACGAAGATCTTAGTTAAATATAGATCTGTAGAGGATGATACATGTTTTAAAAATAATTAATAACAGTCGATATTTGTATAATAATAGCTCGATAGCTAATTTGATTCAGTTGCCGTGCGCATATATATATGTATGTCGAAATGAGAGAGTCTGTTAATTAATTTAAACATAGGTGAAAGCGAGAGTTGGATTGAAGCCGTAATTTCGAGTAATAATTTGTCCGAAAGTATCGTGTCGCGGAGGCACTTTCCACCGAAACCCTTGAAGAAGCGGCTATCATTTCCGATAGATTGATACCCCACGGCAACGGTAAAATCACGTTGCGAGAGCAACTACCGGAAGTGCGAAACGGTAAGGAACGATCGCCATGTAAGAACGGTCGAATCTTAACCCGATCGTTACCCGCAGCTACGTTTAATAAGAGATATATTCAGCGACGAAGAAAGTGTATGGTTTTGTGAGAATGACTTTTATGGTGATAAATCAATGCGAGAGATCTTTAAAAGAATCGCGCAAGGACGCGCATGTGTATTATTAACGGCAGAAGCGCGCACGTACGTAATTACGCGTTATCGTTCCCAACGCTTCCTACTTATAAGGGAAACTAATGACGACCTGGCGGTGCATGCTTAATTGTCGGCACGTGGATCATTATCAGCCATTCGTACGTCGCACGCACGCTTATTGTCGCACGCAGTATATATCATCGGAGAATACTCGGAAGCTCATTACCGTGTCACAAATAAATTGGATTTCGCAAATAAACTGTGAACCGAATGAATCGAGATAAATCAAAAGAGGAACTGGGAGAGATGAAGTAGATGGAAGTAAATTAAGTAACTCGATCGGTTGTAAGCTTACGTTAATACGAGAGGGAAATCGATCATTATCTTTTGTAGAGGAAATCCTGCATCACTGCAGGTACTATTCGACCGATAAAGATCGACAATGTATAATAAACAGCCCCTTTTAGCATTAACGTATGCACGATACGGTACGGTATGACAATCCATACAGAAGTCACTCGTTTTCACTTTCCATCGACCTCGAGGTTGTACGAGTGTATGCCCGCGTGAGTGGGCATACGCTCACCGACACACAGAGAAGCGTCAATACCGGGGATACATACACACGCGGCCATTATTCTCGTTACTTGCCGTCAGACTGATCGGGCAGCGACAGATCGAGTCGAAAGTCTATTTTTCCGCGGTCGCTCGAGGAGAGGAAAGTGCGGTCGTAGGAGGAAAACAATTTAACCATGGCCGCAAAACTCTATATGTGTGCACTTGCGTATATTGGTTATAGAAAATAGCAGCTATCAGAAATATATTGAAAGTCCAGTAGACGAGTAAACAAATATCACAATTCGCGAATAGAAAAAAAAATCGCCGCGGAAAAGAGATTGCTAATTTATTATCAAGTATCTTAAAATTATTTTATTTCATTTGCATTTCGACGATTCTATTTAATTGTCTTTAATAAGAGTTAATTTCAAAGATTAACACCTTACTCTGAGAGAGAAAAATATAGTTATTTTTGGACCCAACCATAATTTTATAATATTTCTAACACGAAATATGATTAACTTAACTACATGCATCATTATGTTAACCATAATTATCATTAGAAATATATATTATAAAATTGTGATTGGGCCCAAAGAGTAACTATATTTTTCTTTCACTATTCAAAGATACACTTTTCGAGATTTGGCGTCCGGAAGAGAAATATTGATGATTTTGCCGAAAATCAATCAAATTACGGAATCACACTGTTTCCTTTTTACGCGAAGAACACGCGATATTGATCTTTGCGGTCTTTTTCGGAAAGGAAAGTCGTAAGAGGAAATCGATCCGTCGTTCGAGTTGTAAAACGAGCAACGCTCGTGTCTTTGTTGTATGTACGCGCCGGGCCGGCGCGATCATTAATATCTCGCTGCTCCCAGACTCGAGACGTACCGGGCGGCGACTAGACCAATTACCGTTATAGCGCAAACACTGTTGCTGCCGTTAGAAAATGATTTATCGCGGATTGTTCTCGGCGCGGGATTTATTGGAGCAAGTCTCCGTGTTGTGCTTATTGAAAGTTCTCCCGCAGGATCCCGCGCGGTGCACGGACCGCTCTTGCGCGCTCGTGCGCCCCCGAGCTTATTCGATCTCCAAGAGGCGTCCGAGCGCTAACCGGTGTCTCTCCGAAGAAAACGCGACTCGATCGGCCGCACGTACGTGCGTGCCGTTACTGCAGCTCCACGTCCGATTTATCAAAACGCTCATTCTCTCTGCTTGCAGATTTTCTGGAGCGAATCCGTGACGGTCCGGCGATAACTGCAGCCGCGGTGATAAGCACACGCCGCGCCGGTCTACGGTGGGACGACGCCTCGAACTCGTATACATTTTTTGTCTCCGTAATCCCCGAAGTGTAGCGCGCGTTGCTCCATTTACGCGAATCGAGTGAAGAAATCTCAATTCAGAGAGCAAATCCGAGATCAAATCCGGATACCGTCGATCTTAACGACGCGGACTTATTAATCTCGGAAATGTATCCGACGCGAAATTCATTTCTTGCCGTAAAACGCAAGTGTTTATCGCCCGCGCGTTTACGCGAGTTTTGTTCTCCCGCGAAACTCGTTTAACCGGCGTTTAATAGATTACTTTATTAGATCGCCGCGCACCTAATCGGCGCGAATATCTTACGGGTGATCGACGCTCAATATCGGCGATCATGCAGGTATTAGCTCTCAATTTTATTGCAACGGACGGGTAAGTGCCGCGAGTGCATCGCCGTACGCAGGTACTCGTAAAACGTTGCGTGCGCTCGCACCACTCGATACCATATATTAATTAATTAGCGGTAATTCCGCGACGTATATAATTGTGCGTCCGAGATTATCGTATTTTATCGCCGGTCGACAGAACGCTCGATCTTACAAGCGCGATAAGTCTCGCGAGGCGCGAATGCTAAATGCACGGCGATAAATTTCGCTGCGGTGTATCCGCGCGCGGAAAATTAAGCGCTATTTGTTCAATCGAGCGCCGATCGATCAAGCGTTGCGATACGCGCGCCGTAAATTCGTGTTACATCGTCGCCGCGTCGTCAATCAGCGACAAACAAGCGTGATTAATCGGCGGACGCATTGTATCCCGGGTCACCGCGCGGCTCTACCGCGGAAAAAAGAAGTTCCATTCCATTAATTTTCCACCGTTCCGTTAAGTCTTCACTCTCTAAGCGCGACGTGGTAAGGAGTCTGGTAAATAAACGCGGAACACGCGAGTTTCTCGATTAAAATCACTCTTCCTTTTCTTTTCTCTCTCTCTCTCTCTCTCTCTCTCTCTCTCTCTCTCTTTCTCTTCCTTTCCTTTCTTTCTCACCGGAGATCTCTCGTTTCCGCCGAGGCGTAAGAACCACTATCAAGAGC
This sequence comes from Tetramorium bicarinatum, assembly GCA_928718305.1. Lineage (NCBI taxonomy): Eukaryota > Metazoa > Arthropoda > Insecta > Hymenoptera > Formicidae > Tetramorium > Tetramorium bicarinatum. The sequence continues at coordinate 24,996,217 of OV788323.1, read as the reverse complement.
CTTGTTTTTAAGCGCGAGCTAATTACGACCGCGACGAAACGCGTGATCGTAATGTCCGTCCGCGAGTTGTCATTTTTACCGTATCATTGGCTAAATATTGTCAGGATTGTGACATTGTTTTCGTAATTCGATACTCTGATCTGCTCGCGTGATGTAACGCCACGCGAGTTACACGGCCGTTAGTCTAGCGTAACGTCATCGTGAGCACGCAGAAACGATGCTCGTTTTTTTTTATCTCGCGGAGATTACTCGTTATGTGGATTAGGAGAGCCAACGGGGCGTTATTTCTACGCTTCTCGAGCTCAGGGACGAGCGTGCGATTTATAAATACATCACCGTTCAAACATACTGAAGAAGTCCATTTTCCTCATTTATCTGAGAAGCGATGCTCCCTCCCATACTATTCTAAATAAAATCCCAGAGTTCTCCGGTTTCCTTTAACATTAATATTACTAGCTCTAAAGTTTTGCCCAAGGCTTCGCCAACAGCTTCGGGGCGTATACGGTGCTCTTATAAATCTCGCGAAACGTCTTGCTCGGAAACACGAGGGAGAAACCCCTGAGAGAACGAGGCGAAAAGCGAAAGAGGGTGAAGAGCCTAGGACCCTCTTTAAGGGCGGCTGCTCATCGCCGTCGTCCGACGTGAATCCCACAGATTTCTACGATTCGAGTCAGCTAATCTGGCTCGTTACGGCTCGCATTCGTGAAGGACAAATCCGCGCGAGCGACGCGAAAGATCGAATAGACCTTCGCTCATGTAGAGAGATGTATCCCCTCTCGTCTGGATAGTCTCTTGTCGAAAGTGCTCGTCAGGATGATTTCGAGTATCTTAGTGATGCTTATAAAAAAAATTGTCGGATTTGGGCATGCTTCGATTCGTCATTACTCACTCGCCTAAAGTGCTCCTGGGATTGAACGTTATGAATCGTTAAAAGCGTGTAGCGATTTATCAAGGCAGCGATGACAGCGATTAGCTACTTCGTGCGAATAGTGGGAATATAATCGGCGGAACGATTATTTCCCCGTAAACGACTGAACGATTAATTCATCGGCGATAATGACGGCCTAAGCGATTCGACGGCGATAAATCGAATGGCGCTCCTTTCGAGGGATTGTTTAATTTAACGTGCACTCGTAATTATTGCCTGACTGAAGTATCGAGGAAAGAAGGGACGAAGTAAGAGACGATCGTAAATCGTGCCGTGAGGAGAACGATCGTAAAATCCGCCGCAAAAATCCATCCATTCGTGCGCGTGGATGATGCACTTACGGCCCGGAAAAAAATGCAGATGTTCCCGGAAGTGGCGAAGGCCCGGGGAAGACGATGCAACCGGCTTGAAAGACGGGGATTCCGAAGGAGGATACGCGCGCATGGATATTACACCGCTCTAGGCTTCGGGTGTGGTCGATCATAGGATAATATGTTGTGAGAAGCTGAGTAAGACGAACTAACAGGGAAAACATTTCCGTTTGACGTGCGGGTCGGCGTAAAAAATGGTCACAATCGCAATTGTCGATCGCGATTAGTCGACCGGAGAGTTAGTCGCCGATCAACAGGCGTCTTTTATATATATATATATATATATATATATATATATATATATATATATAAAATGAAAATAATTTATGTGGATAATGGAGAGCACATATTAATTATAATATAATTGAATAGTAATTGAATCATATATATAGAGCTAAATTATAGACAATTTTGTAGATAATTTTTGCAGATTAAATAGTAGAAAGTAGAGATTGAAAACGATTTTGCGCGTATAGGCATTATTGAATTGGAAATTTACGAGATATCCCGTCCCATACGCTCCCAGGGATCGATATATCAATGAAAATATTTTAACGGTTGATAAGTACGACGACGTTTAACCCTCTTGCTGCCGAAGACAGCTGCAGGCGCTAGGAAGACTCCGTTCCTATATAACTTAAAGGCGACTATGGTCGTCCGAGTGGAACTGACGTTTCCTCGAGGCGCTCGCCCGAGCCGGCAGTTAAAGGTTTCCACTCGTGCGATTTACACGCGCAATGCTTGTACGCACTTTGCCGGAAATTACGTTTCACGCCGGGAAATAATTCTCTTTCAATTATGTCGGATCTTGCATTTTAACTCCACTCCATGCTCGCGAACGCGCGCCTCCTCATCCTCCTTGAAAGGGATAAAATTAACACTTTCCCTAACAGAAACGTCGAATTCCTGTAATAAATATAATAAATATAGTTTGATGTAACAGGGTTCGTTGGTACGTGGTAACGAATAGCCGACTCAAAGTGTAGTATCACAGTCAGGTCTCGCACCGCTCGCATCGCGAAGATTCCGAACAATAGCGTCTCATAGAGAATCCGCGGTTACCGCCGCCGACAATCTCGCCGCTCATCTCCGGCCGGAGACTCCGTCGGCGAGCCAACGCCAGTCTCCGAAAGGGAATTCCGGAGGAAGATGTACGGAACGTATGCGCGCGCGATTCCACGACGGATTTTCGCTGGAGGGTTCGGGTGTGGTCGATCGTAGGATAATGCTCGCGAGGATACGAGGGAGGAGAGATATACAAGAGAGGGAAGAGCCACGGTTCCTCTTCTCGCGAGATCGATGCCCAAAGGCGAGACGCGGTCCTCTTCTTCCTCCACCCATCTAACTATCCGTGCATACACGTACACGTGCGCGCAGGAGGCGGCAGCTATCTTCAAAGAGGAACTTCTCTTTCCTAGAAATTTTTCTCGGCTTCAGCCAAGGCGGTTTCCTCTCTCTCTCTCTCTCTTTCTCTCTCTCTCTCTCTCTCTCTCTCTCTCTCTCTCTTTGTCCCGCGGACTCTGGATCCGCCTCTGCCGTGTACAGGGTGTTCGGATAGTCGTCGATGCGTGCGAGCGATTGCGCAAGCGGTGGCAGGATAATGGCCCATTCAAAGCCACATCTTTTTTGTCCCTTCTAGTGGATTATTAATTAAATTAATGGAGTATCGGACAGGCAAATAGACCTTGGCAACTAGAAAATAGACGCTTGTAATAAATTTTTTTTTCCTCTTAACGTAATATATACGAATACAGTATATTTTCACGAAATCTAATTATTTTACAAAACTTTAAAGCCTCCAATCGCGCGCGTCTCTCGTGGTAGAAAAATATCATTTCTGCGGGGGCGTTCCCGGTGCGAATGACGGTAGTCTGAAAGCGGCGTATCTATCATCTTACGTAGCTCTTCAACTACAAAGCTGCGACATTGCGACAAAAAGTTGGGCAACGACGCAGAAAAATCGTAGCGCCGTGCTGGAAGCGGCGCTTATGGCGCGGTAAGAAACCCAAGTGGAGGAGCTCGTTACCGTTTCTTTGAACGGACGTGTTAAACGGTGGCTGTACATAATTGAATGGTCGGCTCTATTCAGAATCAAGCATCGAATCCATCAACAAAGAGGGAGAGAGAGAGAGAGAGAGAGAGAAAGGCCGGGCGCTTTTTGCCGTCGTTCTGATGATTTGTTCGTAGACCGAAAAGAAGACCTTTCCTCAACTCGCGTCGAACTAATATCTCAAGAGGAGAACGGTCGAGTCTCTCGTTACCGTTACTATACGAGTGCAGCACGGCGGTATCACGTGCGAAAGCGTTCGGAAATTATTTTCCATCGATAAACGTGACCGGAAATTGTGGTGTGACGGGAAATCCTCGGTTGACCTAATATGTGCTAATCTATTGTGGCGAATATTTTAATATGTTCTAATTTTAGTCGTGTTTTTTTCATAATAATTGCTTTGATATTCAATGCACGGCAGTAGTAAACATATTTAAATTTGTACTCGAATTTTTGTAGAGCGCGGAAGAAAATACAAAAACATACGTTTCTCATTAAGCAACACGCCACTACCGCACAAAACGCAATACGTATGTCGAAATATAGATAAGTATATACACCGATAAGATCAGGGTGACAATCGCATTTGACGATATTGCACAATTTCCCGCGAAAACTCGGCAACAATCCTTCTCCCTCACCCTCTCACTCTCTTCCATCACATTGCACGAACGGTACTCAACGAGACGATAGCTCGAAAGAATTTAATCGCGTACGGACCACCCTGCTTGATCGAATTCCACCACCCGCCCGGATGGTATAACTCACGCCGATGCGGTATCGGGTTCCTCCTCTTTCAACGATAATTCGATTTGGATCTCGATTTAAATCACGACGTCGTTGCGCTGCGTTGATTACAGGCCGCGCGGCGGAACCGCGCGCGGGCGCGCGATAACGAAACCAAGTCCGCGTCGTCCTACGCGCGCGCTACGATCGTCTACGGGGCACGATCGATCGGCACGTTTGACCTGCCGTGCCGCCCGCGAACGTGAATGATCGATTCTACGCGCGATACCCGCGCGGGATTGATACCGTTCCTCGAGAGCGATAGCGAACGGCCGTTTCCTCTCGCGCGGAGGTCGGGCCGCTTGATCTCCGGCGTTATGCGGGGTAATTCATGACTTTCGTGCCGTGACTCCAGGGGACGATGGGATCCCTGAGCTCGTTCCCGCTGAAAAATTTCACGGCAGCGCGCGGTTCACGAATATCAAATCTCTCAACGATATCAGAATCTTGATACTTTTAATTTGCTTTCTCTTCAATTTTCAAGAAATTATACGGATGGATTTTAGCAAAAGAAAAAAAATTGTAATTGCGCTACGAACGGGTGGAAAGGTGTTTTCCATAAAAGACCAGAATCGTTATAATATATATCGCTGCGTAATTAACGCGCTAACGTTAATTTGAATTATATCGCAAAAACATAGAGATATAAATATAGAATATAAAATGTAAATTACACTGCAGGTATATTCAAGTGAGGTTTAAATTACGGAACTATGTGTTTTAATCGGGAAACCGATGGCTTTAAAGTTCTCACTAATGAGCAATCTTTTTGCGCGGTTCTCGCGCCGCATGATAATAATTACATCACGCCTCACCATCGAGTGTCGAGTTTGCGCGCCGGCCGCTCATATTCTCTGGAAACGAAAGTCGGCCGTCTAATTCGAAGGCAGCGCTTAGATACGCACAACTTCCTACGGTGAAACGAACGCGGCGATTAGCCAGTTCTTATCTCTTGCGCGTATCGTCATCGGATATGCGCGCGAGATAAGGATATATGCTCCTCGCGAAGCAGGAACGCGCTACGCGTTAACTTTCCTCTGCTTAACATTTAATGTACACTCTATTTAGCGCCCGACGCTACGTCCGCGTCGCGGCCATTCGTGCGGAGACGCCCCCGTTTTCGTGTGTATCTCATCTTGCCGCGCGGTTATTATTTGCAAAAGAGTCGACGATGTAAATTTATAAGTAAAAGTAACGCACGCGGCGCGGTCGTTTTCACAGACCCGTGCGCAGGCACTTTCGTATCGCGTAAATTTGATGTTTTAGCTCGCCGCGCGCGCGCACTCGTCGAGAGCCGCGAGCCGCGCGAAAGTGCACCGCGTGTGCTTCTCTACCATATAAGAGGGTGAGATGATTGGTAGGAGGGAGACCGAGAGAGGAGAATTGACGAGAGAGTAGCGATGGCCCCTGCGAATATATCCAGCACGTATAACCTTCCAGTCATGTATAGAAATATCCATTCCTTCCATTAATCCTATATCGCCACGTGATTCCACTTTTCAATATGATACCGATTATGTACCTTCTCCGCGCTTTAGTCGGCTAATGCCCATTACATGCCACGTCTATTTTCCGTGATTTATATCAATAATAGAGTCTAACGAATTGAAAAACGAGGATGCTAAAGTCAATGACACACGCAATAAAATTACGATAACGGTGTTAATGACGGATTATTTTTACACGGCGAATCGCTACGATCGTTTGCCGATTATTTCAACAAAGTGGTATTATTAATCAATGAAATTGCAAACGATCATCGTTTAACGCTGTTAACGTAAAAAAAAAAAGATTTGCAAGATAGAGAGACAGATGTAGGTCTAACGGACCCCGGCAACAACAGCTGATAGACGAAGAGTTGAGCGTGCAGGTGCATCCTACCATTTTGACGCGCCAGACCAATTTCCCGGTGTTAGAAAATCCGTTGAAGGTAAAAGGAAAGCTTCAGTCAAAATGCCAGTCACCGCGTCGATCGTCAAAGTCATCCGTCGGCCGACATTGTACGACATCGTTGTTCTTCTCGGCGTCGCGGAAGCTTCCACTCCGTTTACTTTCTAGCGGCGGATAGTGTCCCAGCGGACACACGCGACGCTATTATCGGCCCGGGAGTCTCCTCCGTCTCTGCGTCAATTAGATCGTATTGTGGGCGATTCTTCTCCCCTTGACGAGCTGGCCAGCTTCCAGGAGGACGTAAAAGAAGGACTCGCCAAGAAAGTCTTAAATCCTCGCGTCGTCATGAGGCCAACGTGACGGTCGCGTCTACGACGTTCGTCACGTCTCTCCACGTCTAATCTGTTCAGTCACGCGGCGTACGCGGTAATCGTTTCGTCGACGACCTCGAGAATTCCTGTAATTCGCTACAAATTATTCCTAAATGTTCTCCAGTTCAGAGCTAAGAGCGTGAAAGTCGCGCTAAAAACCTTGATCACACCGAGACGTTAGACGATCAGTGCACACGCATATACCCACGCGTATACGCGTGTACGCGAAACATGAACTAATCTAGAAAATTTCAAAAGGTGTAAAAGTGTTATGAGAGAAAGCTATAAAAGATAAAAATAGACGTATATCGCTGGAATGCGGTATATATAAAATATAAAAGATGCAAACCGCTGTACGATATACATTTTCTCTGTTTTATCCATTTTATTAAATTTCGCACGTAAATTTAATTTATTCAAGATACTACTCGATAGGTTTATGCACAACACTGTCTTATTAATCCGAAATTTATTAATGTTTTTTTCTGCAAGCGATACCAGCAATACCGGTCGATTAGCAGGGAGTTGATCGAATCCCGCGGTACCACGAGCTAGGAACTGGAAGTTTCACCCATTATAACCGCTCTTCTCCCGCGATTAGGTTCCTCTCTAAGCGCCTCTCACCGCCGCGCGGCGGCGACCTTCGAGGCCACGGTTGGCCAGTTCTGGCCTTGACAGCAGTTCGGGAGAGGGAATCTAAACAACAAATTGAACTAGCAGCAACAGAGTACAGCAGGAAAAGCCGCTACATCGTCCAGTTGCATCAAGCTGCTTTCTTTCTCTCTCTCTCTCTCTCTCTCTCTCTCTCTCTCTCCCCTCTTCTTCTCTCACCGCCACCGAAATCCGAGCTCTCCGACTTATGAATAGCGGATTGATCTCCACTCTCACACGCCGCGGCCGGTCCATTCTCACCGTCGGCTGACTGCACCGGTCGCATCTCTCTTCTCGCCACGCCCCACTCTTTCAAACGGCCTGAACGAATCTCACACGAAACTTTGGCTTTAATGCCACAATCCATGCCACATTAAAAAATTTCAAACGTTAGATGCGAAGGATTTATCAATCAAATTGAATATTACAAAATTTCCGGAAATTTGGTAACATTATTAAACGTTTTCTTAATTTGCAACTTTTGATTAGATTGCAATTTATATGCAAATCATCGTGCAATAAAACGGCAGTCTTCTACTTAATATTTTTCTGGAAAAGAGGAAACTGCTAGATATTCTACAGCGATTATTAAGCTTGTAGGAATTTCTAATAATAGCCAGGCTTATTTATGCGGATACTTTATATGGAAATTGGAGGAGCCGGCCATTTTTACATCCATTCTTGACACTCTTGGACTTGTTTCGAAAAAATGCAACGACGGGGAACGTTAATTAATGACGATTGGTGGAGATTGGCCAAAAATGGGCACGTGGCGTAACGCATTACGTAAAGTATGTTAACTGTCCGTAAAAGGATTTCGGCGAATTTGAATGACGATGCTTCGCCGAACGAAAAAATATATATATATATACGACGGAAGATATTTCATGCTACGAATAAGATGGCAGAGTTTGCGAAATATAGCAGAACTCCGACTGGTCCTGCGAACGTCCAACACTTTCTTAACAGCGATTTCGCAAGGAGAGCGACTAATCTGCAATTAAATGAGGAAATTGCCACAAAGACGTATATGTCTCGAGAACATTTAGAGAGGGAAGGAAAATAGATCAACTTCGTAACTTGTAAGTCCCACTAAAGACGACTTTATATACTGAAAGTGAATCTTACAAATGATAGACTTGTCCGCTCTTATTATAGACGCTTCGCATGCGCGGCATAAACACGAGACGGACATTCCACAATTTTTTGCGAGGCCGATCGACGGTCAAGAATGAGCGAGGGCACCCGTGCGAACCGTCTCGCGAGGCGAAGGAGTCGGTTGAGAACCCTCGAGATTCAGGTTCTACACGGGGCGACCCGACCGCGGAGAGTCTTGGGTGGCATGAGAGCCGGTGGTCGCGCCCTGCGCTAACCCAACCTAACGTAGCCTAAGATCGACTCCTCTCTCGGAGCTAGGATTTTCTCCGCTCGAAACCGCATATCGACCGGCGGTCCACCGTGCACGGTCTCTTTAAGTAGTCACGGATATCCGCCGGCTACTTGCTCTGGCAGGAACCGAAACCACTGCCGAGCGAGAACGCCTACCTGAGTACAATAACTGCGTCAGGAGGAATTCAGACGTCCGCAGAGAATCCGGTTAGAGAATAGATTTCGAGGTCCATTGGAATAAGCGCCGGTGTTATAAAAGTTAAAGCGAGGCACCGTCATCTTCCGTGAGACGTTCCAACTTTTCGGATAAAGGCCCTCCCGGACTTTTGTGCTCGCTTGCATAGGCGGCACTTTCGTGGAAGCGTGGAAGCTAAGAAGAACCGCCAAAGTGTCCCTCTGAAATCGGCTTGGCTGGAATTGTCCCGGAGGGCGGAGGACGGACCATCCGTCTTTAGCGACAAAGAAAAATCGTCTCATTTGCGGAGGGGGAAGCCGCCGATGATCGGAGGCAATCCCGTTCGCCCAATTTCTCCCGAATGCGGCCGCCACGTGAAAAGCAAAATTTCACCTGCCCGACTTAAGTGTCATAGCGTAAATTGTCCAGTTATTGGCCGTTTAAGAAAGAACGTGCGGCTCTCATTGACGACCAGGTGACTTGTTGAATATAAATGCACGCGATACATTGTAAACTCCTATGGGTTGCACAGCTTCTACTCAATATTCGGTTAATTTGACTAATGTCCATTTCTACCAATGCAGATTAACTTAACTTTTCATCTTTTTCTAATTCTTAGGACTAAAAAAACGATAGGAAGTAAGTTAAATCGAGATCAAAGTTAATCTGTATTGGTAGAAATAGACATAAAACCATGAGATAAAATTAGCGACATACTGAGTAAGTCTTACTCAATATGTTGTTAATTTATCTAATTTAACTTTCATGTTGGTCAAAATTTTACCTTCCTTTTAGTCAAAATTAATGAAATTTTGAGTAGGAGCAGTGACGACCTATGAAATAATTAAAAATGACTCAAATTGAGTAAATTTTGAGACACTACGAGTTTAACAGTGTGGAAATGTTCCTCGTTTACTAGTCTTGTATAGAAAACGTGCGAAATACATGTTAGAGTAGATCTTTTATTATTATGTATGATATGATTATTGCATTTTAAGTTATTTTTTTCGAAATTAAATTCGAAAGCTCTGTCTATCCACGAATCTGACGGCTCGCAAATAACGTCATTTCCCGAGGCGAAGATCTTCCTCCAGATTCAGCCTTTGCCGTGGTACACTGTGAAGCATCAATTTGGCCTTTAATCGATTTTCCACGGCATCCTCTACGCCACGCCACGATCATAGGACGATCACGATAAAGCACGAGGAGAGAACTTCATCTCGGCGGGACAGCTCGCGGATGGATTTATTCATCTGGATCTCTCCGTCCGTCGTGAGATGACGGTACATCGGTCCAATTAGTTGCAGTAATAATGATTATCGTGGCCGGATTTCTCGTTACCGATTCACCGCGAAAATCGATCGGACTCACGGCACGCCGCCGAGAGGCCGTGTATTGATAATTCCTTCATTGTGCGCAAGTGGCACGTAACTCGCTCGTCATCGTTCGATTCGTGCTCTCACGTTATCGTCGTAATCGTCCCGCGGCGTGGGATCGTCCGGAATGGATATCCGGAAAATTACGAGATGAAGATCGATAAACTCGGACCGACACGCTCATCCTGGAAAACGGCGGGCGGGTAACGAGTTATGAGAAACGTGATTTGCATGCGACGTCCGCGATGCATAGGACTTCATTCCGGTCAGCGGACGCCGCGACTCTTTACCGCGATTAGGAGACGAGATCCAGTCTCGCAGATGAATGCTCGAACCTGTCGCGACGTTGTGACAGGCGACATTCGTTTACAGGAAACGCGATCTCGTCCCGTTTAGTCCGTGTCTCCGATAGATATGCATCTGATAGATGTATCTGGGCTAAAACTCTGCTATAAATCTAAAAATAGAATTATGTCAAAACCTTGTGTCGCATGTAGTCGTATCGTGTTTAGAGAAACGTAATTTAATGTAACGTTATTGCTATCTAAATTATCAAACATTAATGGACGTATCGGTGTCATTTTCTCCGTCTCTTTAATCTTTCGAGGTCTCCGAGAACGGCGGGTCACCGTTAAATCGCCGCTGCTCTGACAAACCCAACAATTATTTTCATAGAGAATCCCGTGCTTAACGATCCACATCGTCTCGTCCGCCGACGAGGCAAAAACTTATTCGTTATTCTCTATATATATTAACTGCTATCGTGTCGCAATGTCGCCGGAGCGTGGAAGCGACGCGCGCATGCAACACGACCAGGCCGACGTTGGCGACAGCGCCTTGCACTTACGTATTCTCGCGCGCCTCTCGTTATTCTTTAAATGACGCAATAACCGACTGCGCGTGTAAGCGGTTTCCTCGTAAAAGTGTTTCGTTAGTTCGGGCGTCGTTAGTAATTTAAGTAATTGACCATAAAACGCCTGTGACAAACGCACGCACGTGTGTGATTCACACAAGTAACGGGATAGAACCCACCGTCTGTGGGAAATTACAACTGTCCTCTCTCTCTCTCTCTCTCTCTCTCTCTCTCTCTCTCTCTCTCTCTCGTGCGCGCCTTATCAACAACTGCAAATAATCCTCGGTAAATAAACGAGTTTGAGCCTCTTCCGGAAGGTTGAATCTGGCAGGCTCCTGCCAGTAACGTATAATACAATTTTTATAATAAATTGAAGATAATAGCACATTGATTTATAATCGATATACAATGTATCAACAATAATTAGCCATTATTCCGTTATTTGAGAAAGAAGGCACTACACGCCTTGATTTGAGTGCGCGGGCCAGGCGAATTTATGACATTTCGAATTCGCGATCGTCGCGCACGATCGGATCGATCGATCGATCGATCGGTCGGCGCGTCGCGGTGCAATTAAGTGAATCGTGTCCCAGATCTTGGACGGCGATCGTGTATACACTATCAAAAGTAAGACTGGCTGGTAGACTGACGCGACTTATGACCTCGCGCTTACGGTATCGCTCAACCTTTTTCATGCTCAACAAAGAGATCGTTGTCCTCTCACCCGCTAGCGCGAGGGAGGATATGATCTCTCAACCTACGACGCGAGACTCTTATCGAAATTCAAGAAGACGATGGCAGAGCGCCACGTGGGAACCAGAACGACCAGCGCGTCGTGATTATAAATGCGCCCTATAAATATCGTCGCGACTAACGCAAGTTACGTTTAAACGTCAAATCTCGGTGGGGAAACGCGAAGACAGTTTCAAACGCGATACTGTTTTGAATGATAATATTTTCCGTTTCTTTCCTCTGGATATTTATAGAGAGAGAGAAAACTTGTCTACCTGTTTTCCTTGTACTAAACTCTGGTGACTTTTGATCCGATATGTGTTTTGCAAGGAATTAACTTTGTAACGGATTAGCTTCCGTTGTTGGCAATCGGAACCCTTTCCTGCGTGCGAAAGCAAACGGAATCTAAGACGATAGCAGCGATAGCGCACGTGTGGGAACCGGGATGGGAGTAACGGCGCGATATGCATGATCGCCGGTAGCAATACGTACATATGCAAATGTCAGCTCGCAATTCGTTTACATATGCAAAACATATGGCAATAACGAAACAAGGCGGCAGAACTTCTAGATCTCGAAGATGTACAAGTCAAACCTCCCCGAGCTTGTAATTAAAAAAAAATCGAGATTTCAAACACAACTTTACGATGGGAAAAAATCGGCTGTTCGATGATCTAACAATTCAAGAATCCGAAAATTAAGAAAAATCCAGCAGTTGCAATCCTACTTAAAAACTCGGATGTTCATTATCGTTTTTTGCGCAATCACGCGAACAATTCTGATCTATCCACTTTCAGGCGTGTAATAATCGCGAGAGGAGGAGGAGGGGCAAGGGGAAAGGATATAATTATTCCGACCACCGATTTATCCGTCGACGGTGGCACGAAATTCAGTCTGTCGTAACGGATCCGACATGGAAACCTGGGAGCACACATGCGAACGCGAAACGAGGCGCGACACGCATAGCCCGATATATTTCGTCCCATATAGGTGCAGGATACAGTCAGGATATGCAGGTTGTATGTACATATACGACACGTGATACATAATACGCGCGCGCACCCGTATATACCGTATGCGGCAGAGAAAACATTATCGGAGAAGTCTCGGTGCAGATACGGCGGAGGTCTCGGCAGGACCGTTAGGAGGCTTCAAGGATATCCTGCGTCTCACGCTGGCGACCAGTGAGAATTATTTTGTGCGGGAGAAGGATCGTCAGCGGGGTCGCCGCTTCCGATCGCGCGTCCACCGCGCTTTTCCAAAAAAAAAGAAAAAAAAAGAAGAAACAAAATGGACAAATCATGTCTAATTTTTTAAAAGCAAGCGATAAATTTAAATTTTCGACAAAATGTTTCTCACAAAAGCAAAAGTGTTTAATGTAAATTCGCAAAAACGATTCTTATTCTGTGGATTTTATTATTTTGCGAATCCTTACATGGGCGAAGCAATTAACATACTATTGAAAAACATGTAGGAACATTCGCGTGTTGATGACCCAACTCTTGCCGACAAAATAATTGCAATTTACCTTTCACAACGATATTCCGATCTCGCGGGAGAAAGAGTTTCAAAAAACTCGGCCGTAGGACCCCGCAGGTCGTGCGCGGAAGAAGAACGTTAAATTTCGAATTTAATGAGCTAGCCACGTAGTCCGTCATTCGAATGAGTTTGCGGGATGGACGAGACATAGTAAAAAGAAAAAAAATTCGGAATATCATTGTAGTTGGAGTTTGGCGATACATTGTCATAGCGACGCTGCCGGTGAGAAGCCGGAGCCGAGCTGATCGCCGAGAGGCAATGATTGGAGAGCGGCTTATGTGGCCTACTGGCCCAGTAAGGGGCCTTCGCGCGTGTGTCGCCCATCGCGTACTTGGTGCCGATCGGCCAATATTCCCGTGCTCCCGAGGCTTATTATCGCCCGTAATTAAGCCCCAGGGCCCTCAATCGGCAGGGCCGATGAGTCTCGCGCGCCAAGTATCACGCGGAACAAATCTGACTGCGGATTTCGGAGCGGAAGGCGGCTTCGCGGCATAAAGAGTCGAGCCGTTTGCGCGATTAATAACGCTAGATAAAGCCTCGCTAAATTACGCACGGGTCGTGACATTGGACGTTAGGAGGACGAGTCGGCCATCAATCGACGTCACAGTCGTAATATTTAATAGCGCGTATGGCGCGCAACAACGTGAACCCAAAAATGCGATAATTCCGAGCTGTGCCGCGCCTCTCTCCGCGATAACGTCGCTCTCTTTTCCTCTTTCCTTAATTAGATCAAAGCGGTACATCGAAACCGTGATAATCTGAAGAACTACTAGAACGCAGCCGCGCTGCTTGCACTTGAAGTTCACGGCAGCCGGCCGTGAAGGAGTAAAGTGCTAATGACGTTATGAAAGTGTAAACATTGAGCGGCGACGGGGACTATCGAAATCTCCGGAATAAAATCAGACGAGAATATACTGTTCTCAGACGAATTGTATATGCTAAGTGGACACGCCAAGATATGGATCGTGCCACTTTGTGTGTTTTTTTATTCGACAGTTTGGACAGATCGACCTCCGCCAAGCCGTGTCGAAATTACACCCACGACAGTACGGTTTATATTTCTAGCGGGATCTACAAATAATTATACCCGTTCTCCGCATCAACAGTACATTGCCCCTATGGATCTTTCCTGGCTTTAGTAATTTAAACACATCGAGAATATCGAAACCATGCGATATTCGAATATTCTTGGACAAATCACGTAATAGTTTATTGATTTTATACACGGAGAGAATTTTCTCTAAAAATTTAGCTTAAAAATCGTGGTAATCATGGTAATCGTGGCATAACTAATATTTCGAAGATTTTTATAAATTCTCTCTGACGATTTATTCATATCTATCACAATAAAATATAAAATTTGTTTGATTAATATTACAATCTACTTGGTAATTTTTATTATGTAGTTTATAAAATTTCTGTTGTATATTTCACAAATTCCTATCATTTTCGGTAATATTTAGTAGGTTCTTTTATTTTTATTTAGTTGCCCCACTCTTATCACTAAACATGTTAAAATTTGTAGTGAATTTTACGGTAAAATATAACGAAAAATTCTCTCCGTGTAGTATTTTTATTATAATTTTTACTGAATATATCTATTATGACCGATATATGTATATTTATCGCTCCAAAGTTATTATCGTGAGTACGCGCACGGATCGCCGAATCTCTCCGGCGATCCTGCGAGCGTTGCTTTCCAATTACAACGAAACTATTCCAAAGCGGCTTGGTAATGATTCGGCTCTGATTCCATCAAGCAACGAAACGAGCGGGAGATTGGCCGCTCCGTTTTGTCCGTGGCTGGAGAAAGCTGGAAATTCGAGAGCTCTCCTCTCTCAGAAATCTATCGCCGCCGATGTTCGCACGTACGCAACGTCGGCGGCGACGTCAAAGTGAATTACGTGCAGAGCGGAGTTCGCGCGAGTGAGGCGATAACGGCCGCGCGCACGGTATCGCACGTTGTGTTCCCGTTCTATTCTCACTCTTACTTTTCATTGCGCGAAACCGGATTTTGAAACTGGGACTTGGGCCGTGCGTGCTCGCGGACCGACGATGCACGTCGACGAGCGGAACGCGCTGCGTCCCACGGGCTTCGAGCTCAAGTGTGCTCTTCGAAGAATGATCGATGCTCTCATAGGCGCGGTCCACCTCCCGGCTGACGCGCGCGCGAGTCAACGGCGCACTCGACCCCGAATGCCCACCGATTTACGATTGTGAGACTCGTCGCCTACAATAAGCACGCCTCTCGTACTTCCGTATGGTCAACACAAACGTTCTCACGGCGGGAATTACTTTCTAGACGCCGCGAACGCGACCCATTGTTCGTAGCTTTCGTGACATTCAGTTCTCGAGGGAGATGCGCGTATATCGCATTTAATCCGGCGATAATAGCGCGCGGCTCATTAAGTAGGTGATTGATTGTAGGCGATCGCGGAAGAGAAACTCCACAATTCTCTTTCAGACCCTCGAAATTTCAGGGAACCCCCTCCCTGTTCCTTCTCCCCAAAATATTAATATCAAGATTATAAAAGATATCGGATGTTTAAATTAAAAAATATCTTTTCTGAGTTTTAAGGTTTTCGAATTCAAATTTCTTAAATTTGAGTAATGGATCTTTAGATTTTGTAATTTAGGATAATAATTTGGCAGAGACTAAAAGATCAGTTTTACAGAAAAACTTCAACATTTTATGGTATTTTATGGTATTCAATATGCGAATTTATACACGCCTCTCCCAATGCAAATTTATTCGGCGAACCTTTGCCGGCTTAAACGATTTCGCGATTCTTCAGGGTCACGGTATATCATAGGCAGCCGCGAAACAATACGACGATCCGTAAATCTCTGTGAAACCACTTGTAAAATTTCGGCGCGTGATTTGTGGCAATTTTAACCGCGGCTCGTAGAAAGTCAAGCGAGGGACGATTTATAACTTCGTTACACACACGGAAATTCTCCCGTTCCTTCATTTTCGTCGGAGTTTCCTCTTCGCGCGCGACTCATATCCCGTCCGTCCGGTCGTTCGGCTGCACATTTGTTGTCTATCTCCGGAGAGGCACTACGCGTCGAATGTTGAAGGGGAAATGTACAAGGTGCACGTTTAATATATATAATAAGGAGATACGCCGTAAAGCCGCCGGTATTCGTCGCAGAAAACGACCCGTAAATATCCCCGCGAATGCAACACAACGGCCGTAATGTTATGGTAATTCGCGCGAGTGATTCACGCGCCGCGCGGAACGACAACCTTTGACAAATTTACGGCTATCGCCGGAAATCGTTACCTGTGTAGAACATAGGCGCGCGCGCGTGTATCGCGAGGTCGGTGCTCCGTGTTTGTGAAAAAGAAGAGAAGAAAAATTGCGCCGCGCGGGCCTTTTGTCGAACTTGTCGGGGGACAATTTCCTCGATCGGAGCCGTGCCGCGAGAGACACGTCGTTCTCCGCGTCTCTTTTACATCATTGTCGAGGATGTAAAGGCGAATTGTACACGAGGCTGAGGAACGCGCCGCGAGTTTCTCCCGACGGCGATACACGATTTGTCACTTAAGTGTCGCCCGCACAATGGAAAGCAAGGGAGATTCGCGCGCGCGCGCGCGCGCGCGTCTCGCGAGAGAAGATTCATTCCGCACTTGAACTTGCGCCGGCCGCGGGGCCCAGCCTCTTCCTTCCCCCTTTTTTTTAAGCGGCCCATGGATGATCGTGACGAAGGGCGTGGGAACGTCATTAACCCTTTCCTCGCGGCACCGCGCGGTGTGCGAGCGGCCTCGCAAGCGAGATTTTCGAGCGGGACGGCGAGGGGATGCGTGAAATTTATGGTGGATATGGTGAATATTTGCCCTTGAATTTATTTAATTTCGATTTTCGGTTTCTCATATCATCGCGCTTCAAAAAAATTTACATCGAAAGAAAACCGATTAATATTAGCCTTATGCGTTGTACAATTTTAACTTTATGTTATTAATAAGTTTAATTCAAAATTGGAATGCAATATAAGAAGTGAACTGTGATACGCAGACTTACTCTTGTAAGTCTCGCAAGTGTTGAAAAAAAAAGAGAAATTGAACGTTAAGCCAAACGTTCCGAAAATTCTATGTTATTAAGAAATAATCGTACATCCTGTAGTTATCATTCTTATCCCGGAACACATCCTAGGGCTAACATTACCCTTCAACCGGTAACGTCCATTTCTTAGACTCGAGTAGGTTTCGCGTACTGACCAGCCTTTGTAATTACGCCGGTGAACTACGTAATTCTGGTCTAAGTTCACCGTCTGCAATCAGATAACAATTTACGTGGAAGGTGTAATGACATGTGCATACGCGAGCGTAAATAGTATAATGTTGCGCCGCCCGACTTGTAGACGGCAAAAACCGATGAGGATTCACGCAGACTCGCTAATAACGACATATAAATAGCGACGGTTGTTGTAACATTTCGCTACTAATTTATACGTCAAATTTGAATATCTGCCGCTTTTCACACCTACGAAATGTGAATTCAGGACACAGATGTAAATATAAGATATATATATATAAGATATAAGACTAGAATAAATTTCATTTTTAGTCTCAATTTAACTAATCACCTAATTTAAATAGTTTTCGTATAAATATCTATTTTATATCGTGTTAAAGCTATATAATTCATTTATAATATACAAGAATGTCCAAAACATCGTCGTTTGGAGACGTTCTTACATACTTTGCGTAACGTGTAACACTTCGTATTATAAAACAAGAGTTTGATCTAGTCTTGCCTGAAATGTTAACCTCATTGAGCGATCGAGTGGCTTATACCATACGCGCGCGAGTCGCGTTCATTAACGTTGCACATAATAGAAATTCCTTCCCGCTAGGACGGTCGAAAGTCTTCGACCGACGTGTCCCTTGTATACGCTATTGTAACGTAAAGCCGCGAACCAGATAACTCGCACTTTCCATAGTCTCCATGAAGCAACGACGGGGGTCGAGCAAGCGTTTTGCTGCCCGAGCGTGATTGTAAGTGCAAGTATATTCTCAGCTTGACATATAGATCGATAGAGTTATGACGTACACTCGAGAAAGTCGCTAAATTGCAAGTTACCGCGGTAAATTCAGCAAGTGTGTTACCGCGGCGAGAATTAGCCGTGACCAACACCCTCGGCGGAATACAGCGAATTCGTGCCTTTCCATACGCGCTAATCGCCGAGTTCTCGCCCGTCAGGTTGACACTTTCGCGAGGAGTTCTTCTCTCCAACTATGCACGGCACTTTTCGTCGGCGACTAAAACTGCCATGCCTAATTGTCGTCCAATTGGTCGATTAACTCCGGTCGATTAACACTGATCAAATATTCTAGTTCGTACAATAGAAATTCTGATTATTGTAAATAGATTTCAATACTTTATAACTTATAAAGTATTGAGTTCTATTAGAATAACTAAAAGTTCTATTACAATAATCAGAATATCTGAATGATCAATCCTACAAGATTTTCTGATTCGTTCGTTTTTAACCAGAATTTTGTTTCAGTGTAGGAAAATCGTTTCCGTCGTCTCAAGGGTAGAGACACAATTGCGCATAGAGGATAATCTCGGAGATTTCGAAACGTACAAGAGCGGAGTCGCGTGCCTCTGCGCGTCTCCGCGCCCGAAGGCGTCGGCCGCACGTCGAGCTACGCAGCGGCATCCCAGGTGAGAGAAATAATGAAAAATGTGGGCGGCGGATTGTGCCATTACCAACTCGTAAAATAGTTTGTGGGTGGATCGGCGCGACGGACGGAGGTATGTCGCGAAGAGCGAAGAGGCGCGCGCGCGCGCCGGGAGCCTCGTTCCACTTTTGTCGCAGGCAAACGATTCCGCAAGCGACGTGTGTACAAGAGGAACACGGCTCGCGGCGGTGCATGTGGACCATAATGAAATACGTGATCCATCTCAGAGAAACTTCTGATGCGCGCGCGAGTTATCTCTCAACCCTCCTCCCGTCTCACCCCCGGCGAGAGGAGATCCCTTTAATTGAAACTTTCAAATCTATCCGAATCGCGCGCGTTCGGTCAATTTCGCAGGCGGTCTCTTCGTCCAAAGCTGCGAGAAACCCGCGAGGTGAGTGGGAGACTGATTACTGTCATTACGTGGCACGTAGATTGAAAATTTATCTCGCGTTTCCCCTCGCGAGCGCGCCGCGAAACGGAGACGGTAAATAACGGGGCGATAAAGGCGGGCGGCTGTGATTTGCGTTATGGTAAAACGATACGAGCGCCCGGCGAGCGTCGGTATCGACTCGGTTGCGTTTTACGCGCGCCGTCCCATTCGCGGAAATTTAATTCGGAGCGCCATAAAGCAGAGCCGGAGCCTGCGGAGCATTATAATTTTCGTATCGACGTCGTATCTCTCGAGCGATACGTAAGTAGTGCCGGCGCGTATCTGCGGGTCTACGATCGACGCGGTAAGTCGGCGTCATTAATAACGTTGGGCCGATTAACGGATCGCCGCGTGCGTGCCGCGGAGCATTAATTAGGACCATTTTCACCACCTGCCGATCGGACGGCGCGCATTAATAAAATCGGCGTAAAACGACGAGATCGCGGACGTTCTCGCTTTTCCAGCCGCTAGTGGCTGCCGCTAGTATAATTATTTCTAATCGGTTTATATAGAAAACGCGCCATCACCGAGTCGGCGAGGTGAACGGCTGATCCGTTTACCATTCCGCTATCTCTCCGCTTTTGCGGAATAATTCGCGGATAGTTTCCTCTCGCGCGCGCGCGCGCGCGCGCGGACAGCCTCGTGAGATCGACACGGGGAAGAGTCAGCGTTTTATGGTGCAAATGTAGCACATCTTACTTTGAATCGCAGGAAAGTGTAAATCTCCTTGGTGTCGACCAAGGAGATCCGCTGAATTGGGAAGAAGCTCGTTAACTTTAAAGCGTCATTTTGATGTATCATTGTTTGGATCTGATAAATCGATCCTCCGAAAGAGTTCACAGCGTTCCCATATGTGCCCCTTTCGTAGATCATTTCTTCTCTCGTATCTTGCATCTCTCTGCCGCGATTATTCCAGCGAAATCGCGCACATCGACGCGACTTGTCGGAAACCATCTCTCATTAACGGCACCGCTAAGCCCGAGGTCAAACGCGCATCGTTATTAGTGGATCCCAAGGACCGATGATTCTCGCGTGCTTTTACTTCCGGTCGCGCCGGCGGCCTTTTTCCTCCCGCGATCGGTCTCGCTCTCTCTCTCTCTCTCTCTCTCTCTCTCTCTCTCTGCCCTGTGGTCGGGGAGACGGGAGTCGCGAGTCGCGAGTCAATTAATTAAGACCCGGCGATCCGCGGGCGAGCACCGTGCCGCGTCCTTACTTTTCCAGCCTACGGGCTGGCGTCGACGCAATTATTTCTAATCACTTTAGAAAATCCCCCGCTGCGCGCATGGTCGATCGACGACGATCGGCCGCCGCGCCGAGTGTATGCCGTCTTTTCTAGGCTGCGCGACCTCCGCTTTCTGAATCGCGCCGTCAGAGTTTCCTCACCGCTCGTCTCTGGCTTGACCATAAACGGCCGATGTCTCTCGCCGACGGGCTAGCGATAGGTCGCCAGCGTGTGTCGCATTTACGAGCTTTTGCATGGAGATTAATTGAGGCACTGACGCGCGATCAATTTAACGCGAATGCAGTTCACGTTCGTTTCAGAGTATATTCGTGTCTTCATATGTATGATATATTACGTTGCGCGTTACCAAATATTTTATATCTTCTTTTTAGGAGTTGCTATTAATTATTATTCTCCTCAAGCTTTTCCTTCCATCAAAATTTTAAATAATATTTTCCCGAAGAAAAACTTGGAGAGAAGGCGTACAACTTTTTGCTCACTAAATCAATCGACTTTGATTTGCCTCGTTCGAAAGTTCCAATTGTAAGAGTGAAACACCACGATGTTCTGCTGCGCTTAATGCGTCGGATGATCCGCTGAGTAAGTGACAAGTGAGTGTGTCGGCGGCAATCGTTCCTCTTCCTACGGTCTTGTTTTTCCCGCGGAATCTAGCGTAGGAGAAATTACCTGCGTGTGCGGCACTTCGAAAAGCCGACCAACACGATCGTTCTCCCATTAGCCTTGTTACCACCGGGAATGGGTGTTGAGGAGCTCTCCGTCTATCTCCTTCCTCTCTCCCCCGGCCCACGTCGTCGTAAGGTCAGCGAACGCGGGAAAGTCGCGGATAGATGAAGATCTTTTTTTCGATGCTATTACATAAAAATAAATTAACTCGCGCGAAATTGAAGAAACCGCACGTAGCGCAACTAATTTTGCATTTCGAGCCCGCGGTTAATTAACATTAACTGATATGACGTCGGGCAAAGTGAGAGTTGGGATACCTCGAAACGCAGATCCGCGCATTTCGTTATCAAAAGCTTGTTTTCTACGGAGTCGCATGACAATGGAATTTCTTAAAACTGGAAATACGTATATCGCGCACGTCGGACATGCGTTTCTTCTTCCACGGGAGGGAGGAGACGGTAAGTGCGCTGCGAGTCGATAATTTTCTCTTCCACCGCCTCCGCCGCCACGTAACGCTCTTGGGAAAGATAGTTAGCTATCGATCAATTACGTGCTCGATGCACTCCGCCGGCACTGCGCCCGTAAAATGGGCTTTTACCCGTCCAACTTTCCTTCGGGATATATAAAAGATCGGAGTAAGAGTACTGTTAAAGGTCGACTATAAATAAATCGGGAATACACGGCGAACGTAACTGCGTGTGCGGGCGCGACAAGAACCGATTGTTCGTGAAGGTCGGCTGGAATCGCGTCGGCTTTATCAGCTGCAATCAGGTCGCGCACCAAAAAACATCCCAAGCTTGTCGCCTTTACGTAAGTCTCGAAGGAGCATTCAGACTGTCGGGCGAAACGAATCCAAATGAAATAAGATAAATCGACTCAAGAAGGGGCAATCAATTCGATATCAAGTACCGCGAAATTCCCTCGGGATATCGTCTGCAATGTGAACTTGTAAAACGTCCGATTGATTCGCGACAATTTTCTAATTATCCCAAAACACTATCGAGATTTAAATCGCCAAGTCGAAGGTTTATGGGATTGGGTAACTTCGACAACTGGCTTACTTTCTACCTCGGCCGTATTACGCGAAGAGAAGTCCATTTCGCGGTCATAGTGCGAGCGGGGATCGTTATAAACAGAAATCTAAATGGCAATTTGAGTCGAGCATAAAAAGCCGGGCACAACGACGTACTCAGGGGCGAGCCGTAATCTTCTTTTGCGCCGCCACGTTTCGCGTTTAGCGGCCGCGCGCTACGCGCTAATCTTTACGGCGATTCGACTGGCCGTCGACTTAGTTAACGATCGACTTGGCGTTCACGGACGATCGCGCATATCGTTTTCGAACTCGTCTCGCGAAGATAACCCGTTTTCCACACCTGTATACCCGTTCGCCATATCTCGCAGCACACGCATCCGATAATTGCGGAGTATGGAAATTAATCTCGCAACCTAGGCACGTATTCTTCACTTCATTTCATTATATTGAAATAATTGTATTTTTCATGATTTTTTAAATAACAATGAGTGAGTAAACTACGCATTGAGAAACGCGCCTTGATTATCGTTTTTTTTTTTTACGCTACACATGAAGCAATGCGCTGCAATTAAAGTTTCTCACGTATTAATCACCATTCTGATTTTAATCGGCCTCTACAAAAAAAAAAAGAAAGACTGATAAAGATACACGCGCGCTGTACTTGGCGTTGCCAGGCTTTCGTAAAAGACGTCAAACGGTACGCGGATTTGTATTCGTTTCGCCTGAATCAGGCGTTACGCAATTTTCACGTACAGTTTCTCGCCCGTACGTTCTAGTCCCGTTTGCCGAAGACAAATCGGCGATTATTATTATACGATAATAGAAACGAGTTTGGCTGCAGCCGTTTCTTACAGCTGTTATCGCCGAAACGGGAATCGATGGCGCGCACTACACCGTCCCCGTCCCCGTATAGAATTTATTTGTGTCACGACGATAATGTATGGGCGCTAAATACCCTCAATTAATACCGCATTGAATGCCGCCGCGTAGTCGTACAGGTGCGGCGTTTATGTGTTTTTCACCTGCTTGTGTGTGCCACTTCTATGGCTCCGATACGGAGCGATTTTATAGGGGCCACGTGAACGGCGAGTTTTTCACGGTTTTTTAAATGCCGCGGGTCACGGAGTTCAAAACGGTAAGTGGCACTGCGAAAAAATTGGGCGGTTCTCGAGACCTTATTAATTGTATTTATATTTACTTTTGTTTACCGTGAAAGTTAGAGAGGCTTTTGAAAGCTTTCCAAGGGGGGAAAGCGTCGTTTACGTAAGGAGAGGGTTTCAGCGACCTTTCTACGGGACGTTATTTTCTACCTGTGACGTCCTTTACTACA
The DNA here is from genome assembly GCA_928718305.1 of Tetramorium bicarinatum. Classification (NCBI taxonomy): domain Eukaryota; kingdom Metazoa; phylum Arthropoda; class Insecta; order Hymenoptera; family Formicidae; genus Tetramorium; species Tetramorium bicarinatum. The sequence goes on along the minus strand of OV788323.1, from coordinate 24,972,715 downwards.
ATATATCGTCTTACCGAGCCGAGTTTCTGTATGAAACATGCCGCCGCGACCTGACGCTCGCTTTCATACCCCACGCGATCGACGGTTAACGAGATGATAAACACCGCCGGGATTGTGCACGACGAAAAAGTCGCTTTCCCGAGGTACGAGCTCTTAATCGGCGAGCGCGACCGAAGGTCCGAAAACCATCCGGCAAATTAAGTAGATTGCCATGGAAATTAGATTAAGCGAGTTTCTCGCGAGCGGGGACACAAACCAGTTTAATTGTCCGGCATTGTGTCGGGAGTTAATGACTGCGCTCTGCGGTTGCCTTCCCCGGGACGCACCGTCGCCATGTCGCTGAAGACAAGTTGCGACTTTAATTGCGACGCGCGTGAAGCACGGAGAGCCGGCGAGAGTCGCGAAATACGATCGCGCCGGAAGAGGAATCGCGAAAATTTTAACGCGAATCGATCGATAATTATAATTTTCGCTCTTAAAATCAGGATTCTGATAGCGCAAAAAATTATTCATTTAAAATTCAATAATTTTCAGGGCGCAAAAGACAATAATGATTGAATAATTTTGAGCTTCAAGTAAATTTTAAATTGTCAAGAAATAAAACTTACACTGGAAAAAAATTCTGGTTAAAAACGGACGAATCAGAAAATCTTGTAGGATTGTTCAAAGGTTCTGGTTATTATAATACAATTCAATACTTTATAACTTATAATAACCAGAACTTCTATTGTAATAACCAAAATATTTGATCAATCCTACAAGATTTTTCTGATACATTATTAACCAGAATTTTTTTTCAGTGTACCAATCATTTTTAATTGGTCACTTTCATATCTCCACGATTGTATAGCTAACAAAATATTATTCTCTCTGTCGAGTGATTCGTCCCAAAAGGCAGAGCGAGAGAGCAAGAGAGTGAGAGAAGAAGAATAGTTGGCGATTAATGCAACACATTAGCGAGAATTGTGGCGACTACACTACGGGCGATCGTCTCTCTCTCTCTCTCTCTCTCTCTCTCTGACTTCGAGGTCCCACGTTACATTATCTCCAGCCGTTTCAGCCATCCGGGATGGTAATTCCGCGTTATTTTCCGAGGTCGAGGTCGCGGCAGGCCTCTCGTCGATTCGTGCGGAAAAGGAGACCATCGACCTCCGCCGAATAAATCGTCGGGGACGGTCTCGTCGTGATGAGACGACGCGGTAAATCATCTGGGTTCTCAGGCTTTCAAAGGACTATCTTTCGCCGACTGGCATTAATGAAGACCCCCGCACGGCTTGCTGTTATTAACGCTATTATTGCGTTATTGTTAAGCGCGTGGCGGAAGCGAAGATAAATGTTTCTTTACTTCTTTCTTTTTCAGCGATATGAAAGAAAGTTCTCGCATTATTTTATTGTACAGATGACTATTTTCGGGTCACTTGTATAACAAGTTAGAGAACAAGTTTCGCGATTGTCAATGTTAATTAAATTTAAACGCCACAATCAATATAATATATCGCACCGATCAAACAGAAAATAAATTCTATAACTGAAGACAAAATATTTAAATAGCTTAAACAGATAGGATAAAAGAGAGTTTAAATAAATTTTACTAATTCTAAATTTATATGCTTAATTCTTACGCATAATAATTTCTAATTTATCTTGTAATATATATATATATTTTTTTTTTCCTTTTGACACTTTATTGAAATTGTAACTCTACTTGTTTCCATCGGGAACCACATTTTATTATACAATAACATTACATCACTGAAAGTTTAATGAGATCTGCTCGTTACCGAAAAGTGAAATTTCACAAATAATTGATAACGAGTATAATTTCACAAACCTCCAAGAACTAAAATCGCGATTATTACTAAAAAAGACTTTCTAGTCAAATTTACCGCGTACTAATTAAAAGGTGAAACTTGTCGAAAGATCATCGAAAAGAGAGCGTAATCTTTCGTAATCGCAATTAGGACTCATTGTCAAGCTTTATCAAGTTTCTTTAAAGATCCCGGCACTTTGGATTAATTCCGAGACTCCGAATTTGCAGAGACGGTCGCGCTGGTCGCGTCGCGCGAGAGGTCTGACCGCTCTTGACCCTCGAGGGCTGGAATCGGGACTCACCTTGCCGCGACGAATGATAGTCGCGCTGTCCGCCTGCTCTCGCCTAATTATCACCGACGGCAGCCTGATAGCAAGGCGACGAACGAGAAAGACGAGAGATGAGTGTTTTCACTTTTAGTCCAGGAGGGAAAAACGCCCCTCGCCTCCTTCGCGTATCACACAGTTCTTCTCACCCGCGACAACTCGCCCGGCACGCGCGATTATCTCCGTCCGCCTGGGTGCGACCCACGTGCACGAGCACGCGCCCCGACGGGCCTTCGTCGGATGGGAGAGGGACGAAGGAAAGAGAGAGAGAGAGAGAGAGAGAGAGAGAGAGAAACGAGGAATCGCGATCGCGGCTTCCTCTTCCGGCCGCACGGCGATCGATCCGCTTTACGCGGAGAGGATCTTGCCGGAGAGGATCCTCTCTCGTCCCGGGACGCGTCCTCCACGCGAGATCAGGAGGCACGGCGACGCGCGTCGCGGAGTGCACGATGGTCGCGCGTAGTCGAGGACGGTGCGGCAGGTGCAGCCGCTGCAGCTGGCACGGTCGTCGGCTTCATACTGAAGGGGAGAGATACGGCGGCGGGCACGATGCCGCCGCAGGCTGCCGCCGCACGAGCAGCTACGAGAAACTGGCTCCGCCGTCGCCGCCGCCGCCGCAGCCGACTGCTCCGAAAACTCGGAGCAGCGCCGGTCTCGCCTCTCTGTTCCTCTTCACGGATCTCTCTCCGTCCTCTCGCTCTCGTCCTGCCGCCGCTCTCTTCGCCACCCCGTCTTCGCTCTTCCCCGTCGCTATGCGTTTGCCATTCCGTGGTGGGGTTGTGCTCTCCGCGAATGGAGTAGGGAGCCATCCTCTCTCTCTCTCTCTCTCTCTCTCTCTCTCTCTCTCTCTCTCTCTCTATAGAGATAGAGGAAGAGTCCTCTCGTCGCCAACGACGCCGGGATCTCGCTCCTTTCCTCGCATGGGATCGCGAACCGGGGCCCGAGGATATTTTTGGATTTTTCTTTCGATACGTTGTCCTGCGAGGAGTCACCCGGTTTAAGACCCGTTCGGAGGGGATCTTTCACGATAAATTCCCGCGAGAAATAGCTGCACTTGCCGCGCCGTCTGAGGCGAATTCGCTCCGCGATCCTTCGGGTTTCTGCATAAGAATTGGATTGCAGAGAGTAAGAATGCGCGCGCGCGCGCGCGCGCTGGTGCCTCAGGTACCTCTCGCTCGCAATAAGCGTTTGCATTTTCTTCAACGTCCATGTCCACTTTTAATCTAAATTTAGTAGCATGATTTTCTACTTTCGACTGTTGCTAGGGAGGAAGTTGTTCTTTTTCAATGCTCAACGCGCTCCTCGCGCGTTTCATCCCAGCATCCGTAACGAGGCATCGCACATGGAATTATCTTGACAGAGCGTTTCTCCGAGATCCGGAGGAAGGTCTTACAATGGCGAGGCATATAGGAGTTGCCACGGACATTGTCAAATTATTTCCATTCTCTCTTTTTTTTCTGGCGAGATACGAAAGAAGAATCTCCGCAATAGTCTCATCTGCGGAAGACGGGCGAAGGTTTCACTTCCACGTCCTCGGGACGCCCATTGATGCCTGGCGCAGAAGATGCAGAAAAAGAGTTAGCGCCGACGAAAATCACGGTGGAATTTCCGCGTGTCCGTTTCGTCTCTCTTCATACCCGGCCCCGGTCGGGCAGCGTCGCGCAGCTCGAGCCCGGCGCGATGCGTTCCGGTAGGTCGGTGACGCCGAGAACCGGACCGGCTGCAAAAACGATTACGTTTCGTGCGTAGGGCGAGCGAGGGCCGGCGGGGAGAGACGGAGAGCCGGCCGTGGTGGCAGGACCGACGAGTCCTGCCTGGGTCGTAAAGATGCCCGGACGCATCGCCGAATATGGCCGAAAACACCTAAGTGCGCCCGGTAACAAGACGCCTTCGTCGCTGTGAAACGCTGCGTCGAGGGTGCGAGATTTATCAGATTATCCCACGCAAGATTGTTTCCAGCTTGTTTATCTAGACGGGATAATTTTCCACGCTGACACTCTGTCAAAACGTAAAGCCTATTAGAGCGATACTTTTTACATGGCAAGAAAGAGCACAAAGTATTCTTATATTTTTAATCTTATTAAAATAATCCTTATCTTAATTGCACAAATATATTGCTTACGAAGCTAATTGTTTATTGATAAATATTCGCTCTGACGTTCATGTCAAAACTTTTTTTATCATTGCACATTTATTAATTAATATTTTGTTATTTCCATTATTTACATAAATGGAAAAGCTTAAGATGTCTCTGTGATACAAGAATAACTTGTTGTTTTAGAAGATACGAAACGTTTCAAGTTTCGCGAACAGGAAGAACAGGAACGGCGCGAAATTGTCTTGAGATGATCTGGCAATTTTCACATCACCGTAAAATAATTAGACGGATCTTTGAAACACGGCGGGGGCGGCGTTTAGCATCCTCGCGGAGGACGTTAGACCACTTCGCACTCCGCAGAGGAGCGGTAATTAACGATGCTTGGGCTCATGTACTTTCATAAAGTCCGCAACTTTCTAATGTGCCCGGCAAGTATCTCTGTTTAAGCGTAACGGGGCTACGTCGCTCCGTAACGCGTATAACAATATCTTTTTCACCTTTCGAAATTAAAAAAACGGCCGTCGCGTTAGGAAAGTTTGGAAAGTTCGGAACAGCGAGGAATCTCCTTGCGCGCTAACGTCAATTACCGTCTCCTCTCCATGAATATCCGATTATTCGATCCAGCCTTCTAGCCACTTAAACGAGCCGATCGACAAAAAATCGATCGTTCCGTTCTTTCTCATTTTGTCACTTTAACGTGAGCCATTGAAACCTTTTTTGAGCACCAATAGGCAATCCGTGCTCTGAAAGTTGACGAGGAGCGTAAAATTTCGTTTTCTCGCTGATATCTTCGCGCTATAGAACGAGACGTGAGAGAGATCGCAAAAGGGTGAAGCAGGTCTTCTCCCGTAGACGTGCGCGAGAGTCGGTCGTTGAATGAACACCCTCTCCGCGTCTTTCATCCCTCCGCGCTCGCGCAACGGCTTTATTATGCGGCTCGGCCGGCGGAACGACTTTCCTTTAAATCGGCAGGGACGTTTTGCGTGCCTTAGGTTGACATTTACAGTGAAATCCCGAGCAGCGGGCGCAGCTGGCTTACCATTCGCTCAATGATGCCTTAAGGATCTACGGTACCGTGGCTGGAACCTGTTTCTCTTGTTCCTGGTTGCTGGCTGGCTATATTTATGCGCATTTGCACGCGTGCGTCTACGCATACGCGCACGCATATCGTCGCCATACAAATTGAATTGCAACTAATTATGAAATATTACCGATGCGTCGTCTCGTGTGAATGCGCGAGAATTTCACGCCGTGTCTCGGAAATGTCCACCTAACTAAGACCACAATCGCCCTGCGTGAAACTTACGCAATATAGGGGGGACAAAGATACTTTATCTTTAAATTTTTTTTTATGCAATTTGTGTGAAAGGTTACGGGACAATGTATACATTTACGTAGACACTTCTCTCTTAAGAAAATAAAAGAGTGAAATAAATCATTTTTCTTGCATTTCAAATTTTCAAGGAAATAAGTTTCAAACCTAGGAGGTTTTTCAAGAAAAATCTGAATCTTTAATCTCTTTGCGATAAGTACATAATGATTTTAAATTAAATGGATAAATAAGGGATTTTCTCGATAATGAAATTAACAAGTAAAAAGAGGCTTTGAGAGTTCAACGCGGTTGACAGCGCGTAAGTTAACGTTATATCGATCTTTAATAAGGTACGTAATTATAAATCAAACGTTTCGATTTCGCTGAGTCAGCTTCAGCGATGCAGTAACAATTAAATTTAAAAAATTATTATTTTAATTTAATTGTTATTCCATCGCTGAAGAAGATAAAACCCGCCCGATTTATATTTATGTATCTTATTAGTTATTAAAGATCGATCTTTAATAACTTTCTTTAATATATCGATATAACGTTAACTTACGCACCGTCAACCGCATTGTCTCTCAAAGCCTCTTTTTACTTATCACTTGTTAATTTCTAAATTAAATATATCTGTACGCGTATTTTTATTTTTCTACCTTTTCTCCCTTTCTCTCCAGAGTCCATTGGATAGAGAATTATTTTTGGACAATCCTCTCAGAGGATTATTTTTGTCGTCTCAGATCGGTCGAATTTTACAGCTCGGCAAGTTAATCCGACAAAACAACCGAGAATCCGAGGTGACTTGTGCATCGTCTTTTACGATTTTCTCGTCGGTGTGTGGGCACATCGCCGGAACTGTTTGGGAAACCGCGACCGGCTGCAACGCGCACACTTTTAATGCCCGGAGATTCACACGTGGCAGCGGACCGGGCCGACTTCGACTTCCTGTTAGCGGCCGAGCGAACGGGTCGCACGAGATATAACGCAAGCCGGATACGGAGCTGCGTAATTGTACACATCGGCTGTGTTTCTACCGTGTTTCTTCTGCCGTGTTAATCTTTGTCGTACGAACGCGTCGTGCGACCCTTAAGGTCGCGCTCCCCCGAGCACGCCGCGGAAGTGCGAAATTAGTTCGGCATAAGAGGATGAAATTATTCTACGCAGCTGCAGGCACATACAATATCTAATTCGATAACGGTTTGATGTTTGGCGAGCCAATTTCGCGATTATTACGTAATAGCGTATTGCTTTTTAAAAAAGCAAGAGAAATTCGAAATACGTCTTTCGATTGACCGCAATGGACGCACAGTCGTACGAAGGAAAGTATGTTTTTTATAATGACGAAAGAATTTAGTTATACATTCATTTTTATTTTTTGTTAAATTAAAGGTTGCTACACAAGTTTAAATAAATCGTGCTATGAACATAATGCGGGACATTAATAATAAATATTAATTTATGAAGGTACAGATTTTTAAGATACATATTTTAGTTGTCTCAGATAAGATATAGAGCGCAAAATGTATTTCGTATTTTAATAAATTTGTCTCTTATATTGATAATATTAAGAAAATCTCGTGAATGAATATATGATAATATGGTGATAGTTATATATAGTAAAAGTTTCCCATTAATCGTGTGACTACTGTTAAATAATATTTGTCTAAATATACAGATAAATTTATAATAAATAATTTTCTTCTATCAATTCTTTACTTTTTCTTTTGCAAAATTATTCAAGACAGTAATAATGTCTAAATGTATTGAACTATGGATTCTTTAATATTGATATCCACCATTACCACCATTTTGTCTGTTGCTTCCGGTATTCACGTTGTCACTGCCACCGATGTTATTGTTAGGAGGATTGGAAAAGTAGCCGTTATCTCCGCTCAAATCGTTATTTCGGTCAAAAGATTGTCCCGCTGTAAAATATAAAATTCTCAACCAAAGAATCCACAAATAAAACGTCAAGGCACAATGCAATTAATTATTTTTCTATAAAAATTATGTATTCTCTTAAGTAATTTCATTTAAATGGAAGAAAGAGAAAGAAAAAGAAAAGAGAGAATGAAATTGAATTCTAGAATGTAAAATATCGATACTTAATTGCAAAATTATGAAAAATTAGAATTTTTTAATATAAGATTCTATCTACAATATTTAAATATCTCATTGTGCCAGAATTAAAAGTTCTTTAATTTGCTCTTTCGAATTTTCTACTTGGCTTTTGGGTTATTTCGTCTCAATTAAACGACAGATCGCAATCTTATCGCACCTGGTCTTCCCGACTGATAACCGTTGCCGCCTCCGCTATTAAATCCGCCGAGCTTTCCCTCGCTGGAGCCACCACTTGGATAACCACCGTTACTACCGCCTCTATTAAATCCTGAGTTATTCGTAAAGCCGCTGCTTTCGCTACCTGGTCTACCAGAAGAATAACCGTCGTTATCATTCGGCCCGCCGGAGCCGTATCCTTCGCCGGCATTCGCTTCGCCCTCGTATCTAATTTGCGGTTTAAATCCATCCTGATCAGCCTCATACTCGACAATCTGTTTCCTACCGTCTGGAAGTAAAACGTTGAACTCGCCTTGAGCTCGGTCACCGTCTCTAGTCTCCGTGTGACTGTAATCGCTGCCGGTTTGCTGGTCCTTCACTTTGTAGGAAAACTCGTATTTCGCCGGCTCCTGAAAATGCGATAACAAACTTTCGAACCTACTGAAACCTGAAATAAAGGTAGTTTGGCACAGAAATGTCGGAGAGACTGGCTCTTTCTGAGGAAAATTATTCTTTGTAATCTTTGAATAAATGTCACATTCTTAAATGTCACGGTTCAATTTTAACGAATCTTGTAATATACTTACAGTACTTTCCTCTTGTGCATTGTCGTTGTAACCCTCGCCGCTGCCTCTACCTTCCTCTTGCCTTCCTCTTCCAAAACTTTCGTCGCCATGCCCGAAATTTCCTGCGTTTCCATTTGGACCTCCGGATGGATAACCGTTAGCTCCACTGTTTACGAAACTTCCTCCGTTTGAACCTCCGGACGGATGGCCGTTGTTACCGTTTCCACCTCTATTAGGTGGACCGTAACTGGTGGATAGACCACCGCCGAAACCACTTTCATTCGGAGATCCATAGCTGCTCGATGGTCCTCCACTATTTCCATTATTGAAGTGACCTTTGCTATTCGTATTTCCATTTCCACCACTAGGTGCGCCATAACTTTTCGACGGCCTTCCATTGCCACCGTTTCCACCCCCGTGGTTTCCGTTCATCCCGGGGACGCCGTAACTAGTCGACGGTCTTCCTCCGTTATTTCCATGTCTGAAATTACCTTCGTTGTTCCCGCTCGCACCGGGAACACCGTAGCTAGTCGACGGCTTTCCATTACTTCCCACATTTCCGAAACCACCCCCATTGTTCCCGCTCGCACCGGGAACGCCGTAGCTAGTTGACGGTCTTCCTTCGTTACCAAAACCATCCCCGTTGTTCCCGCTTGCACCGGGAACGCCGTAGCTGGTCGACGATCTTCCTTCGTTACCTACGTTTCCGAAACCACCGCCGTTATTTCCATTCGCACCGGGAACGCCGTAGCTAGTCGATGGTCTTCCTCCGTTGCCTCGGTTTTCACCAAAGCCACCGCTGGGAATGCCGTAAGAGCTAGAGGGTTGCCCACCTCGAAACTGACCTAAACCATTTCCACCGACGTTTCCCTCAATGGGTACGTCGTAAAGTTTCGACGGACCATTACCTGCGCCGTTACCGCCGCGCCCGTTGAAACTTGTTGCGCCACCGTTTCTATTAGCGCCATCCCCGTTAGTGAAATCTGATGGTGCCCCATACTGGGTGGACAGGTCGGTTCGACCGCCGTTCGCCGAGGTGCTCGTTTTTGAAGGTAGATACGAATTAACCGGAGGTTCCGAACGCACCACGGCCAGCAGCATAACAAACGCTGTTCCACTGATCTATGATAAGAATTTCAATTACAATGCAAATGCGCCATTATAACATAAAATACCGATGAATCTTAGAAAATTTTATAAACTTTTGTCAAATGAATTGAAATAAAATTATTTCAATAGCATTTTTAACTTTGTACCAAAATTGTTAAACAGTCTTCAAATTTATACCTAATCTGTTACAAGAAATGATCATTATTATAATTATATTGTACAATTTTTGTTATTTTATTTTCCTTTTTGAAATTATGTTTTCTGCCACATAATTAATTTTAATAGTGTCATCAAATCAACTTATAACACTCTTGTATATAAACTTTTGTCGAAGTAAATTTAAAAATACATTTGTTAACATCATATTTCATAAACATGAAGCTAATTATATCATTTCTTCTCACCTTAAGCATATTGGCGACTCCCATAGTGTTCTCCAGCGACAAAAGGAAAATGAAATTTCTGTTACTCTATCCCTCCGAGGGAGACTCGCTCTCCCTGCCTCTCGTTGCTACCCTTCCAGCGCGAGATGGATTTCTCGAGGGAATGACAAACATGAGGCTCGTACCGCTCTTTATATATCCGGGGCTCATCCGCGTTTTCTAGATCATAGTTTGGTGCAATCGGGAAGATTTACAGCAACGTTCGACGCAAGTGTGTCACAAGATGCTTGCATCGGGATCGATAGAAGAGAGTTGGATCGGCGTTTAAGTAAGCGAATGCTCACGAGCAGATTTGCGCTCTATATCTCGCCGATCTCCGCGACTCCCGTCAGCGTTGCACCGCGAATCGTTAACTCGTAATCATCTGGAGCGCCTCTAAATCGTCTCGCGTGGAGCCTTTGACGCGATCCTTGATATATCGCTCCGATCTCTCGCCGCACATGAAAGAACGTAAAAAATGTACACTTAGCCGCGTCTTTTCTGAAGCTTCGCTCTTCAGTAAAACTGAAGAACTACATTCCGCGAGCATTGAGATCAGTATAAAATCATATCGAGAATTGCAAATAGAAATGCAATAATGAGATATATTTACTTCGTGATATAAAAGTGAAATAGACATACAGCGCAATACAGATAACCTGTGTTTCGCACTTAATTAATCATGATATACGTAATCATGACGTTCAATTAATTTCATTAATATCTCCTCTGTCAATTCAGAAGGATCAGAAAAGCGATGCTTCGATCAATAGTCAAGTTATATAATATAATTTTATATATGATGGTAATAATTTACAATTATGATAATGATATAATTATATAATATTATCATATTAATTATCACATATAATATGTTATGATCATCATAGTTTGAATTTGATTTAAAAAATTGTGAACATTTATTTTCTCTCTTGTTAGTACTTAATATGCTTTTGATTTGTAAAACCTAAAATATTTGTTTTTGCAAGAAAAGTTTGTTGATCTCTGCTCCTTCATAGTCGACGCATTTAGATACCGATGACATGCGCGTGAAATGTATATTCTTCAATTGTAAAAAGCCTAAACGTCGCGGATTCGCCTTATGTATGTATGTACAGATTGTACAGCTGAGAAACGATCCGTCTTGACGCAACGGCCTGTGTGGCGCAAACTTGCATAACATATTCTCGTCTCATCCAGCGTGCCGCCGCCACCGTCACATGCATTTGGTACGAATGCTCGGATTGCACAAATTTTCCCCGGACGACGTGCATGCACGTGCATACGTTTGTACACGGAGCACCAAATAAGTCCGCAAGATAGTTTGAAGTAACTTTCTAAGCGCTCATTAACGTTTCCGATTGATCTTTCTATGTCAATTAATTTTTATTTTATTCTGAGTAATTTGATGGGAATGAAATCATATATTTCTTAACGAAAAACAGAAGAAGAATAAAAAAGGGGCTTTTTTTACATTCGAAGATTTAAGTCTTTAAACTTATTTTGACTAATAGTGGTGGACTTTGCGCGCGAAGTTTCTCATTATTATATAATGAAATAATTTTTGTAAAGATTTAAGATAAAAAAATTTTTAATTCTTTAATCTTTTTTGATAACCTAGCAAACTATCAAAAACTGTCACACATCTCAACGCTGATAGCTACTCTCTGATAGCTAGTAGTACAAAGTAGTAGGTGTTTGAACCAAAGACGATTTTTTCAAAAAGTACGTTGACGTTTTTTAAAAATATTTTAAAATCGAATTAATTTTTATATTTTAAATAAAATATTCATTTTCCTGAGATTCTGAACTTGTATTAAAAGAAAAAAAATTAATATTCGTTGTTTTGACTCCGAGATATGAGCGATTGAAAATTGATCGGGTAACGCAGACCCAGTCTAATAACATTTATAAAATTTTGATAATACAATAACTAAGGGTTAATATTTAGCTATTGAGCCTTTCGTAACTTTTTAAAAACTAAAGCAAAAAATTAGTAAATAATTCATGTCATAATGATTATACGTTCTGATAATTCGGCATACATAGCTTTATACAGGGTGTCCCTGTATAATCCTTGACCTAACGCACCAACTGTTAATGGCAGATTCCTGAAGTCATTTAGAGACGAAAGTCCTGTAATACCAAAATGTTGAAGCTACAATTGAATTTTTAATAACCAGATTGGCTATTTTTAAACGCTTTCGATTTAAAAACTATTGTACCTTCAATATTTTGGTATTAGGATTTTCGTCTCTAAATGACTTCAAGAATCTGCTATTAGCAGGTGGGGCGTTAAGTCAGGAACACTTTGTATATCTACCTATATATTCTATAAGTCATCTGAGTCAAATTATCAGAACGTAACTAATGAGACACGAAAATTATTTGCTAATTTTATGTTATTTTTTGCTCTTAAAAATAACTTTTTGCTTTACTGTTTAAAAAGTTACGAGATGTTCGGTACTCATTGTCAGTGAGAAATGGTTGGTCAAATCGATGTCGAATCGATATCGATTCGATGTCTTTTGAGTCGGAAAGGCATCATGTCAACATGTCAACATCGATTCGATGTCTTTTCGATCATCATTTCTCACTGGATAGCTAAAGGCCATTCTACAATTGCGTAAATGTAGTTGTAAATGTAAAGCCTGTTCTACAACAGTCGTATGTCGCTGTCGGATGTTGTATCGCAAGACCGTAACCAATTACAATCAAAGCATTCTCATGAGGCTTGACTATGATTGGTTGCAATCTTACGATACGACATCCGATAGCGACATACGACTGATTGTAGAACAGGCTTAAGGCTGTAAGAAAATGACCAATCGTAGTCGAATATTCTTCTTATGATCGAAGAATAATCGACTATGATTGGTCAAATTCTTACAGCCTTACGTTTACAACAATGCTTACGCAATTGTAGAATGGGCTTTAACCAGGATCCGGACCGAAATGTCATTCCAGTTACGGTTACGGTCTAAGCATACATTTCAGTTTTGGTTTCAGTTTCGGTTCCGGTCCTTTTACCGATAATGGTGACCGTAACCGTATGAATTTCGGTCATCTTACCGGTCTTTTTCGGTTACGGGAATATCAAATAATACAATTGGTATATTAAGTTGCACACTGTAAAAAATTCATGTTTATTGTAAATGAAAAGTGACACATTATTTAGAAGTTCCAGGTTTTGTAAATAAATCTTCTTTTTTCTTTTTTTCCTCCGTTTCATCGACGGCAACTTGCAGTTGGTCGTTTGGTCGTTTCAAGCTTGTTACCAGTTTTCTATAAAAACATTAATTTTACAAAAATTACTATAGTACAAGCAAGAAAATAAAAAAGTAACTTTTCATAGATATTGTATAATATCGCTACTTATCTAGAAATTAGAACTAATCATCTACTGTTTTAAAAGTTAAACTAAGATTTTCAAACTTTGCTCTAAAAAAGCCGGAAAAATTGAAATATTATTTTTAAAGTTTTAAAAATTTAGTTTTACTTTTATAAGATCTCATTCTTTTGTATTTATTTTAGGTTCAGAAATTAGAGAAAAAAATTCCTCTTTAAAATCAACTGCGTGTTTATGGAGAGTTAAAAATATGAATGTAAGATTACAAACGTACGTGTCATTTCTGTTGATAAAAATTCTATTAGCTCTGACCAATAGTTGATCCTCCAGGATTGCTTCATTGATATTCGTTCTTAGCGGGGATAGTATAAATTTTAATCCTGAGAACAATCGTTCGACGCTCACTTGCGTGGCTGGTACCGCCAGAACAACCATCGCTAATTTGTATAATTCTGGTTGAGTTATACTTTTTTCTTGCCAAAATCCCAAGATATTAGTTTTTCTTGAAATTCGCCTCTGCTCTTGATTATAGCTTTCTAATAAGATTTCAATCCGTTGCAAGGAAAGATGTCCACGTAATTGAATAGACGACGACGACGACGACGATGGTAAAATACCAGAATTATGGTGTATCTCTTTTAATTTGAGAAAGCTTTCGAAATCGTCGCTCGTAGACTCTGACTCACTTGATGGGCATTCTTGTGAGTTAGAGTTTGATGTGGTCAAGTCTTCTTGCAGGGACATCATCTTTGCCCAAAGATGTTTTAAATGAATTTTTACTTTTTCTATCTGCGTCTCGTCCAATAAAATTTTGAATCTCGGATCAAAAAACAGAGCACATAAGAGTACATCATTTTCCAGTAAATGCTTTTCCCGAGATTCCATACTTTTGAAAATGAGCATTGCAAAAGGTGTATTCATTTTTTTCATCGCCAATTTTGTCTCTAACCATTTACTGAAGAAGTCGCTAAGAGTCAGTTGTTCGGCTTGAAGTTTATCTGTGCACATTTTAATTGGCCGTAGAGTTTGGCACACTTCGTCAGTTTTTGCCCATTCAACATCAGTTAGGGTTTCGAACTTCTCGAATTTTGTTACAGCTAGTTCTGTGCAATAATCCTTCAGTAATAATAATCTTTCGAGCATAATCATTGTCGAGCACCAACGTGTTGGACAGTCAATTATCGGCTTCTTCAAATTTTGTTCCTTGAGCATATATAAAAAAGTTTGCGTTCTCAATTTCCTCACAATCTTTCGAGCCTTTTTTATTAAAGATGAAATACCTGCAGCTGCGTTTTTTAAGGCATCGTTTACGGCAAGTTGCAAGGTGTGAGCTGCACATCTCACTCCTAAAATCGTTAACAAATAAATATTAATATTTTGTTATACGAAAATAAAATATTCTAATTTAATTTAAAATCTGAAAGAAATACGTGTTTAAATAATACATATTTTTGTATTTTATTATATATTTTTATATATTATTTGCAATATATCATTATTTTATTATATATTTTTTTAAAAAAACTTTTTAATTATTTGTTTTTAAATATTTTTTAATGTTTGTAAAATAATAATTCAAATAAATATTTGAAGTCTTCTAACACTAACTATTAATGTTAAAACGTCGCACCTGTTAATATGCTACTTGAAAAATCAGAATGTAAAGTACTGTTTTCAATATCTTGTAGTATATTTTCGGTATAACCTTCAGATTCGTTTTCTTCACTCTCTTCTGTAAATTCATCCAGATCAAACTGTAGATCTAAGTCAATATCATCATCATCATCATCATCATCATCATTAGCGCGGTTGTTTTCTTCTATGATTGCTTCATCACTATAGTCTGAAGACAGCATCTCTACAGCTTTCAACATATTTGCACCGTTATCTGTGGTGACAGTGTATATTTGGTCCATATGTATATTGTAACGATTACACACATTTCTTATAACCGTAGTTAAATATGTTGCTGCAAATCAAGATAACACATTATTAAACAATTAATATTTCTCAGCAAAATATGCAAAACAGCGTTATTAATTATTAACCATATTTACATATACCTGTCTGTTTTTCTTTTAGTTCAGCGAGAGCCAAGGTTCTAAGCACAATTTTTGAGCCTTCAATGTATTGCATATTAATACTCAAAAACGATCTATCCAAACGCGTGACTGCGTCTATTTTAATTGAAATCATAGTGTTTTTTACTTTCTCGGATATTTCCCTTCTAATATTGTTTGCTTCTTCAGCAACTTTTTTTTTAATCGATTCCGGCGAAATTGAGAATGTTTCTTTTCTTGCCTGCTCTAGTGCCCGTTTGATTGGATTTACGATATTTAGGAATCCGGAATCATTCAAAATACTGAAAGGCCTCCCGTTGACTGTTACAAGATCAACACAACTGTTTTCCAAATCTCTTCGTGTCATTTCTACTTTGATAAAGTTTATCTCATTGATTCGAAGTTGGTTCTCATTCTTTGATATTTTCCTATTTTGTGTTCCGCTGTTTTTAATTGTATTTGAAAAATCATCATTAAAATCATTCTCCTTGAAATCGTGGAAACGGGTTAAATGTCTTTTCAAGTTGGTTCCGTGTTTACCCTACAAAAAGATATTTTCTTTATTATTCTATTAATATATTATTGATCTTAATTTTCATAAGTAATCTTACATTCTGTAAATTTATGCTGACGTAATCTTAATCGGCACTATTATCGAAAAATTCGTACATTGTTTTTATAAAATTTTGCATGGACTTACCTTTATCGATGTCTTGCAGATAGTACAAACCGAAGTATCTGTTACTTTATTATAAGTAAAATGTTTATGTGCTTTATTAGTAGTTGTCCTACCCATATTGTTCGATTTCTAAGTGCTTCTCTTCACACGAACTCACTATTCACAGTACTCACTACACTATAATGCACTGATCTTCGCCGAATGCGCGGATCATGGAAGAACACTTCATACAAGGCGCTTTTCAATTATGGACACTGTTACATAAAAGAAAGTTTCTTTGGCTCAATTGGCTGTATATTATCTAGAATATTTTGTTAGATAATGTGGAGCGATCTGCTTTTCTCAAAATCTTTTTCGAGACTGACTCGCGCTAGTCCGGTTCGCTCTTATAAGGACAAACTTCAAACAATTTCGTCGGCGAGTTGTTTTCGACTTTTCGGCTCGCAATACAATAGATCTAACGAGATCCGCGAGCCGATCTAACCGCTAGCGGCGCGCTTTTGATATTAGATCTTAAGACAAAACGCCGGTCTTCCGGCATTTATGCGGAAAGCGGCAGAAATCGACATTCGACTTCTACAATAACATATAGCTAATAAAATAGTTTTTTGCAATATAGTGTCCATAGTTAAAAAACGTTCAAACATTAAGAATAAAGCAACCTGATGGCAGATTGACTTAAATAAAACAACGTTAAAAAAAACGGCCTAAAAACCGAAATAAAATTTTCGGTCCGGTTCCGGTTCCGGTCTATTAGCTTACATAATATTTCGGTCCGGTTTTCGGTTTCGGTCCGACTAAAATAACGGTTACGGTCCGGTTATCGGTTTCGGTTTCGGTCTGGTCCGAGTCCCTGGCTTTAACTATAATTGATTGATTTCCTTACGACCTTACAACTTACTGCCATTGTAGACGAGCCATTAAGCCTTATGTCCACGAACTAGAATTCGGTTCGAGATCTCGGTCCGAGAAACGTGAAGGTGGAAGCACATAAAATTGCAGAAGCCATAAGCAGAATGCAGATACCACATAGCGCATGCGTATGGTATCTGAATTTTTAATCTACATAAAAATACATAAGCATAGTCACAAGCATAAAGGTACCTTTTCATGTATCGCTCATCGCTCATTTTCGGCGATGTAATGACGTCACGTAATCGCTAGCGACATGATTTTGTAGTTGGATTTTTCTAACTACAAGCGATATTAACAAGTGTGAAAGACAACTTTGAAATTTATAATTGAAATGGATAATCAAAGTGTAAGTAATTTTATAATATTAAACAAGTATGATAATAATATTTTATAATGTTATTTTATATGTAATGAAAATGTAAATATAAATCTATTGATATAGGTTATGTCAAAAATATAACAATCTTTTGTATATTAGCAAGAAAGTATTGAATTAAATTAAATATTTTTTGTAGACTGAGTATGTTTACACATGCGGAATATGTGAAATTATATGTGATAAAGATGAAGTATCAACACATCAATGTCTTGAAGGATATTCCAATTATACTACGGATGAGAATTTGTATTTTTATCCTGTTTTAGATAGAATGTTAATATTCATAAATTTTATTTAAGTTAATTACAAAATAAAAATATTTTTTTAAATTAGTTAATTACAAAAATATAAAATTTGTCTTGTATTTTTAGATGATAGAGTAACTATTATAAGAAAAAGTTTAATACAAGGAACTGAAGCAATAGCATCTGTACCTTTCCATAATAATATAGGTAAGATTAATATTATATAAAAATGTTAAAACACTAAAAATCATTTATTATATTTATATTGCATAATATATGTTATATTTATAATATAATATATGTTATTTTTTATTTCAGAAAATATTCAGCCCATTAATAATCTATCGCATCAAAAGAACGCAAAAGAAAAATTATCATCTGAAGAAGAAGAAATATTATTATTAGAAGTTCAGTGCAGAGAACCATTATGGAACTTTAAATTACCGCTTGTTCAAAGAAATAGCAAGATTACAAAAGCTTTGTGGGAAGAGGTTTCTAAGGCTTTGAATGGTAATGTACACTGCCTGACAATAATTCGTTCCTATCATCTCGCAGACGTAACATTTTAGTCCCCAAAATTATTAACGAATTGAGATATATGAAACGCGTGTGCTATGCAATTGACACCAGCTAACTGCAAAATAAATTCGATTGACGGTGTCATGAATACATTCTTATGTTCCTCTTGTCTCGCGAGAGGGGTCTAGGAACGAATTATTGTCGGACAGTGTATATGTCTATTTTTATAATAAAAAATATTAAAACAGGATATTTTTTAGGCAAATTAAGCAATGTAAAAGTAAATTTAAGAATCTTCACGACACTTATAGAAGACTTATAAATGCTGAAAAACTACCAAGTGGCTCTGCTTCAAAAGGAAACGTAAACAAATGGAAACATTACAATTCTATGGCTTTTCTTCGAGATTCTTGTTTACAAAAAAGGTATACAATATTTATTATATATCTTTATATAATACTGGAAAATTATTTTTGCATTGATTTTTTGGTGTATATGTATATTTTTTGTAGTACTATTTCTAATATTAATGATGGAGAGAACAGCAATAGCAATATTTTCGAGAATAATGAAGATAGTCAAGATACGAATACATCAGGAGGTACTAAATAATTATATTATTTGCCAATTAAATATATTTTTCAAATAAAAATTTTTTATTATTTTTTTCAGATGATTATATAAGAAAGAAAAGGCGCACGTCAGAACACAACCATTTGGAACGTATTGTAGATGCGTTAAGCCAACCACTTCCTAATGTTGTTCTTCCACCACCACCTGAAGAAGACCATATAGATGCTTTCTTAAAATTATTTGGATATAATTTAAGAAAGTTATCACCAGAGAAACAGGATAAATGGATACAACGATATTTGCAACAATCTTACGAAATGTTAAAAGATAACGCTTAAATATTTCTTTTTTTTCAATTTCTTTTTTTTTATTGTTTATGTTTACGCTTTGTTGACAAGTAATATAATTTATTACAGTTTATTATAATAATATGACAAATGATTAATATAATTAATATTACATTACATTACTAATAGTCAATACAATAATAAATAGCTGATAATATATAATGCCTTTTTATTTGTTTATTTGTTTATCAGCAATGATTGAATTGCCAAGGTATAGCTCCTTCGCTATTAAAATATTCACAAAAATTATTTCGAATTCCTGCAGCTGTTCGAGAAGCATTATTGGTGCCACATCTCTCTACTTCCCGTAAAGCAGAATTATCGTCTATATTTCTTCTTCAAGAACCTTCTATTAATCCATCGGGACCCTCTTGATCAATCATGTTTTCAGTGACATATTCGTTGATTCCAATATCTTGTATTCGAATATAATTGTGTAGACACACAATAGCTTGTACTATTTTAATTGCTGTTTCAACTGAACAATTTATTGGTCTTTTTAAAATTCTCCATTGACTTGATAAAATGCCAAAAGTATTTTCAATGGTTCTTCTTGCTCGACTAAGACGATAATTATAAATATTTTTTTCTTGATTCAAATTCTGTTTTCCTGAATAGGGTCTCATTAGATATTCAGTAAGAGGAAAAGCTTCATCTCCAACTAGCACATACGGCATTGAGTCTCCTTCAGAGTAAAATAGTTATGGATTAAGTACATTCATTTCATTATTTCTGAATTTTTTACCAAGAAGAGAATCCCTAAATATTCCGCCGTCACTGCAACGTCCATAGGCTCCAATATCCACAAAAGTAAAAATATATTTGGCATCGCAAATTGCAAGTAAAACAAAACTGTGACTATTTTTATAATTAAAATATGATAAACCTGCATTTTCGGGACATTAAAAAAAATAGATCGTACAGTAAAAAAAGTAAATTATAAAAATTGTTTTAGTAGCTTTAAATTTTTTTAGTAATGTTAAAAATTTTTAAGTAAAACTTACTTGAATAATAATATGTTTACCATCAATAGCTCCAATGCAATGATTAAAATTCCATAAATTTTCAAACTCTTCAGAAATACTTAACCATTTTTCTTTGGTAAAAGAATATAAGAGAACATTTTTAAAAAGAGCAAACCACAATGCCTCACAAGTTTCTGAAATTATATTGCTAACTGTGGTTAATCTAAGGAGATATTGATAGCTCATGGAAGTCATTGAATCGCCAGAAACAAAAAATCTATAAAAAATATTTTTATAAATTTTTTAAATATATATATTATGTAACTTAATTTTGATTTTTTTATCTTTTAACTTACCTCAATGTCATGCATAATCTTTCACTAGCAGATATGGGTTTTCAACATAATGTTTGTTTTGAAATTAAAGGTGCTACTTTGCATAATAATTCTTCCAATTGAGTTGCATTCATGCAAAAGTAATTTCTAAACGTACTTATTTGTTGTGTCACTGTTGGTAAAATTGCATTATAAAATCCACATGTAGGTCTTATTTGGAGTAATGGATTAACCCAAAAACGTTTTTTCTTGTAATGTCGTTTCTTTTTTCCTTGTATAATAATAAATAATAAAAGCTGCCGCTAACGCTAATTTTCTCCTCTTTTCCTTTATATTGTTTTTATTTATAATTTTTGCACACTCAATCATCCAATTATAATATTTTTTTGCTTGTGACATTTTGCTTATATTTATTTTGTAGCACTTGTAGCAACGAAATTCTCTTAAATCGCATCGCTGGAACACTTTTCATGTTCAATGACTACGTTTACACGGCACCTTAATTGGGTTTAATAATATCCGTAATTGTCAGACAGACCAATCACAGCTATTCCATTTTTCTGAAAAATGGTTATGATTGGTCTACCTGACAACTACGGATGTCATAAAACCCGATTAACGGTGCCGTGTAAACGTAGTCTATAGCTCGTCGCTAGCGACAATCCAGTCACGTGACTTTTTTATCGCTGAAAACGAGCGATAAGCGATACATAAAAAGGTACCTTAATTCATTGTAGCCGATTAGTGCATTAAAAGAAATTTGAATTGCATTGAAAAAAATTTAGAACAAGTTTATTGATTAACAGTAAGTATTCTCACCATTTATTTATTAATATAATGAAAATTTAAACTGACAATGACGTATTTAATTACTCGTGTAAATTGTCTCCGTTTCAAAAATATAGTATTTTGAGGTTAGTTTTTGTACGTAGATTTTTCAAAGAGTCCGGTGCGAGCCGCCATGGTGAGCGGACGTATGCGGATCGTGTGCGAGAAAGAATCGAGTCTGATAGTGATTATAAGTGATTATATTGTTAGGGGGGTATAGAAAGTGACTCCGGGGGATTTATTATCATTTAAGTGATAAAAGACATTAATTATAAGAAGGAAGTTCTCAGCCGGAACCGGGATACCGATCCCAGTGGCCAGGGAAGGGGAGGATGGTGCGCGAGCACGTGGCGGCGGCGTGCGTATCGCGAGATATGCGACGCGTAGTGAGATTGAGAAGTTAGAAAAGTCAATGGGGAAGAAGAGCAAGAAACCAAGAATCAAAGGGATAATAGTTAGAAAAGAGGAACAGAAAGTTAAAGAAGTGAAAGAAGTGAAATCCAGTGAAAAAGTCATGGTAGTGAGTGAGAGGGAAGAAGGCAGCACCGACAAGGTCGAAGAGACAATATCAACACCGGCGCTGGTATCTGGGGAATGCGTACAAAAAAAAGAGGGGAAGAGTGCTATTGAAGAAGAAGTACTTGAAGAAGGAACGAAAGAAATAACCATGGAGGAAGAAGACGGCGTGACGTGTGAGGAAGGAGAATACGCGGAGAGTGATTTATCCGCCGGAGAAATGGTACGGCGAGATCACGGGAAGAGGGATCTGGAAAGACACAGGATGGTGAGGACAAAAAGAAGAGGATTGATATATAAAGAAGACCTGATTCAAATGGAGAAGGAAGCTTTAAAAGAAGAGGACATAAAGTACGATAGACGTCACACCGGAAGAAAACTGGTTGAGGCAAGTCTGACCCCGTCGGCTCAGGGGGGTAGCGAGGCGAATAAAAGTAAGATTTTAAGATTTTTGCATCGAAAGGGATTGAAAATTCAAAATATTAAAGATAGGGATACGCGAGAATAGAGTTAGAATTCGCGAACATTTTAGAAGCGAATGAGTGCCTTACGGAGAGCTTAGTACGGGAAGCTCGACGCGAGGGTATAATTTTAGAAATACCGAGCCGGGCAAGATTCTGTAAAGGCGTCGTAACGGGATGGGATCTAGGGGCCATCCTCTCAGAATTGGTAGAGGCGATGGTAACATCCTCTAATGTAAAATCGATAGAAAGGTTGAAAAGAAAGTTTTACGATAGAGACGATAAGAAAACCAGGGAAAGTGTTACCCACACAGTGTTGATAACGTGGTTTGGTAACGTCGTACCGACTGAGATACGGCTGTACGGTGGGATAACGGGGCTTAAAGTTAGACCATATATCGATAGTGTCCTTCAGTGTCTTGGATGTTACCGATATGGGCACACGGTGAAACACTGTCGGGTAAATGCGTTATGTATAGCATACGGGGAATCGTTTTACGGCAAATGCGAAAAGCCGTACAAATGTGTTAATTGCGGTGGCCGTCACAAGGCCACAAGTAAAATGTGTAATGTATATCTTCACAATAAAGAACTAAAAAGGCTAATGGCGATAGAAAACGTGAGTATCCAGAAAGCAAAGTCGATCCTGGCAGATAGGCAGAGGGAAATAGCAGATAATATGAACATAGGTAGGGCTAGAAGTAGGAGAACGGATGAGAGGTCTTTTAGTGTTAGAATAACTGGTAGTGGCTATGGGAGGGATAATTATGAAAATTCTAGTCTACATTCAGATAGTAAAAATGAAGGTGAATTACACCAGGAGGAAAAGGAAAAGAAAAACGGACCACAAAGAAGACAACTATATTCTACGCCGACGAAAGAGGGAATCGAGGAGGAATGTCACAAGGAATGGAGGGAGGAAAGGAGGATTCCGAACTTGTCTTCGAGGGAATCAATAATTAGAGGGAGAAGAAGGGATGAAGAAACATGCCCATCCAAAAATAGGCACTCTAGTGGCAAAGAGGAAAGGAGCAATTATGACAGGCTCTCCGAAAGAGAAGAGAGAAGAGGGATTAAACTGCTTAAGTTTGAAAGCAATATAGGAGCAATAGTGTCGGTTGTACTAGAAAGAATTAAAAAAGAGCTGAGCAAAATGATTGCGGATATAGTGAGCAGACAAATCGATCATCTACTAGGTGATGTTTTAGGAGAGCTAAGAGATCGAGAAGTCCCTCATAAAATATACGTGTTGCAGCAGAACCCAGAGGAAATTGAATTAACGAAAGGAAGTGAGGTAATGACAGAAGAGGAGACAGGACACCAAGAGGAAGACTTAAGAGCGCGCTTAATTGAAGAGGGTCCCCCATACTCGCAGGAGGAAATAGTGGAAATGGAACTGGAAGAGTTCAGCGCCGCAAGTGAAGGAAAGGACGAGGAGAAAGACAATTAGGAGTAGATAAGGTGGTAGGATATGTGTTAGATAAAATGTGGACAGAGGGTATAATTGTGTTGACAGATAACCAAGCTGTCGTAAAAGAACTACAAAGTACAAAACTAGACTATAAAATGAGTGAGATAACATGTGATATTAGGGATAAGATAAATAGATAAGTAATTCGCGCGAAAACAATAGCAAATAGAATAGCTAGGGTAGTAGTAGGATGGGTCCCCGGACTCTGCGGCGTGATAGGTAATGAGGATGCCGACGGGGTCGCGATGGAGGCTGCCCAGGAAGAAAAGGACAAGGGAATCCTTATACCGTTAAGAGATTGGAAGAACATTCAAAAAGGATAAGATGTGGAGAAGAACGAGAACGAGAATTACCGAGGAAGGAAGAGTCAAGGGGACGAAATACTTCTCCAAGTTCTTCGACTACGAGGGAAAGAATCTGTGGTTCTATAGAAAAGAATTCATAGGAAGCACAAGATGGGAATGCGGTGGGGAAATAGAGGACATCATCTATGTGATGATCAGAGGCAGCTTGTACGATGAAGAAAGGGACACCCTATATAGGGAACTTACAGAGCTTGGGATCAAATATCCCTATGACGTAGAAGAAAGGCTGGCCAAGCCAAGTGTCCCACCGTTGGAAGCTTAGTAGGAGTTTCTTTCAAGAATCGGCAAGATCATATAGAGATAGAAGAGGAACGAGGACCGGAAAAAATATAGAGCTGAGTGTCCTATAGTCAAAAAGCGAAAGCTTGGCTGGTGGCACGTTAAATCCCCCCCCCCAAAAAATAAATTTTTCAAATTGTAATTTATTGCAAAATAAACGCATCTTATAATTTTTATTTATATTTCATGTATAGACATAAAAATTTATTATTGAAACATTCTTTTGATTTATTTTCCTGAATAGTATTTCATTATTTTTTGGCACCACTCGGCGTACCTCACTGTACCTCGAAGGACGTGTTTTTAAACGGCTATCGAATACCTAAGGTAATAAATCTGTATCTACTTGCGGATAATTTATAGCGATGTATAAGAATTAATATTTATACTTTGATTCTTCCTTGCTTATATTTATTTCTAAAATAAGTTATTACGCTTCGTACTATTTTTTTCATCAAGGAGTCTATTATATGTAAAAGAAGAAATAAAATATTAGTATCTGTTTGTGTATATCAAAGCTCTCCGATTAATTATTATCGTTGATTAATTATCATTCAAAATTACGCTTTATTACGCATCCAAATTGCAAACGACCCTCTATTTTACAGGACACGATTGTTCTCTTTGACTACTATAGTGCTCACAACGACAAAACGTACTGGGACCAACCGGATAAATTCCGACCGCAACGATTTCTAGACGAGCAGGGTCAATTCCGCCGGAACAACTACAACATGCCTTTCGGTTTAGGTAAATTTCAATGAAGGAAGCTATACGAGAGAGACGTAATCAACATGTCGAAATATAGCCGTCCCACTTTCGCAATCCATCATTCTCGCAAAAGTCATTTCTACTCCGGCCCCTCTTCGTATTGCGTAAATTTTTCAGCCTTCTCGCGAAGGTACGCGAGAAAGATAATCAATTCGCCATTGTTTCGGGGCTAATCGCGGGAAATGCGGGCGGATTGTTTCCCGTTTACAGGTAAGAGATGCTGTCTGGGCGAGCAGCTGGCACGCTCCGAGTTGTTCCTGTACTTCACCTATGTCGTTCATCACTTCGACTTGGAGATCTCGTCCGAGCATGGCAAGCCGGACCTGAAGGCCTATGACGATTTCACCCTGTCACCGAAACCGTACTACCTCAAGCTCAAGAGGAGGAGCTCTGTGGCTTGCGGAAACGATCGCCACGTGACCCAGCTGAGCATATGACGGGTACATTTGGACTTCTGCGAAAGGGCACGATTTCGTCGAACTCGTAAAACGTGCGCGTAAAAGCAAGACTTTCACGGCGTAGAACCAATAAACGCCATTCGCAAACGCCGCGCCAAGTCAGGACGATTCGAGCTAAGCCATGTACGGGATCGGTTAACGGAAACTGAATCTTTTTGTCAAACAGCTCGTGCGTCATAACGCACATAACGCATAACACGTTATACATAACACGAAGCAGATCAATTACTAATGATCGCGCGGCGGGTTTACCTCTCGAGGCGATAATGTGTAATCGTGTCTCTTCACTTACGGCAGACGGACTTCGGACGAAAGCGCTTTCTCAGTCAGAAACTATTATGTTCTGATAAACATTAAATAGTTATTTATAAACTAAATATTAAAGGAAGTATTTCTTAATATTAATAAAAATCATGTTAATCAAAGTAAGAATCATGATATGAAGAACCGCGATTTGTTACATCAATCCCCTGTAAGCTCTCGAACGTGCATGAAAGCACGATTTCTGAAAACTAAATATATCTTCCTCGCAGCACGTGGCAGTGAGCATTTCATGACAAATCTAGCGATGCTTCAAGGAGGTGCGATTTCGATTACTTATTCGCGCGGTCTGAAATGTTAGACGCAAGCATGAAAGGTAGATGACAGCCTCGGTAAACGGATGTAAGTTAATAGAAATGTGCCACGTGCATTTCTAGCAATTTACTAGCTCTCATGCGGTCTAATACGAGAAAGATGCATCACTTGAGGGTCTCTATAAATACACAGTCGATACTTCTATCGCCTTTTAACATAGTCGATTTATTGACTCCTTTCAGCATGTAGGGAGACATGTAGAAATTTAAAAAATAAACGTGTATTAAAATTGCAAAAAAAATTTTTATTTTTTTATATATGCCATCTGTAATATTTTAATTGATAATAAATTAATATTTACATACATTCATAATGTGACAGCATTTCGGTAAATTGGTACATACTATATTATTCTATACGTACATTGCTTTTGGTATTATTTTTAAAAATAAAAATTTTGGAAAAAAGAGAAGATATGAACTTATTACAAATTTATATTAAATAAGTTTATATACTAAGTTATATACTAAGTAAGATCTATTATATTTGAATATTTTCTTCCCTTTGGTTTTCTTTCTTCTTTCCTCTTTTAACATTTACGTATATCTCAAAAAAGTATAACGAAACAAAAAACAATACATTAAAATATAGTGTAACTTGTTAAATTATCCACGTTATAATTTAATAAAATTAATAAAACAAGAGCTTTTCATTTGTCTAAACGGATATCGCAATAAATAATCGAATCTTATCTTGGAACAATTAACATTTCATAAGGTTTCGGTCCAACAATCAATCCAATATTCAACTTCATTTTAATAAATGTTTCACCTGGTACCGGAAGTAAACGATATTTTTGCATCACCCCAACAAATAGTAAAAATATGGCCGATTTCGCCAAAGCTTCTCCGGGGCATCTTCGCTTTCCTAAGAAGAGAAAAAAAATGTATTCCTCCTTTGGACGGAATGAAATATAAGATAATCGATTCACGAGATTTCAGTTTGATCACTATTATTTGCAATTATTTACAGAATCCCGCGCGAGCGTTAAATTAATTGTAAAATAGTACCGTTCGTTCTTTTTCTTTAACGTGAAAGGCACTCCTCGACCTTCCGGTCACGCTGTGAAGCACCCGGAAAGAAAATAAGCAAGATTGTAATTTTGTACATGAGTTACGGCGCGATACTGAGAACTGGCTTAAACGCGATTAAGCACGTTAACGATGCACGTGAACGAAGCGATTATTTTCTCGTTTTGCAAAAGAGTTTTCGCGACGTCTGAGTTTTTCATAGCTGTTATTTCTCTTGCAAAATAAAATTTTGGATTAAAAATTTCGCTTTCCCCTTTCAATGAAAACCTCGTGATAATTTACTGACCTTTTCCAAAGAGTATAATGTTTTCTTGCGATTGATAAGTGCCGTCCTTCTTTATATGCCTCTCCGGTTTGAATGAAGTCGGATCGGGGAAGTATTTCGGATCCATATTGTTCGAGTATACATTTATAAGGATGGTAGAGTTCTTTGGTATCTTGTAACCGTCGAGAGTTGTGTCATTGAGAACGCGACGTGGTCCAAGTATAGGTACAACGAGCCACATACGTTGACACTCGGTTAATATCGCTTCCGTGAAGGGCATTCTGCGATTAATTTGGAATTCAATATAAATCGACTGTTTGAGTAATTTCTCGAACAGGAAAGCCGTAAGAAGTGCAATACTCCCTTTCCCCCCTCCCCCCCCCCCCACAAAAATAATAACAATTCCAAAAGCGATTGCGCTCTCGTTAAAGATATCAAATTCCGGTGTTATTACTTGATTCTATCTTCCAGACGGGGAAACCGGTGGGGACTGATCACAGTGTCTATCTCCTCGTGCAGCTTGCGCTGCACCTCCTGGTGATTGGCCATTTGCAAGAAAAGCTGGTTCAACGTCGTCGTTGTGGTGTCACTGCCGGCGATGAAGAAGTCGATCAACGTCATGAGCAGATTGTCGTCTGAAAAGAACAGAAGAGATGATCGCGCGTATGTCGGGCGAGAACGCTTCGCTTTCTCTCGCGCGCACGCGGTGCTTTCATTATCGCGCCGGCGGGACACGCCGGGAGAGGAAGCGTTAATTTCCTCGCGCGATACCCGAGAAAATTGCCGCGAATATTTTCTGGAGTCGACGCACGGCGATAGAAAGCCACCCGGGGGACCGTACCTGAAAACACGGGAACTTTGTCTTCCTGCTCCTTATTATTGTAAATCTCGTAAAGGAACATATCGATAAAGTCCGCCTCATTTCCCCTGACGTACCGTTGCTTGTGCTCGTTTATGACGTCCTGCAAATTGCGAGACGTGAGATGATACGGCGCGATCAGTAAACGAGAAGCTGAAATTGTATTGATATTCGAGGGTCATCAGCAGGGTCACGCACCATTTTGAAGTTCTTCAGCTCGTTGTTCAGCTTGACGAGGATGTTGTAGCCCGACATCTCTGGCGCGACGTAACGTATCCAGGGGAAAGTGGACAGAATCCCACCGGTCATGTCAAAGTGTTGCGCGCGACGTTTTATCAGCTGTATGAATTTCTGCAACCTGAGAGGGATCGCGGAAACCAACGTGAGACAACCGAGCGCGATCAAGTGCGATTTCCTTCCTCGAGCTTCCCGGAAATAGACACCGCGGAAGCGTCGAGGAAGTATGTATCTTTCGATTGTTCCGACGACTTCGCGATTTCACGTTACCTCGGGAGATTCTCGGACGGCTTCCGTCCCGTGAGCAACATCCAGAGAACATTTATCACCGCGGGCGAGATCGCGGGTTGTATTTGTCGCACCCCGCCGTCCGCCAGCCTCTCCAGGATTAGCGCCAATTCCTCATCGAGCAGGTCCATCATCGCCTGCTTGGCAAAACCAACATTCCTCAGAGTGCGTGTCGACCAACCGCGCAAATCCTTCCATTCGACCCCATCGTTCATCGTGATCCCTAATCCCAGTAATTTCTGATTAATCAGTGGTCTTTAACGGCCCCTACACTGTAAACTCCTATGGGTTACCACTACTCCTACTCAATATTCGATTAATTTGACTAAAACAATGAAATAAAATTAGCGACATGTTGAATAAGCCTTGTTAATTTATTTAATTTAACTTCCATGTTAGTCACAATTTTACCTTCTTTTTAATCAAAATTAATGAAATATTGAGTAGGAGCAGTGACGACCTATGGAATAGTTAAAAATGACTCAAACAGAGTATAATTTGACACTACGAGTTTAACAGTGTACAATTATTTTTTGTTCGCGCGAGTTGGATTAATTGTTATCGCGTTGAGAGATCTCTCGTTCGGAGTGCTGATCGCGAATCGGATTATTTCTTCTCCATTTTTTTCAAAAAACAATGAGACTCGGAAGTTTCATGTATTTCGAATGATTTTGCGCGACATTGAGAGATACGTAAACTTGTCTACGTTTATTAAAATCTATACTTTAATATTTGTAAAAAAATAAAACATTAAAGACAGACAGCATACATCCAAGTTAGAAGAAATAAATAATAAACGCCTGCTCATATAAATAATTCACTAGTATTTAATTTAATTAATAAGTAAAGTGAAAAAGAATCTCAACTTTCTTTTATTTTTATTCGACGAAAATATTAATATTGATTTGTTTGATGAGATTATAATTCTTTATAATATGAAATGTAGAATATAGAAACCGATTTTCACTTAAATTGTAAACTTCAATATAGCGAGTTACCTTTCTTCATTCCCATGTTTCGTAGCTTTATAAACTCATTCCAAGGACGCCCGTCGTATGATTCATTAAGGAATATTTCATGTATAAGCTTGCTGTCCGTGACAACGATTATAAGTTTACGTTTGGGTAACAACAATGGGTAGCAAAAATTACATTGTTGCTACCCAAACGTAAACTTATAATGCCGCTGTTATATATCTTGCTGAGTTCCCGAAAGGCAAGGTGTTGCCCACCGAGTTTACGCGTTAGTTTTCGTAAATAATATTGATTTCCAATAAACGGCCAGGGAATGGGACCTAGAAATTACGGCTTCTTAAAGATATATGTCAGAATTTCAAAGATAACACCATTGTCATAATATTTGTCTGAAGCCAACGATTATTTCGTATATTATTGTATATTATTACTTCCGTTTAATTTGTTCTAATGGCTTTGAAAAAACAATTAATTTTTATCGGCTAATTTTAATAAATTACACAGTACTGATTTTATTACCAAACACAACGATTATCTCTCACAGTTTCCGCGAAAGCAAATTTCTGATTATTTTTATATTTTCAAAAATTTACATATCTACCTGGCACAAGATGTAACCTGACTCGCATCGAAACATACATCGACTTCTGAACACGTCGACTTCTTTGTAAATATGGGAAATATTTTAATACTTTCTAATTATATAGTGTATAATGGATTTTATGTTACTTTACTTCGACGTTGACTTTAAATCGGACCGAAATATTTAATAAACGAAAATATTTAACCGTCAAATCTTTAAGATTTAAGGATTCGTTAAAAAATAGTTTTCAATGAAAAATGAACTTTACATACCTAATATCAAATTTGTTAATTTATAACAATACTAAGAACAGAAATGAATAAAACATAATTCCGAATTAAACATCCATTTAGCTTATATCTATAATTGAACATTTTTATGTAATGTCTGTTTTTATGACTTTATAAGTTAACATTTTCATTAATTTTCATCAACAAGATATTAAAATAATAATAATAAAATAAAGTAGAATCAAAGGAAATTAAATAATTTAAGAATCTATTTCATTGTATTTTATATTTCGCTTTGATTAAAATGAAATATTTATAGTAATGCATGTACAGAGCGGAAAATAAATTATTTTTATTTTCCTTTTTCTTATCTAAAAGTAAGACTTTACTTAAGGGCCTAATGGCTGACTTATCATTTCAAGACCTATTTTATGATTTCAACTTTTGTTTTAAAGTAACGCACAATACTGTCTTATGTCTCAAATTTTAACGTTGCGCTATCTGTATTCATAAGAGTTTAGACATAGGATAGTATTGTGCGTTATTTTATAATGAAGGGCCTAAGCAAAATGACTGACTTATCATGTTCATCCGTTATCCGACTTATTAGACAAAGACTTAAACCATAAAACATGATTACACCAGAATGTACCCTTAAATCATAAAACAGGTCTTGAAATGACAAGTCAGCCCTTCTGCTTAGACCTTAATTGTCTCCACGATTAAAAATTAATATTCAAAACTTTTCAATTTTAATTACTCGAACAAGAGAGGAGAATATACGTTACGCATTGTACATGTCTGACATAATTGTTAATTAAACCATTTCAGCATATTAGATTTAATTTAACACCACGATCTCCTCTAGTCTCTCCTTCGTAAATTCTCTACCAAAGTAACAGTCTATTTTACAACGACTGTCAAGAAACAAAAGATATCTTCTCTCGCAAGAAATATTCTATCAATGTATTACCAAACTGAACTTTTATTCCTCGAAAAATAAAAAGTTAAGAATTAAAATTTAATTGCACGAATACACGACGCGCCAGTCGTCGCTATCGCTGAATTCATTGCAAAGGCTAAGGTATTAATAATATAAATTACCTGGCGGATGCTTTGATGACTGTCGCAAGAAGCTAGTAATAAAAAGAGCAGTTAAGATCACCAGAGTCACGGCCACAAGCATCGTGCCTCGTTCTATTCCTCCTGTCGTCCACGTGCCTTCCGAAATAGATTATCGCGTTCTGGTTGCCTGAGTGAGTAGCTAGTCGGTAGACGAAGCTGTGTGAAGTTGGCCTCCCCCACAACTGAAAATCAAGAAACGACCTTTACCATTCGATTGGTGGTCGTTTGGTGGTATTTGGTAGTCCATTCCCGATGATTGGTAGTCAAAACATTAATTAATATTACGAAAAAACACATATGCGCGTGAAGTTAGCCCCCCTTTCATAAAATTCGGTTTTCCAGACTACGTAAATAATCGTAATTGCAAGCATTCGTTTGGTGGTCGTTTACTGAGGTTTGGTAATCCATTCCCGATGACTGGTAGTCAAAATTGTAATTAATAATACGAAAAAAAGACATACGCGCGTGAAGTTAGCCCCTCTTTCATAAAATTCGGTTTTCCAGATTACGTAAGTAATCGTAACTGCAAGTATTCGTTTGGTGGTCGTTTACTTTGACATTTGGTAGTCCATTTTGGATGATTGTTAGTTAAAATTATAATTAATAATACGATAAAAAGACATACACCCGTGAAGTTAGCTTATTTCTTATAAAAATCGCCTCTTTCCGATTACATAAGCAATCATAACTTTAAGCATTTGTTTGATGGTCGTTTGATAACATTTAATTAATACTGTTTCGTTCTTGCATACCCGCGCAATGATATTGCAGTGGCTGTAGAAAGCAAGTAAAGATTAACACCTAGCGACAAGTTGCTTTTGATGAATCTTAGAGTTGACAGTTCTTGCGTTTGAAAGAGAATATTTGTCTGTATTTCCTATAAATAAATGTTGGAGTTCTTTTCGAAAAAGTGTGTGTGCTTTTTTTCGTGCGCGTATGAGAGTGCGTCATTTGGCTTGTACCGGCAAGTGCAACGTGTCGGCTTGCGCACAAGTGTAATAATATGTGTATATTTAAAATATTATATATCATAATATTATACAGGGTGAATTTTAAGACTTCTGCAACCGGTCGTGGGGAGATAGAAGGGACTGAGATAAATAGAAAAGTCCCAGACCATTTTGTAAAATTCGCAATATTAACCGAAAAATTAATTTTTTAAGTTGTGCGAATGAGAGCGCGCCGTGAGGAGCGCGCGAGCTCGCCCGGCGATAGCACGGCCCAGCATAAGAAGAATAGGCGAATTTTACAAAATGGTATGGGACTTTTGTGTTTATCTCAGTCCCTTCTATCTCCCCACGACCGGTTGCAGAAGTCTTAAAATTCCACCCTGTATATCACAATATATATTTTATAATTTAACATTTTACAATCAGAAATGTAATTTTCAAGGAAAATGATATGTGTGTGTGTGTGTGTGTGTGTGTGTGTGTGTGTGTGTGTGTGTGTGTAACCATGCATATGATACAAATATTCTTATACGAATACATATTTAATCCAAATCAATAATATTTATTACATTTGCTATTTAATTCACAAGTATTAATAATTAATTGTTAAATTCCTCATATGAGTCAAATTGTTTACTTTGTCTACTTTTAACTTCAAAAAGTTTTTTCAAAATTCTTTTTGACAAATAAAAAATTCTGTGTGTATGTGGGGGGGGGGTATGGGAGGGGTGTCGGTACGTGCGTGCATGCGTGTGTGTGTGTGTGTGTGTGTGTGTGTGTGTGTAAAATTGACATTATACATTTTTTATTTACTATAAATATAATTTGATATTTATATAAGTTTTACTTGTATGCATTTACTTCCTACAAATTACCAAAATTCCTACGAATTTTATAAAAGAAGGGCTAATTTCACGCGCATGTCTTTTTTCGTATTATTAATTACAGTTTTGACTATCAATCGTCGGGAATGGACTACCAAATGTCAATAAACGACCACCAAACGAATGCTTGCAGTTACGATTACTTATGTAATCTGGAAAACCGAATTTTATGAAAGGGGGGGCTAACTTCACGCGCGTATGTCTTTTTTCGTATTATTGATTACAATTTTGACTACCAGTCATCGGGAATGGACTACCAAACCTCAGTAAACGACCACCAAACGAATGCTTGCAATTACGATTATTTACGTAATCTGGAAAACCGAATTTTATGAAAGGGGGGCTAACTTCACACGCGTATGTCTTTTTTTGTAATATTAATTAATGTTTTGACTACCAATCATCGGGAATGGACTACCAAATACCACCAAACGACCACCAATCAAATGGTAAAGGTCGTTTCTGGATTTTCAATAGTGGGGGGGCCAACTTCACACAGCTGGTAAACGAGAGGTAGGAGCTTCTTAATCTTGAGGTTGATTCGTCCAATTGGATACGTTCACGTATCTAATCCGATAACATGTAGAATTGCCGAAACTAATATGACCTTCTACCTATGGGAATGGTCTCATTGGAAGGGGAAGAGGAAAAAAAAAGAAAAACTGTCGGATCAACACAACGGATCGCGCAGGTCAATTGATCCAACATGATTCTCACACAGGCGTACGATCGCACGGATGACGAAATTGTCTCGCACATGTGGACCGACATGTGTAACTGGCCGGATTATCGTCAGATTCATCCGGTCAACCGCGGTGCCACTAACGCTTCTACGCGCGTAAAAAGACCGGCTTGATCGAAACCTACGATAACGCGCGAAAAAAAAAATACATGCGTGTGATCCGGAAGTCGGAATTATGAAAGATTAGATAATGCTGCAAAATGAAGTGGGAATATTACGGTTTCATGCACGGTAGCGAATTCGAGATCATTGAGGAATTTGTTAAGCTATATGCGACTCGCAGTTCGAGATACGCAAATTTATAATTTTTATCAGACTGAAATACAGACGGAAACAGAATGAACGGACATAAACATCGAGCACTCGATGTTTAAGCATTTATGTTAATTTGCCAACAAGGCGATTTTGCTCGAAATTTTTGGAATGCCCGAACTGTGAGAAAAATGACATCTTAAACGTTCGATACAACAATTCAGACGATTCAATCCTCGATTAGATTTTCGTTGATAACAGAGAAAAAAGAGTTTATCTTTTTGATAAGAGAGAGTACTTTACCTTTTTCGGTTTAGCTTTACGATCAGCAGATTCGGTTGTCCCGGTCCTGTACATATATGTTCATAAGCCGCAGATTTTCGAACTGGAAGACACAACTTCTGTTTTCACCATTTATAAACGTTTATCTTTAAACAGTATTCATTTAATGTTATCTTGACTTAAACCATTTCTTGACATCAGATCTTGATTTAAAAACTATTTTTTTCAAAGTATTCATTCTTATCGCTTTTCGCGTTTTCTTTATGTTCTGCAATGACTAACATATTTTGCTGCGATACTAAATAATTTTTATGCAAATAGTATGTTTAAAAATAAGATTTTCTTACAAATATATAAAACGATTGTTTACTAGATCTAAATAAAATTTCTTTTAACTTAACACACTTTTCTAAAGTCTTTTATACATGTTTTATATTCGCAGGCATCATTTTTATTCACGTTTTTACATTGTTAAGCGTCATTCAGAATCAGTTCTCTGTAGAATTTTTGTTCTCCGTGAGATTGTACAGAAAAAAACATAGAAATAATATCTCAAAAAATGATGTCCAAAACAAGATAATAGAAAACAATGAATTCAAAGTTTCTATAATTTTATCGTAAGTTTTCATTTCAGTTAAATCTATAAACCTATTTTTCTATTAAAACCATCTATTTTTATGTGGGTATATATATATATATATATATATATATATATATATATACATATGCGTATACATATATATATATATATATATATATATATATATATATATATACTGGCGATCAAAATTAACGCATAGGTAATTCCTTGCCAAAATTTCGCATGATTTCAAATAAGCGTAACTCCGTCAAAAGTGATCATATCCTAAACATTTTTTTTTGTTTTGAAGCTCAAAGTCTCTACTTTAAAAAGCAATTAAGACATTTTGACTTCATCTTTCTCCCTTCGAGCCATCTCTTTATAAGTAAGGACGTGTTTTATTTCCCAAAATTTGCAAAGTCTGACGCACTTCACGTGCTCGAATAAATTTTTTTCGCAAATTTTATTACAACTATCGAAAAATTTGGACTTTCCGCGTAAATTAAAAAAAATTGAATGTCGTACGATTTTTTTTTACGGAGCTATAGCGTTTTAAAGTTACAGTGACAGTTTTGTGCAATTATCGGCAGCATTACCATTACCTGATGCGCGCAACAAAAGGCTGCTGGTCGGATTTGGCTCGTCGTGTGCGTGTGCGTGGAAACCTTTACATTTAAAAATGCGTATCCTCGATTCGTCTTTGAATGATCGCGTCTCACAAAGTGTGTCCTACAAAGTTTTGCAGCCCTTTTGTAATTTTTAACATGTGATTGATGTGGTTGTGATTGAACATGTGTGGGACAAAATGAATAAGAGATTACAAAATTTAGAGAGACTGCCAACTAATTTTCAACAATTAGAGGCAGCGCTGTAACAAATATAGTATGAAATTCCTCAAGACACTATTAGTGCCTGCATTAATATGCGTGATCATCTACAAGAGATCATTCAAAGACGAGACAGGAATACGCATTTTCAAATGCAAAGGTTTTTACACACACGATGCGCCAAATCCGACCAATCTCTTCATGGTGCGCACCGGATAATGATCATGCTGACGGTAATTGCACAAAAATGTATGAGTAACTTCAAAACGACATAATTCCGTGAAAAAAAATCGTACAATTCAATTTTTTTTAATTTACGCGGAAAAGGCGACCCATGAATAGGGTCACTGCACCAATGGCTAAACAGTCACCGGTAAATGACCGTTTGAGAAAAATATTGAAAAATGAAACTTTGATATAATAAATAACAAATTAATTGATATTTTTTAGATTTAATTTTTATTTAGATTTGATTAAAATAATATTTTTTGTTTAAAAATGTAATTACGTTAAATAAAAAAAGAAAATATATTGCGGTCATTTACTGATATTTTTTATGGTTTTCTTAATCAAAAGTATTACTTTTTAAATACGGTCATTAATATTGAGTGGTTTGTTATCTTTTGAATGTGAATTATAACACGTGTATAAAACAGAAAAGATAACATTGTAAGTTATGTAAATAGTCACTAAAACAAAATATTCCGTTTCTGTAGATAATACTCATTATCTACAAGTTTGTTAGAAGCCAACAATATTATTACCAATAGAATCTATTTGATTTTTCTCATAATAGTAACAAATTAATATAGTGGATCTTCCTTCACAGAGAGCCTTTCTCCCCGTAATCAATATATCTTTCCACACACAATAGTTACTTTTGATATAAATATATTTAATTAATATTTAATATTAAAATTGAGAAAAAAACAATATCATAATATTAAATATATAAAACCGAACACATATAGTCCAGATATCTATCATATGATAGGTATCTACTAGTATTTACTTTCATTCATTCATTCATTCAATTTATTTTCAACAATTTACTTTCAACAATAAAATATGTAAACTTTTCATAGATACATAGATATCTATGATAAATGAAGATATTTTTACCACTAATGTTGATTTGGAAGCTTGCGTAACTTTTGTTTATCCAGATAATGTCTCATACATTATGCACATAATGCATTTTCAGAAAAAATATATGTACATTAAAATGTTTAGTTTAAATAATTATATAATTTTTTGTCAAAAATTAAATCTTAAACCATTTTTTAAATAATATTTAATGAAACAATAATTATTGGAAAAAGTTAAGACTTACGTTAAAGAAACGTCCTGTATACATAAACAAAATAGCCATTTACAGAAACACAAACGATAAACGCTAATTATAGTGCATTTCAAAATTGCTATTGCAATCATTCTTTTTTTTTATTGAAAATTGATTAATTTATTGCCAAAAAAAGTCGATTTCAAATACTTGAAACACGGCAATAATATTCGATGCAAAAGATAATCGTATAATCAATTGTATAAAAAACAATTAATAAGATAGAACAGAGGAAAAAAGAAAATTTAATACGCTGGTTTCATTTTCTTGCATTATTTTGCTTTTCTTAAAGAAAGATAAATCTTCTATTTAATTATGGCTTGATAAAGTGTAAAAAATTTAAAATCGGAACGATTGAAGGTATTCTACTTGTTGACAAATTATAGAACGAGAAATAAAACTCTGAATCATAATAACATATGTTCTTGAAAAATATATATCCATACATAAAAATAAGTTATAAATACATTTTTTTTCGTAATACAGTATTTATACATGTTACACATCTATTGACAATTATAAAACTTATTTATAAGCACATTTGTACATTTACGCAATTGTACAAACTTTTAGAAGTAAACGAATTAATTTATATTACGTCACTTGTATAAATATTTTTCAAGTAACAATTCTGTATGTAAATTATTAACTTATTTTATTTAATTTATAGTTTATATTTAAGTTGTAAATTTTTTATCTAAATCATATTACACTATACTTACAATATATTTATATATGTACAAATCATCCAGGTCTACTTTCTTTTTACGCTTTCTTGCTATTTTATTTCCCTTTATAGTATTCAGTTTTCTTTTTTTAGCCTCCTTCTTCTTTTGTTGTTTAGCCAGTTTAGCCGCCAGTTCAGGATCAGTTACAAACTTGAGAACAAAAAAAGTAATGTATATATTCTTTTAAGAATTTCATAAAACTCAATGAGTTCATAAATATAAATATACTAAAAATTAATTAAGATGTAAAATGATGAAAATGAATTTACTTGTTGCGCGCGAACTTTTCTTCTTTCCGCTTTCCTAATATCCAACCTTTGTTGTACACGGTTCAGTAATTTGACATATTCTTCATTTCCTACAGACTTTTTAATCATGGTAGCTATTTCCTTGGCAAGCCGACGTAATTCAGCGTTCGTTTCTTCTGTCGTAGTCATCTCTCGAACTAATGGAGACATGATATTGAAAAGTATCGCGTTTAGATATTCCATAGGCACTGTAGTTACTATACCGGCAATGAACTTAAACATCACAGTTCTCTGAAAATGTATCATTCATATGATTTATTTTCAACAATAAAATATGTATCTATAAAACTTTTCATAGATATATAGATATCTATAGTAAATGAAGTTATTTTTACTTACTGATGTTGATTTGGGAGTTTGCGTTACTTCTATATTAGAGTCCTATAATCAGAGAAGCGACATTAGCGAACTCCTTTTGATTGGTCAATTGAGTCACGTGGTTTAGTCGCCATTTTGTGTACCACTGTCGGGCTTCATATACAACAAAATAGCGTGCTCCGTACTATTCAGTGCTACATAAAGAGACAATGCAATTAGAAATTATAAGGTAAAATCTTATTTTATATAATATGTAATATTATTATATTATTATGAGTCTGTTTCTCCAATGTCAGAATCACTTTAACCTATATGATTGTCATGTGACCAAAGAGGAAAAAGACACAGGAGGGAATGTATCGGTAGTGGGGGTATGGGCAATCGCTGACGGAAATACGTCATGCAACCATCTTGAGTGTCCACTTTTTTTGACGTTTATCAGCGCCTTCTAGCAGGCAGTGTTGAAACTGTTGATATATTTGTTGTGGATACAATTGTGGCTACGTTCCATTTAACGCTCGTAATGTTCGCGAGCATCGTTGGTCCTTGTTTAATATTTGATGAATAACAAAAATAACATGATTTCACGAGCGTTGCAAGCGTTAAATGGAACTTATACTGTGAAATATAATATGATTCAATTATAGCGCGCGTGAGCGGCCATCTTGAGTGTCCACTTTTTTCGCTCATGTATATAGATACTTCCGTCAGCTTCGTGAACACCTAAATGCTCTCTCCTGTGTCTTTTTCCTCTTTGCATGTGACTGTGTGCTCCAAACCCGCTTTGTTGACGTCACCAGCTGTTACAAGCTCTTGGACACTCACGGATCAGCTCCTAAGGTACACAAGATGGCGAACCAAAGTCATGGTGGGGGTAAATGTCGCTTCTCTGACTATAGGACTCTAGTCAAAAAGGTTTCGGCTAACCAAATGTATTACTACTTATTCAGTGTGACTAACCCACAAAAATTTAATTTGAACTACCTAGGAATTTTCGTTGGTACCAACACTATCTCCGCCATTTTTCGGGAAATTGTCGTGTAACCGTGATCGCTTCATGGAGTACAAACCAAATGTGATCAAACATGACATAAGAAATAATGGTATTAACCGGTTTTCTCCCGGTTTGTTGTTTCGAATCTTCACCCAATTCCTCGGAGCACTTTGAATTTGTGTCACGATATTCTCAAACAACGGAAGTGGTCACTCACGTTTTCTCGGCGGCAGATCCAATTAAGCGCGATGGAGAAGCGACGCTCGTGACACAACACATGGCACACCATCGAGGATCCTTCAGGGATGTGAGCAATGTTTGCTCGTGAGGAAAGAAAAAAATAAAAATAAGCCCGATAGCCAAACATGAATCTCGCCGATCGCGTTCTGGTGCCTTTACTTATTTTTACGTTCTTCGCGTCTGCACGATGCGAACTCATAACGTACGGTGTAATTAGTGCGTTAAGCGGTTTAGGTTACTATATGTACGACAAGTACAAATGCGTGTATCAGGAATGCTGCACGGACGAATATATCCATCCCGACTTGGATAGTGAGTGTAAACGATCACAAATTTTTTTTCTCTCTCCATAAACAAGCTTAGATTTGTATCTTCATTAAATCGAATTAAAAATGTATTTCTATTTCGATGAAAAATTCATGTGTCTTTCTGGTGGGTTTATTTTCATTAAAATTAATTGGATGCTGTTGTTTTCTTTAATGTCCTATTATAATTTGAACGTCGATAATTCGTAGATTTTATATTTAATTATAAATACATATATTGTACTTTATATATATTAAAGAGAGATCTTTCTATTCGCTAACTTAGCAATGGTGTATGTACTATGATTTTTTTTGGTAGAAATCTAGCTTTTTGAGTGATTAGTATCTTTGTATGTTTCAAATAGCCGTTGTTTCGTCGTGTCTGTAAGATTTAATATTTTTTATGTATCCCTTATATGATATTAAAATGGAAATATTAAAAAATTGAAATTGTAGGATTAGAATTCATGCTTACTGCCAAGTTATTTGGGCAACAAATCGCTCGTGAAACAATTATAAATGCCCTGCGGGGTCACTTGGAGAGTCACACGTCACCCAAGGCATTGGTCATGAGCTTTCATGGCACACCAGGGACTGGCAAGAACTATGTGATACAGATGATTGCCAAAACCTTTTATAAATATGGTGTTCAGAGCAAGTATTTCCACTTTTTCAATGGCCGCAATGATTTTCCTCTACAACGAAAAGTAGATGAGTACAGGGTATGTTAGAATATATCTAATTTATTGTAATATATTAAAAGAAAATAAACATTAATAGACAAATTCTTCTTCTATAGGAAGATTTGTATAAAATTATCTCCACCAGTCTGCAACAATGCGAGAGATCGATGTTTGTATTCGATGAGGTGGATAAAATGCCAGAGGGCCTACTGAATATGTTGGTTCCCTTTCTTGACTACAACAGCTACCACAAATCTACCAAGCACAGTGAATCCATGTATCAGAACAAAGCTATTTTTATATTTCTCTCCAACACTGGCAGCACC
Organism: Tetramorium bicarinatum; assembly: GCA_928718305.1. Classification (NCBI taxonomy): domain Eukaryota; kingdom Metazoa; phylum Arthropoda; class Insecta; order Hymenoptera; family Formicidae; genus Tetramorium; species Tetramorium bicarinatum. The sequence goes on along the minus strand of OV788323.1, from coordinate 24,931,287 downwards.
CAGATAGTGCAGCATCTCACGAACCTCTGGGAAAAAGGCAAGAAGCGGGATGAGACGCGGTTGCAAGATTTCGAGAGACTGATAGCTGATGGAGCATTCAGTGAAAATGGTGGTTTCCATCATAGCGACGCTATACAGACAAGTGTGATTGATCATTATGTGCCTTTCTTGCCTCTTGAGGAGGTGCACGTTAGAAAATGTTTAGCAAGGGCTTTCCAGATACCATAGCGCATGCGTATGGTATCTGAATTTCTAATCTACACAAAAATACATAAGCATAGCCACAAGCACAATTCATTGTAGGCATTCTGCTTATGGCTTCTGCAATTTTATGTGCTTCCCACTGAAATATAGTAATACTGGAACGCGCACGGCTATGTAATCCTTTGTTAGAAAGTGATCCGACAAAGAGCGTCCTAGGTGGTATCTTTATCTTTGTTTACGGTGTATTGCGCATGCGTCGTAGACAGTAGTGGGAGTGGTACAGTCTTGAGAAAAGTTTAGAACCTTAGGCCGGTATTCATAGTCAGTTCTTATATTTAAGATCATCTTAAGTACAGTCTTATATGGTTCTAAACCAATCACAGAGCCGTATTAGCACCTTAAGACATTACTTAAGACGATCTTAAAATAAGAACTGACTATGAATACGGGCCTTAGAAGACCAGCTGTAAGTATGTATACGTATATATGTATGTATGAATAAAGCTTTTGACGAGATTGTACTAGAAAGAGACAGAAATACCACTTAGGACCCTCTTTGTCGGATCGCGACGCTAGCGCCAGTGCGCGTTCCAGTATTATTATATTTCAGTGGTGCTTCCACCTTTAGGGTGCATCCCGATGGATAGAGAAATAGCGGAACAGAACAGTAACGGAAAAGAGACATGGTGGGAGATCAACCAATCAGAGTAATTCCGTTTTAATTCCGTTGCGTATTTTAGTGACTGGGTTCTCCATGGTAAACATTTTAACGGAACGCAGCAAAAACGGAATCATTCTGATTGGTTAGCCTTTCATAATTTAGAGAGCTAACCAATCAAAATGATTCCGTTTTTGTTCCGTTCCGTTAAAATGTTTGCCATGGGGAACCCAGTCACTAAAATACGCAACGGAATTAAAACGGAATTACTCTGATTGGTTGATCTCCCACCATGTCTCTTTTCTGTTATGCAGCGTCTACAATGAGTAGTGTAAAGTCGTAGTTCTAAAGTCGTACAGCAAATCGACCAATGACAGTCAAGAATACATAAGAAAACTTGATTGTGGTTGGTCAATTTGCTTACGATCTTAGAACTACGATTTTACACTACTCATTGTAGACGCTGCATTACTCTCCACTGAATGGCCAATGACAGCTGGGATCGCCGATTAGATGCATCTGCGCGTCAGGGCGCACGACGGCGGATGTTGCTGTGGCGGTTCTACCGTTCCGTAAGTCGATGACGCGATAACGTGGTTAACTTCCTTTCGTACGGTGCGGAAAAACCGTGAGGTGTGTGATAAGTATTGCTGCGTGAAGTAATCCACAAGCATCGAGTGTTTTGAGAGTTTTTTCGCCGCATTTCGCGCCGTGTTTGCGATCGACGCATAACGCGATGTCCGTTTGAATGTCTATTTTCGATTCCGCGTGTCTTTAGAGAATACTTGCTGACAGACAATCACGGAGTTAACCTGCTTGAGCCGGGCCTCACATTGCGCTCCACAACAACCGATTACTCAGTTGTTGTCTGTTTTTCGTGATTCCGTTATTTTACAATGTTATGCTACGCAACGCGTAACCTTCCGACTCTCCTTTTTTTTTTTTATTAGAGTATAAATTTAGCTTTCACGCGGTACGAGAGGTTATGTGACGCTCGCTTAAAAAATGTTTACATTGCCAGCAAGGATCTCGATTTATCTAGATAGAGTTTGCTTTTCAAACAGAAAATAATAGAGCTAACGCACATCTTCGATTTTATGGAAGAACTCGCTAGAATATATGTTTATATTTGAAATAATTTTTCTGTAATTATTTACATACTTTTGTTTCTTTTTCAGCATACACCACTAAGATGGTGAAGATTATGAAAATAGGGAAAGTCGTGCTGGTCCTCAGCGGCCGGTACGCGGGAAGGAAAGCCATCGTCATGCGTAATTACGATGAGGGAACAGCGGAAAAACAGTATGGACATGCTATGGTAGCAGGTATTGACCGATACCCACGCAAAGTCCATAAAAGAATGGGAAAAGGAAAACTGCATAAACGTTCTAAAATCAAGCCTTTTGTTAAGGTAAGATTATTGTTCTTGCCAATTCTTTTTGAAAATTTTGGAAATTAGCTTAATTTGAAAGTTTTCATTATCTCTGTCTCTTTTATCGCATTGATTATAGTTTTTTTTTACTTATAAAATGTTTTAGATCTTAAATTACAACCACCTAATGCCAACGAGATACACGGTGGATTTACAATTGGAAAAAGTGGCACCTAAAGATCTTAAGGACCCAATGAAGCGCAAGAAGGTTCGCTTCCAGACTCGTGTCAAATTTGAAGAGAGGTATGTAACTTCATTTTTTGCCGTCACTGGAAATTTCATGCGTTGCAATCATAATCAATATTATCTAATTTCAATCGTCGTTTTTCCAGGTATAAAAATGGTAAAAACAAATGGTTTTTCCAGAAATTAAGATTCTAATTGTTTCTAAATAAAAGTCTGATATACAGATGTAAAAAAGGTGAATATAATTTTTTCCATCACATTATCCTATGTAAAAGATATACTGAACCTTTATATATTTTTTATTATCTATTTTATTTGACTTTTAGTTTAACTTATACATTTAAGTTATCCCTCATAACATTAACTCTCCTACATCCATATCATATATAAAGTGTTCAATAAAGCTTATAAGTTTTTTTACTGAAGTTCCAGTTTTATTTTATCACATAAAGCTGTATCTCTTACGTACGTGCATTATACATATATCTGAATGATTAGTAGGCTCTTGTTTCAATAATAGTAAAAATCAAAATACTAGTAGAACATTTAAGAATGGTTGAAGATGAAATAATTATGGAGTATAAAGCAAAATATATAGAATTTATAAATCATTAAATAAATAATCTAACATGATACGAGTATAAATGCTCCGAGTAAAGCGATCTTTATAAATCAATCTAGGTGTATTAAATAGACTTGATACCTCTATTTTAATGACTTGTTGAGCTTTTTGATACGCTCGTCGAGCAACGCTATGTTGCCTTTTATAACCTCCATGTTGGAGGCGAAACTTTCCTGCACTCCCTTCAGCAGAGACTTATTACTTTCTAATCCCGACGAGATTTCTACTTGCAGTTCTTCTAATTTTATTAAAGATTTACTGAAGGCAGCGGCTGAAATACAATACCTTTTAGAATGTTTTTTTTTACGAACATACATTCGTCATTGTTGAATAATTATACCTTGTTGATGAATGTCGCTCAGTGCCAATAACCTTTCTACTGTCTGCGGTAGTATTTGTGATATAGAATCCGTTTTCTTCATTATTTCATACATCTCTGAGATCTATAAAAAAAGATTTATTATGCAAGACATGTTGGTATGTGAATTTTAACACGTGATTAATTTTACTTTTTGTTCTTGCTCCGATTCTTGTTCCGTCGTCGCTTTTTTCTGCGCGATACTGTCCATCCGGTAAATCAAAGTGCCTAATCTTGTTTCAATGGTGTCCAATTGATTAACGTCCAATAATGCAGTCTTTGCTTCCAGTTGTTGCACAGCTTCCATTATACCTTGAGACTTGAGATTCTGTGAAAAAAGAAAAAAGAAAAGTCAGATTTATTCGAAACACATGTGTGAGAAATTATAATGAATGCTACCTGCGAGAATTTCGACAGTTTATCGTTACTTGTCCCCACGATATTCTCTAGGCAGCAGAGTCTTTGTTCAAGCTGTGCCATCCTAGCAGCTTCCTGCATTCTCGCTTTTTCTGGCAAATACATCATCTGATATTTAAGGACACCGGGTTCATCTGATTCGTCTGTCTTTTTGCTCTCCGATAATTGAGACGGAGGAACACTGGTTTGCTTAAACAACTCTATTTGCGATACCAATTGCCTGTAACATTAATACAATTCTGTATGATAAAATTCTGCAGAGTGAAAAAAGTTATTTACAACAGATTGTAAGTTTTCAATTCCACATACTTAAGTATAGTGCCTTGTGGATCTGATAGACTTGCAACTACGTCAGGCCCTAGACATTCTTCCAGTTTCAGAGAAACTAGTTGCTTTTCTATCTGCCGTGCTTGAGAAATAATCTCGCTTGCGGATTTGATCTCTTCCTCATCTTTAGACTTTTCCTACATGTGACAAATGTTATTACAAACTACAGAATATAATTTTAATGTTTTATTGATAACAACAGTTTACCTTTAACTCATTCACTTCTTCGTATAATTCTTTAATTTCACATTGCAGTCGTTGAAACTTTTGAAGAGCAGTTTCCTTCTCACCCTCGCCAACAAGTTCCCAATCGCCGAATCTGAAAATACTTATGTCATGTATCATCGTCATATGCTACGTTCGTTTTGACGCTCACAATGCTTTCAGCATCAATCTATCAGTGTTCTACATTTAAAGAACAATAAGGATTAGCCTAAATATTGTTAGAATAGCTTACTTGTATCCTGTTTTTGGCTTGTTAGATAGACGATCTGAGAAATCGACTGGCTTCCCGACAATCTGTTTGCCCTTAAACTTGCCGAATGCTTCTTTGGCACTAATGTGCAGTTGTTCCACGCAAGAGCTATCAGGTTCATCCTGTATAAATCAAGCGCCAATTAGTAATGAATGTTATATACGATGTAGATGTGCATCTTTTACCTCACAATACATTCGCATTTGCTCCGATTCTGGCAAGTCGCTCGTCTCGTAAACGTCGAGCTGATCATATGCCTAAGACATTAAATTTTGAGTAGTATATAAAAATGTGTTAGGGCTCGTGACGTGACACGTGAAGTCATAATAATAAACGTATATGAATGTAAAGAAAACTTACAATTCCGGGTAAATCAGCGTATTTGGGGTCCGCCATTTCTCGTGATTTCGCAAATTGCTTAGAAATGATGCAGAGTGTTGTCAGAATCTTTGGTAAGATATCGTTTTTGACACACACCTATGATCACACATGCAGAACAATCTAAGAATAGTAAAAGAATATAGAAAGGCTGAACGAGAATAACGTCATCTGGTCTAAAATGAAGTAAGAAATAACTGTATTTTCTAAAGAAGGTTTAAGTCTTTGCTAAAAAGGTTCGAATCTTCGCTAAAATTGGTTTGAATCTCTGCTAAAATGGTTCGAGTCTCTTATAGGTTTGTTCGCATGCTCCAACATGCTCCAAAGAGCTGTATTATCCAATAGGGGCTGTACATACTAGAATGCGTTGGGGCAAACAGGAGTATGTTGGAGCATGCGACGCGAACAAACCTTCTGCTAAAATATACGTGGTGTAACCTTGAATACTTGTAGTGTGTTTATATTGTAACTTGAAAAATTCAAAAACTTTCTCGGCACATGTGACTACAATAAAAACACTGCAGGCAATCAAGGTGCTATTACATATAAAGATCATTGACCTTGGATAAATGAGCATGTTAATTTCTTTCATTCGTCAATATAATAATAATATCAAACTTATCATTAATAACGAAAAAGATTATTTATACAATTATTAATTTTTAACATGAGAGTCATCAAAATATACAATTCTAACCCTAATGTTTTGTTGACATGTGAATACAGCTTCGTATAAAAGTTTAGTAGTTTTTAGGCACAAAGCAACTATCATCCCGACTTTTTTGGAATGTCTACTTTAATCCTATAAAAAAGTTTTTTAATTCTATAAAGACAAAAAATGCCATGAATGCAAAAATTTCGAGTCCCATAGGCCATCGAGTCAGCTTAGCTTGATATGAAGCGATCGATACTCATGATTCATTTTTGCGCGTACTTTAATTCTGCAAAAGGATTTTGTATTCTATAAAGCCAATTTGATAATTTATAATGTTATAGCTTAGAGTTTCGGCCTACTCAATCGGTAAAATTGACGACTCCAGCGTCCCCTTAAATAACATAATTTATGATTTTAATCACATACTTTTATCTCAGATTATATCTTCATATCTAATCACTCGAATTAACTACGAAGCCTCGCATCACCGAAAAAAAAAATACCAACAGTACACGGTGTTCCCAAACGGTCACCCGTTGTACTAACTACGCTCAACGTTGCTTGACTTCAGTGATCGGACGAGAACTTTTTTTTCCGAGAACTTTTTATTTATACATCATACATTACATATATAACAAAAGTTAACTAGGCTTCTTAAATAGTTCCTGCCTTTTATATATATATATATATATATATATATATATATATATATATATATATATGTATATATATTGGTTTAACCAACAATATTTATTATGTAAGACAACTAAATTAAGTTTATTTACATTTCCGATAAGTTTTTATACATATGGGTAAGACTGATTTTGGAACTTATGTTGTAGGAAATAAAAATTATTTAAGAAAAATCTACGTATCCTTTAAAGACGAGAACTTGTACGTTCAACGTTACTAGATAGTTGACAAACGTACATTTTCTTCATTTCAATTATATATATAGTATTTAACTTAAATATATTTTTTATATTTAAATGAAATATTATATATATAATATTTAAATTGAAACAATATAATGTTTTTTAATTATTTTTATAATAAAATTAAGTGAAGAAAAAATGTCTTTGAGAGAATCTTTCGAGAAAAATAAAATTCTATATCGTGCATGATTTTTCACGTTAAGCTAAGCTAATATAGTAAAATACAAGTCTGAAATAAAAAAATGTCAATAAGTTTACATTCCTTTACAATTTTATATGCCTTCTCCTCTTCCCTCTCTGTCACTCCCTTTTTCTTACCGGTTTTAAACATTTTGACATTTAAACATGCTTAGAATGCTTTAAATAAATTCTAATGAGTAAGTGTACAAGTTTGTTTTTAGTCCAATAAAACGTATCATATAGTATCATATAATGTTAAAGTTCAAATTATATTTTATATTTTTATGAAATTGTTTTACGCCGTAAATCGCTATGAAATAGTATTTCTTTAACGGTATTTAATATCTTTTTGACAAAATACTGCTATAAAATAAAAATTGCTTTCTGGACACTAATATTTGCTTGAATCACATCATAAAATTAATGTATAAAAGCACAAGACATTTTAAAAGGCTCTGTATTTCGATAAGCTTCAGACAATAGTTCATTTAATTAGTTTGAGAAAATAAATATTGCGCGAAAGAAGTTCCACATATTGTTTCTTTCGATGTTCAATTTGCACACTCTCCTTTCTTTAACCTCGTTTCCACGTAAGAATTGCATTGTTATTCTAATGCTGTAAGTAGAAGAGAATAAGTCGCAAGATTCCTAAGCCAATTGATTCTGTGCGTATCGCTACATTTTGTCTTGTCGTGGTCGGCCTTTTGAGAAATTACTTTCACCAACAAATTAAGAAAGATGATCCGACTTATTGTTGTTTTATTTAAATTTATCATGATTATTATTATTATAAGTTGGAGAAAAGAACAAACAAATATGTTTGTTTTATTAACAGAAAAACATAGTTGTATTAATTTAATAGCAATTGTTTCGATTATTTATTTGAGATCGTTATTTGTTTAAAAGATATAAGAAAAAAAGAATATATTATCTTTTAATTAGATAATAACTTCAAATAAAACATATAAAAGCGAAAATATATAAAATACAAAAAAAAATAAAGTATATAAAAGAAATATAGAAATGTAAAATATCAATAAAAACTAAATTTTGTGAGAATTATATGTCACGTCAAATTCCAATGCTCTATTGATATATTTACTGTGATATAATATAGAATGTAGATTAATTGCGATATCAGATATAATTTTAGTATGATAGTGAATTATTACAATTTGAAAGAGGGCTCGATTATTGATACACGTCCTCGAACGTACTTCCTTCCGGACGTAATAACCCGCGGAGGAATCTATCCAGAATATTCGTTCAATTGATGGTTTCGTTTTGCATGTGAATTTCATCATTAGCTTGGAGAATTTTCGTCTACTTTGTAATACGATTTCTTATCTATCTCTCGATTACTGGCATGCGGTTGCGCGTTTCGCATGGAAATGTACTGCAAGTGAGCGTGCAAGGACGGCGTCTTTCGTAGGTGCGGACCCATTCCCGAGCCGCGATGTGCTATACATATCGAAAATAAAACGCGTTCATTCAATTTTTGCTTGTCGCCGTACTGGAACTAGTCCCGTGGCTTGTCATGCGTGCGTTTCCTCGGTTCTCTTTCCTTTGGCGAGAATGTCGTAGAAAAAAGTCTAGTCCCTTTCGCTTTCGACCGGCCACTTTGGACTGTTACGTTATGTGACGGTTACATGTTGTATGATAGTCGGCAATCTCTATTCGTTAATTTGATAGCGATTTTCGATATAAATGATATTAAGTCGTTTGACCACTTGTTATGCACACGTTCAGGTGCCAAATCGGTTCCCAATTTATTATATTCTGGGATATTTTTTCGTCGTATATTCTCTTCGAGTGAGTTGATTTCATCCTCAACAAAAATTACCAGGCACTCACAGTTTTGGAATAATTAGCGATTGAACATACGGAATTTCAGTCGCAAATTAAATTCCGAGAGAAGAAAGAATTCCAGTTTGTTTCAGAATCAATATTGAAGATAGACATCGCTTCAATAGAATAAAGAAATGAAAACTTTATTATGAAAAGCGGTAGAGCTGAGTCCGCTAAGGGACCGACAGGTGTAGGCAAAGTGTTAAAGCATGACAAGCCGAAGCGACGGCGACGGCGAAACAATCGGAAATCGAGAGAAGAGCCGAGCGATCGCGCGGAGAACCCGGAAGGAACAGGTCCTCTCATCTGCCGCTGGCAGGATCTACGCTCGCCAGGTGAGCACAGGTGAGTATGCTCACGGCCCAGTGTACGGTCGGCCGTCGGCACGGCAAGAAGCGCGTGTAGAAGCCGACAGGCCGCGAGGAGGGCCCACGAGAGAGTGCATTCAACTCGCGCGGGGAATCGCGTATCGTGAATCGCGAATCGCATGCGACGAGACGCGAACGGCGTCCGCAATAGCCTACCTCGCGAGGGTAGAGGTTCGAGGAACATGTCTGGGATATATCGCACTGGTGGATACGCATTACTGGTAAGTGAAGTCGATTCGTCATGACTTTTGTCGTCAGCTCGACTATTTCGACATTAGTCTCGGTCGTGGTGAGCACAGATCCATGAAATACGAACGCGTGCCGCGTGACTTTCGCAATAGTTTCTTAACTAGTGTTCTTGTACAATTATCATTTCTTGCATATACGGAAGCACGTTTGTTTATGTCTCTAGAAACACAATTTTAAAAACATTCTAATAAGTCTAAGGTCTATTAAATTCTATAAAACATTTTAATACGTCTAAAATCTACTGAGATTGAATTTACGCCAGGTAATAAGTTAGAATTTTATTTGTAATTTTATATACTATTTTTAAAAAATATATGTATGTATATTTTATATGCATATATGCATCTTGATTTTTTAACATTTTTGATGTTCACGTATAAAAATTATAAATAGAATTTAATTCTGAATTTTGACATAAATTGTGGATCCAGTAAAGTGGATTTAAAGAAGCTGAATAAAGAAGAATAGCTGGTCGAATTTTAGCATTTTTAATAATTTAGAACATAATATATTGATACCTAATTGTAGAATGAAATTGTAAATAATTTATGTTAAACAAAATTCCACTCAATATTTACTTATGTAAAGCCTAATTTCCACAAATATTTTACATATGTGTGTAATCTAATTTTTTTTATATTAATTGATTTAGAAACCTTCCTTAAATTTAATTTGTAATTCGTGCAAAATTTTAATATAGAATTCTTTTTTATAACTTTATAATTATTTTGATGTGTATTTCGTATATATTTTAATTTTTATTTTAATTTAAAATAATTCTCATATTATACGATACATATAACATTATAAATTTATATTATACGATACATATAACATTATAAAATTCTATCATGAAATTTTAACATAAATTACAGATCATCTGAAGTGGACTTAATGTAAAAAATCTAATTTTATTAAAAATATGTTGCAAGTCCAATTGTCATTTTCTCACATTTAATATGCGTGTAGAGGTAGAATCATAAAATGCAATGCGTATCAAAATGTTCAGATCAGACACGCTTCATTGTATCATCTCAACTATAAAAAAGAAAAGATCTTCTAATTAACAGCTACATTAAAATTCATGTAAAGCATTCCATAATGTATTGAATGACATTCTGAATTTTCGCACGCTCGCGCTTTGCCTGAAAGCAGGTTACGGGGCTAGCGGTTGGCAAAGTAAAGAAAAAAATGAAAAGGGGGCGGAAAAGGAGAATAAGATACGATCCTTATTCCGTGGCGATCGAGCGTAGAAGCGCTGCTTGAATTTCAACTCAACTGCCACTCTCGCACCGTTTATAAACAGCCGCAAGGTGGAGTGGATCGAAAGCCCGGGTCAGCGAGCGCTCTCGTTTTTGCGAAACTTCTTGAGAAGGTGACGAGGTCAAGGTTCGCCGTCGTCAAAGAAATTCACGTCCGTTGATGAGAGCGGAAGGGAGTACATTAAAAAGTACCGGATCGGCGATGCACTTATGTCTTTATGTCATTGGAATTTATAAAGAATAATCGATACTCCTACAATGATGCAAATAAATGGGACAAACTAATTTGTTTAAAAGTAAAGACGATCTATAATTCGCATCGAACTTCTGAATAGAATTTTGTTTGTTGTATATTGTAAAATTGCACGTATATGTTTTTCAAATTATCAATGATACAATATGAATCTGACTTTATTTTCTACAATATGCACTAAATGTAATTATAAAAATAAATATAATTGTATGAAAACAAAAGTATCAAAATATTATGATACGCATACTACGCTAAATTTTTCATATCATTCAACAAAAAGACAAATGTGCTTTTACAATTTTATGGTTCACTATGATATCGATATAATCTTATATAAATAAATTAGAGACAGAGAAATATATTTTTTATCTATGGAAAGTTAATGTGTTTCAATAAATATTTATCAGTTTTAAAAGTTAAGATATACGAAAATACGTCCCTAGGAAGCTATAAAGCATAATACTAAGTTTAGTTAATCTAAAGTAGTAAATCTATGACATGATACAATTTGAAGTTGCAAGTAACAAAGCGATAAATTGTTATCGCTCGGTACTGTACAACTTTCTTTTGTCACGCTCATCTCTAACGTATGTACAAACTTTGAATCAAGACAACGATGTAACTATAACGGATTATTTCCAAATGGTGATAGTTCACCAGTTAAATTCATAGAATTAAATAGATAGAATTAAATAAATATAAAATTTCATATTTTTATCTTTGGCCACGAATTTACGATAGCACACTTTCTATCATTTTATCGAAGATGTCGAGTGAATAATATTATAACCAACATGATTTTTACAAGAGAATTAAAAGTAATAAGTAAGCTTCTTAGATTTTCTACATTGCATGTCGATTGATTATGTATTATATGTCCATTTAAGATGGTTATTATGAATAATTATATAATATCGCCTTTGGACACAACCGTTAACAAAACCGACGTTATTTAGATTTGTCCGGAGTGTGTAACATTGTAAGTGCTTGTTGGATACAGATTCGCGTGTTTGCTCGCGGGATTCTAACATCTTGTTAGAGAAACTTGGATGGCATATGTTTATCTAAACTTCTGCGCGCGCCGTAACATTATGTGTCTCCTCGCGAAAGGACTTATTACGTGCACGGGTTAAACGGTACTACCCGTGCAACCAGCGGCAATTACCGAGCCACTCGGTTAGCCTTGCTAAGACGTCGCAATACAGGCCAGCGCGATTACTTGATATCCGCATGAAAGACCGGAATTCAACACGGTTATCAGGACGCGCATCGCTAATGCGCGTTAGGAATATCGTAAGCAAGTTGTCGCAAGCGCCAACCTATTCGCAGAGAAGGCACGGATATTAACTTCGGTTAACCCCGGAGTGTTAACTGTAATTTACGTTGACGCAACAAACTGATGAGAGAGAGAGAGAGAGAGAGAGAGAGAGAGGAGGGATAGAATATAAACTATAATATATTACATATGTATGTCAGAGTTTATCGACATATATCGCGATTTGATGGTAATTGATACCCGCGAGAATTCTTGCGGGAGTTGCGGTTAACAATTCTGGAATAGCTATCGACACTATGTGGCCGACGTAAGTATCGGTAGCTCTCGAGAGCTACCTACCTGCTATTGCCGGCGGTCGCATTTCGATCGAATTTTTCGTCGCTCGCACTAATTGCGTAATTCCATTGCAATCGACTGGATCCGAGCACCGATGGAAATTGTGGTAGCGGTCGATCTGGGTCCCGTCCTAACTCTCCAATGCACGTGCAAGCGAGTATTTCACTCCCGTGGCATTCTCTGCGAAAGGGCACGTGGAAATTCACACGCGCGTTCTTCCGCACCTGCTGTGCGAAGTGATGCCGTGCTCTGTCCAAAAAGCATTATCCGCAGCGTTCACGGATCCGGAAGCTTTTTATTAAATGCCGAGTCTGAGCGTGCGATAGTGTTGATTTTTTCATACCTCCCACGATATAATCGATGTTATTCAATCTTTTAATTTCGCAAATTTCTAAATTAGTTTTTACAGTAAATTGTTAAATTGGTTTTTAATTTAATGTATTTTTCTACTCTTTTTCAATTGACTTAGAATTTATTTTATTTGACAGAAATTGAGGTCAAAATTTGTTAACTATTGCTCTCTTTTATATGATTTAATTTAATTTTGATTTACAAATCTCGTAGAAAAATCCATTTGGTTAACACGTTAAAAATTGGTGTCAATTATATATGGCGAAATTATACAGGATTTCTCAATACGTTGTTGTAGTGTGTGTATTTAATGCCTGCTGGAACTCGGTCATTGTAGTGCCAGGTGACACGAGAGTTGACCTTAGGCTTCCACGCATGAGGTCCATGAGATCCGGTGAAAATTTCAAGTCGCTGACATTCTTGGAAATTTCTTTTCGTTTAAATTTCGTTTTGCAATTCGACAACCAGAATTATTTAGCATTTTATAATTATATTCTAATTGTTATCGAAATTAAAAATATTAGTAATTAACTGTCATATCACTCATATGACGAATATCACTGACAAAATGAACCATGCATATCAGATTTTCGATTTTTATTAATTTTCATAAATACATATGTTTTTTTATTCTGAAAATAGTGGGTTTTCCTCTATAATTTAATTTATTTTATTTTGTCCATATTATAAAATAATAGCTATTTAATTTCAGTAATTTTTCTATTGTTATTCTTATATATTTATATTATATATAATATACAATAATAGCCTATAGTATAGTAATAATTAAAATATGTGTTCTGCACATTGAACATTGTTTAAAGTTTAATTTATTTTCTCCACTTCTGCGCGAATAAAAAAATATAGAATTCTGATGGATAAGCCATTAAACGCATCGTTCACATAGATATTTGGTTGATCGCAAAACAGAATTTTGAGAGATACAATATCCATTATTGTTTACGCTCGGCGCTGAGATATATATCGAATCGAGTGCATCGCTGAAGCTTCGTCCCGCTAAACCCGGCGAAATCCTTCATTAGTCCGTGCGATGATCCGCTCGAGCGTGTCTATCCTCGCGGCGGCGGCGGCGGTATTCGCCGATGATCATTCAAGCGTGACGCGCGACGATCCAGCATCGCGGTCCACTACCATGGTCCAATGGTCTTTAGTAGTTTCTTATCCGCTGCGCTCACGTCTTCCTGAATATTCCTAAACGTGGACGCGAAAACCAGACCGAGATGGAGAACCAATACTGGAATCTAGCGTAGACGAATCTGGAATAAAATTCTGATCGCTAGGTTGCAAAATTTGCAGGCTAAATGGACTAGAACATCCACATAACTAATCAAATATCTAAGAGATCGAGTATGCTGTATATTTGCTAAAGTTGTTATTTAAATGATTAGATGATTGAAGTTTGTGTTTTCCTGTTTTATTTCTCTTCCTTGCGGCGAGTTTGCATAACTCACATCGACATGTCCGGAAATCGAAATGTCAGATAATAGAAAGTCTATTTAATATAGATTGTACACCTGTATTGTATAATTCATACAATAAGAAATGAAATGTTAGAATTGTTAGAATACCGTCTCTGTCTGTTCTAGTCAGAAACTGAGACTTGAAGACTAAAATTATATTTCGATAAAAACATGTCTCGCTCTAAGAAGATTTTCTTATCTAAAAACTAACCAATTTTGGAAACAAGCAACGTAAGGAAATTTTCCTGCATGGAAAACAGATACGCTAGATATTCTCTCATGTGTTTATCTTGGCTTTTGAAAATAGATAACTCGTTGTTTCGGGTTCATTTAATTTGGCTCTCCATGTGGAAGTACAGTCGTAATTGGAACAGATGTAATTGGTTCAAATAGTATTCCCAATTGTGTATTCTTGCGTTAATAACAGCCTATCGAACCAATGAATCTCAATGAATCAAATATAAGACAATGCGGCTATAAAATAAGTAGCTCTTTTCGTACGTTTATTTCATTTTCAAGTGGCTTGATCTGAGTTACTTGAATATGAATCCTTGAAGATGACCGCCATTTCGGAGTAAAGTGTAATCAGCCGCGACGGATAATACCTCCTTGATCCGACGCTGTTAGGAACGAAGAGAGCGTCCCCTTGAACTCTGAGAAGAAAGTTCGTCGTCGGATAAAGTGAAAAATCGAGGCGGATCAGTGCGATCAGTGCACTTTCCTCGATGCTTTCGATCGATTTTAAAGTGCGCGAGACGTTGCCGTCCGAGAAAAGCACCGACATTGTCCGGCACAGCAGGCACCTCACGATTTGTTGTAAATCGCGAGAAAGAAAAATTATAGTATTCCCGCCTTGTGTGCGGCGGCCCGCTTTTCACACATTCCATAGTCGGCGGTGCTGAGAAGAATATTCATGAATATAACGAGCATGTATTGGTAAACGTACTCACGCGAATAATAGTTACTTATACCTGTAAACAATTTTTTATTTTTCCTTTATTTTAAGCATTTATTAAGAATTATAAAATTTTGCTTCTTAAATAATAATCACGGATATAATTCTTTTAATTTACAAGTATATGTAATCGTGAATACCTGGAATTTGTTTTCTGTCTTCAACATCAAATATCTTTATTCTCAAATATCACAGATCTATTGAAGTCACGCCCACTTGAAATTCAATGAAGGATAATCTTTCGCCGTGTTCTCGCACACAATTTAACTTCCAAAGAGCTCTTAATTTATACTCGATCATAACTTAAGGAATATTGGCTCCTCGATATTTTTTTCTTGAGGAAAGACCTCCAAATTGATCGAAGAATTACAAGAGGCGATAAGGTAGGGGTCTGGGACACGTCGTATAGGTATAGTTGATGCTCACATTGGAAACACTCGCGGACGACTTGCAGCCTTGCTCTCTGGCACAGGACGGAATTCTCTTAAATACCGACTCGTGTGCGGCCTGTCCACTGCACAGTTCCACCTCCGAGATTCTAAGGTCGGCGCACAAAGCACCGATGCGGCATGTGCGCGATGCAGCCGGGCGATCGATTATTTCGACAGCTGTAAAACAATCGGCTTTCCGCGTCGGCCTAAGTCATTATTAGGAATCGCTTTATCCGGAAAACGGGGCCAAGGCTGAGACGCGGAATACGACGGCGCTTCCAGCATTTGGTGACTTCGCGAATCTCAGTGAAGAGAAATGGAATACTTGACCGACACGACGCGCGAATAACGAGCGTATCGTGTGCAATACATCACGCAGAACGTTGCACAAGAAAACGGACCCGATGACAAGTTTGCCATTTATATAAATAAGGGAACAGTCCACGTCAATGGCACAATTCACGTGCGATATCTACGTAATTTTGTTATTTGACGATTGCTTCTGGCGTTATATAGCCTTTCACTTTTACGTACCGCAAAAGTTTGGACTACATTCGCAACATTTTATCTCACTCTCGCATGCATATAATCCTCAACTCCGATAATCTTTCCAAACTGTTTGCTCCCGCTAATCGCTTGCGAAGTCATTAAGACGAGGACAAGGGCGAGGAGCGCGAAGATACGGAAAAAAAAAAAAACAAAGTGGGAAAAGTCGCCTTTAGACGAGACGGCGCCACGACGGTTATTATCTTTTTCCCCATACGACAAACAAGTTGTGCAGCGTAACGGTCCAGAAACGCAATAAGAGGAACGAAAACATTCGGCGAAATTTGCATTTAACTGAGAGCAAGTGTGAATGGGAGAAGATCTCTTAATCCGCAAGCCGGTTCACGTGTTCCCTCCCCCTCCCCTAATATCGATTATCATTAATTTTGTAATGTGACAGGCGGAAATTAACAGCCAGAGGTGAACCGAACGAAAGTACCGCCAAAGACTTTCTTGTCTTTTGGCACGCTCGATAATGTTATGCAAATGTCAATGTGGTGAAACTGTTCTTGCCTTCACTTGCGAAAAGCTCATTATGCCAGCAGATAAATTCTATGGTCCGTCACGGTGAAATCTGTGTTATTATCTGGATTGCGCTATTGCGCTCGTTGTGCTGGCTGATTGATCTTCTCACATACTTTAGAGGATGCGTCTCGCATCGCGCTACATCCAATTGAAAGTAAAGCAGCCAATTAGGTGCACTTTTAGAAGCTAATAAAAAAAATGTAACGTAAAAAAAGTCACTTCAGAACTGTTGCATTATAATTAACAGCCGTCTCGTTATGATTGTAAAGTTGGGTTTCGTAACTCAAAACTCATTAACTTTTTCCCATTAAATCATGAAAGATCTTGCTTTGAGAATTATACAATTTATTATTACAGCTGTAAAATGCGCACATATAAATATAAATTCGAATTGAGAAATTTGCGTTTATTTTTTAAAGATGATACACCGGGAATTAATCTCAATTTAAGATTAAGGCGAGAAGATCCGTGAACTTGACGTGGATATCATAATAATGTAATGCACCTCTTCGGCCTTCGGCCTCTCACGAGCGCCTGAGGACCCAAAGCCAGGCCGTCCGCTATTACCGGACGCGGTCCATCGGAGAGCGGTGCAGACCCGAAGGGGGTCCCGAAGTGAAGGAAGTAAGGTTCCCTCGCGGTGCTACACGGCAAGCGGGGGGTAATGGTGGTCAGTGGCCGCGCTGAAAGCGAAAGGACGTCCGTGCTCCGCTCGAGAAAAGGGGGGTATAAACTAAGAGAGTAGGTACACGGCTATAGCTGTGTACGTGCCGCGGACATTTAGCCATTCCTTCCTCGCACGTTCGAGGCACGTAGCAGCGGATCGGATCACCTGAAATCGATTCGGGCAAAAACGGGGGACGCGACGGGACGAGCGAGTGTTTCAGGTCGCAGGGATCTCTCCCTGCGTTGCACTGGCGGGAGAGAGAGAGAGAGAGAGAGACGCAGGTGCGTTGTACCGAAAGTGGTCAACACGAGAGCGATCAACATCCCAAGCCGCGGCCAATGCCAGTCACTCGTGAAACGTGAAACGCGAAACTGGGCGAAAGTTTCGCGCCGTGCCCGCACCGTGCTGGACAGCGGAAGAGAGAAAGAGAGGGAGAGAGAAAGAGGGTAATACTCGGAGGAATCCCGGAGGAGATTTCATTCGACAGACGACCGTGTCGTACGCCCGCTTTCATTATCTTCTCAGGAACGAGACGGTTCGGACGGTTACGCGGACAGTGTCACGCGGAGTGTCCTCGAAGTGCACGCGCGAGACCTTGGGTTTCCGGTGAGACTGAAAGAACGGTTCACAACCGTCGCCGCCACCGCCACCGAGCATCCGTCAGCGGTTGAGCAAGGTCAGTGAAGAACCGTGCAACGTCGGGCGTTTGAATTTTCGCGATTTTTGGCTTTTCGCGCGATCGAGGAGCCGTGATGGACAGCGGTAGTGCAGATTCCTCGTCCAAGTCGATTCCCTCGTCAGCATCAACGCGACAGTCCCTCGCCGCTGACCGCTGTGCATCGACAGTGTGTACACTCGCCAGTCGACCGCGACAAATCTCTCGTTCACTCGTGAAACACGAACTAGAGCGAGAGTTTTGCCATTCTGTCACTAGCGTACGAAAAACGATGTCGCGACCAACCTGATATCGTCCGGTTTGGAAATCGGGGTTGCAGAAGCAAAATCCTACTCTGCACTTTTTTTCCGATATTGCTTTAGGGATTTTGTAAAGTATCTTTACTGTGAGTTATTTGCAGCTCTCAAAAATATGTTTGAGAAATTTTTGGCAATGATTTTCTCGAGTTCTCAAAAAAGTGGACCAGATCACTTGTCGCTGTGCCGTGAAACTTTCGATTTAATTTTAAACTTTGGGGAAAAATCGAGCAGTTAAAATTAAAATCTGTACAAGAAGATTCACTTCAGCTTTATCATTAATTCTGAATGAGTCTCTGAAAGAAAATGTGTGTCTTACTTTTACACTCTGCAAATAGGTTTTTTTTTACGACATTTGCATGCAAATACATAGAAATTATCGTCTCACGCACGACTCCTATTCTGGTCAATGCCGTCTGTCTCTCCGAACGTTGTCATCTCGATAATCGCTCGTTTCCTTCCTTTTCAATAATGATTTACTCGTGTATGATCAAAGTGCAAAATAGACTACTGTGCGACGGACGGGCAGTATTGTCTATTTTTCTATCGGTTCGATGACGCCTGAAAAACTTCGTCCGAGCGTGACAACTACTACCGTTCGCTCGCGGAACGTCAAGTACGTAATAGCGAAAGTTTTCCTGGCGCATTCCTGCTATTACACACATGTAGGAAGTACAGCCAGTAGTAGATATGGCACTGTGTATATCAGCGTATATCGTACAGGCTGCAAAAAACTCGAAGGAACGTGCTCGAGAGAGGCATAGGGTCCTTTAGCATGCTCGCTTTTCGCGCTGATCATTCGAACGGCCCGGGGGAGTGCACTTGAACCGTCATTCGCATCCAGATACTCACGCAGCGCAGCTGCAGCCTCCTACATCATCCGTGTGCCTCAAACAGCTGATTTTTATTATTCGGGCCGCGGCGCGGCGGATCGATAACGCGCCATTTCTCTTTCCCGGAGCAGTAGGTCGTTTTTAAATGGGCTGCATTAGGTTTCATCGTCACCCGACATTCTCTCGCGAAGATAGACGTCGTGTAGCGGAATCACATTCTCAATTCATGGCAAAATATAACTCGTTCGTAAAATGCGAAATCTCCGTTGGTAATCGCGAGCGAAAGTTTTAGCCATTGAATCTTCCCAAAAGACGTCGCGTACTTTTCTTGCAAAAAGAATAACGGATGTTGTCCTGAATATCTCATCCTACTCTCACTTGCTTATTTTATCTACTTACACAGATACAAGAAACATATTCTCGAGGATAAAATACAGATGTAAAAGGATGGCGTAGTTTTCTCTATCCGATTAACGAAAAGATTGACTTAAATATTAATTTGATTTACGAGAAATCTATTTTGAAAATTTATCATTTATAATATATTTTACAATACATGATATTGCATATTTTATTAATTCTTAATAGTAATTTCTTCTAATTATAATTTTATAAAATAAAAATTTAATGGAGTTTGCCATTAAAAATAAAAATGAAAACATAATACGAATTTTTATTTAACGTATATTTTTTTTTTACTGAGTAATTTATATAACGTTGGACAATTTACAAAGAAAACGAAAGGTTTTTAAGATTTTTGTTTTAACTTAATGTATTTAATAAAACAAAGTTTTTTAGAGTATATTTTCACTCTTATGTACCTTTTCAAATTGTTTAAAAATAGACTTTTTTTATCTTTTGACGAATCTTGTTTCGAGTAGTGTACATACAATCGATGATACGTGGCACGCACATGCGACCACCTATGTCCGACCAAGAGAAATGAGATCCGCTCGCGAAACACGATGCATGAAGCAGAGCGAAAGTTTCACCTTTTACCTTAACAAAGACAGATAGGATAAATGCGATGCGAGCGCAATGAAGAGAAAATTGTTTAAAATCTTAATCGGAAGTTTCTCCATCCTGAATTCTGCGTGAACGTTTCAAGAGCGATCTCAATTTAATTGATGATATCTCCTTTTTTGTCTCTCCGAAAATACGGGCGGAACGATTCGGTGAATACTCTTCAGCAAATATTAAATTGATTGACAAGCACGAATCGTGTAACGCCAATTTGTTCGAGCTACGGTCGCTTGTTCCGTTGAAAGTGAAATCGCAGTATGCAAGAACCTCGGCATAGATCTTCACGTCGATTTGTCGCTGTGTTTTTCGCATTTTGTGTATGTACACGCAAGCTTCTTTATGGCAATCGACAGTGTCGAATTGAATACCATGAAATTGATACCTATATTATTTTAGAAGTGTTATTTCTGTCATTCATAAGGTAAGATAGAACGTTAGAGCTGCATTTCAGATCCTAACGAAACTATCGCAATTACAATATTATGAAACTTATGAAATAAAAAGATTAATGATTATTGGATAATCGTAGTACTGGCAATTATTATAAAATATAAATTAAAGTCTCCTACGTCAAAATGAGTAAAATTTTAAATGCATAAGTTTTATCCAAAATATTATTATTAAGATATTATTATTAAAACTAATAAACTGAAATATGTAAAAATATATAATTTGCAATAAGAAGAATAACTTTGATAAATTATCTATATTAATCTTTTTGCGTCATTTAAATTATTTTCTTTGGAGAAACCACTGACTTGATTAAATAGAATAGGACCGATTAAATCGTTGTAGGAAAAAGTAGATTCTAGATTGATAAAAATCTAGATCTACCATCAGAAGATATAATACAGTAATGCAATAAAAGTGAGATATTCACAGTGATGGTCGTACTTAAAAGAGCTTCTTTTTCCATTGTATCTTTCATGTATGTACAAGAGAAAATCCTCGTAGGAAAACGATCATATAATCATGAGAGAATCATAACTGAATATAATGAATTTCTTCCGATATAATGAAACGGTGTGCAATGCAATTTCGAAATTTGCGGTGCACCGGCGCGGCGGGACTGAATCTCGCGTGGGTCTCGATTGCAACACCAAGCGCGTTGCTTTCCGTACGCTACGCACGGCGCGGCGTAAGAAAGCCCAATCTCTCGCGCAAGGGAAGAGAAGAGGTAAATAAACCTTTCCCTTCCCCATGCCTTATGTATCGGAACGCAATTGTTCCTCCCTTGATCGCAGAACGCGTGCAAGAGCGCGCCTTTTACATAAGACGCGCGTGGCTACCTACGTAGGATGCACTTTACAATTAGTGCAACCTGCGAGGATGCATCGTCACGGTTCTGCGCCTGCCGGCAGGCAGGCTCGCCAGTCGTCGACTCACCGCGAATAATTTCAGGGATGTACGAGGCTACAACGTGACTGACGCGCGCACCGGAAGCAGAGGAAGCCAAAAATGTCGCCGCGAAGGAGGACGTCTACCTTTCCACTGCCGCATTCCTGGCTGATCGTTGCGGTTTTGCTGATCTTCACCGGCCAAGTTCAACATGTAACAGGTATGTGGACTCCTGTAATGTTATTCGCCCAATCCATAGCGTCTTTCGATAAGGATTCTCGATAGAAAAGTAAAGTATGGCGATTTAAGAACGCGAGGAAGTGAAATGTTTAAATCTGAAACATGCATTGAATATTAATTCTTTCCAATGTAATTTTGTTACGACTTGCCTAAACAATTAAATATAAAAATTAAATAAGTCAATTTTATGTTCTAATTGAAAATTAAAATATATTATTACATTATACAATAAAAGATATATTTGCAGACGTGCCAATGTTAATTATAAATTTACAAATAAACGTCTGACAGATAATAAAATGTCTAGAACAAAAATTTGTAATTCCGCACTTAATTTTGCACTTAACTACTTTATGAGATTTTAGTAACCTTAAATATTTCAAATAATAAAAACTTGTAAACGAAACTATTAATGAATACTTAAATTCTTATGCTCCTCTAAGTAATATGATAAAAGTATCAATTAATCAACACCGCTTTTTGTGTATACATAATGATATTTATGGCTATTTAAATTGTGGAAGAAGTCAAAATTTTTTTAGACGCAACCATGTTAGTTAAGAGACGATTTGGCATTGTGAGACGATCGAGGATTTGATTTAAAGTCTAATTAGCCCCTATATAGAGCAGCCAGCGCGCTCGAGTAGCAGCGTACCCTTGTGCAGCCCGCATTGTCGCCGGTAACAATGCAAACTTACGTGTACGTGCGCCAATTTGCACGTACACGGTGCGAGCGAAACTGGCGAAGGCGCCGCCTTGCCGGAGATGGACTGTTAATTCCCATCGTTACCATTTTAGATCGTGAGATCGCGGTCGGGTCTACGTCAATTTGTAGATGGGATTCGTTAGTGAATCTTCTCGTCGGTTCCCGGCTGCGTCGACCGCCAGGAGAATCTAACGCAATATCTCGTCAGTTTATGCATATTATAAATATTCGATTGCCGATGCGTATTTACCGTTGCGCGTAATAGATTGATTCGCGCGAGAATCAACGTCGATGCAACATTTGCACGGCAATCAAATCGCTCCCGGCGAAAATCTAACGTTATCCATCACTACTCCGTATAACTTCGACAATGCACCGCGGAAGTCGAAACAAAGCCTTGTAAAAAGATAAATCCCGTAAAATATATTTCAACATAAAAGAATTATTATTTAACTAAAGTAGCACATGTCAAAAATTTAAATCGCATATTTAATAACAATAACTTCATTTTGCGTGCACATCACGCGAATAAATAAACAGAAAGTATTGCACGCACACGAATAATACATAAATGTTGCATGCAGGAAAACAGAAATTTATAAAAAAAAAAAATTAAAACAACATTTAATGATAATGAAATCTAACTATCTAGAGCTAGATTAATTAAAATGGTACGAGAGATAGGATGCCTTAGAACAAAAAAGAAAGTAGAAAATACTTGAAATTATTATTGTTAGAATATTTCTTATCTCAATTAACCGGTGCGAGCCGCTTAATTAAGAATAATATGAAATTTATGAGATATTCATTTATGGATATCATCTAAGTCTCTTCACAGTATGAGAACGCATGTGTTCAAGCTCCCACGTTCACGTTAGGGTCCGTCCCAAAGTGAAGAAGCTACAAAAGCATACAAAAAGTGGGCTGACCTTGGCCCACTTTCGTCAAAGCTTTTGGAGAGCAGAGAGGGCTTATTCTTGTAAATGCAACGACACGCGTGCGCATACGTGTGTGTGTGTGTGTGTGTGTGTATGTATGTGTATGTGTATGCACGCTGTGTGTGACAGGCAAGCATACCTATTGTCGCGAACGATGTATAACGCGCATCTGGATGAAGATGTGTCTGTATGTCTGTGTGTATGCCGACCGCTCTCGCTCGCGATTTTCTTGGCCCGCTCGCCTTTCAAAAGTAATCCCCTTTCTCGCATCGACTCGAGAAATAGACGCCGAGGAAGTGAGAGATGGCTAGATTGAGAGAAAGGAAGAAAAGAGAGAGAGAGAGAGAGAGAGAGAGAGAGAGAGAGAGAGAGAGAGGGACGATTCCTGCGAAGTGATTTCTTTAAAACGTTTGCAATCCTCCTGGAAAGTGAAGCTTCGAGAGATTCAATGCTAACCGCAAAACATGTGCTAACATACATAGTTCTAGATAAATACTTTCACGGCAATTACGCTATCTAAGAAGTTGGTTAGAAATTAAAAGTTGTTGATTATGCAAATTAGCAAAATACTAGATTTACTCAAATTACTAGATAGACGTTTAATGTAACTCTAAGCACATATAATATACAACTGCGTAACATTACGATGCTATAACGGAAAAGTAGTAAGAAAAGTAAATTTAAACTGACGGGTAAAAAATATTTTTTTTGCATTTGTTATATTATTCTCATTATTATTTTAGAACATTTTCTAGCACAAGATTTATAAGTTTTACGGTTGAAGTCTTTAGTAGCAGTTCGTGACCGCTCAAGCAGCATGCGCATTAAATTTCTTGGCATCGCATTATTCACGCATATTACGCACGTAATCTGTCAGCATTTGAATCAGAAAGTGGCAAATAGGAGCCCGGTCCAGCACGTTCGCACCTTGCAAGAAAACGCCTCGATCGGCGTCACTTGAGACGGTTAGAAAGTGTAAAGTTATTTTTAACCGCGTCTATATGCAACATCGATGATAATTAGACGTAAGTTTTGCAATTAGTTCCGGCGCATAAGCAAATTCCTAATTAAGGCATAACTGATCCGCGACCGATGCGACAACGCACTGTCGTTCAGCGTGCCGTCGAGCAAAGCCACCGAGAGCACTAGGGACCGGAAGTAACTATGCGTGATCGAGCAGGTCAATATGATTAAAATGGAGCGTGTGCCTCTGCTCTTTTTTCTATCTTCCAAAGTAAATGTTCTGAAAAGCACGCAAGTGAAGGTATCGCAGATTTACTGGTTCGTGCCTGAAATTAAAGCTTCCGTATACAAGATACGTACAAAAAATTATTACGAAAGTACAGAGCCGAAGGAAACCTTCGGTCAGTCATACGTTGACGAGAAAAAAATAACGGGGGTTCGCGCGGCGGGTACGCATGAGCGCGCGTCCACCTCGTAATCGGAGTGTGTTACATTCACTGTGCGATAAGGTGAAAGTCTGACGTGATAAGTACAAACGGCCACCTGCAGCACGATCTAACTGATCGAGTAGCCCGAAGCGGCTACAAAGCGCGGGGATCGGCACTTGTCGTCGTCGTCGTCGCCGTCGCCGTGAAAGGCCGAGCTTTAAAAGCGGGATAACTAATGATGCCGGGTTAACCCGCCGCGACATAAATAGGGCAGAATAACAATGCATCAAGCCCGAACTCACCTTCGAGTGGATTGAGATTTATGAGATCAGGATGCGATAATGTCACGCAAGAAATCCTAACGCGAGCCGGCTTTTCTCGCATATCCGTTATACAGAGCGCATCAAAAGGTGCAACGGCGAGGAACTTGCCAGAAATTATTACAAACTCTCTTCTCTTTTTCTTCGTGAAATAAATAAAGTGTCGAAATGTTTTGCCGTGCTGATTTCGATTTGGCTTGACATATTCTATGGAAATATACCTAACCGGACATTTCTCTCTCTCTCTCTCTCTCTCTCTCTCTCTCTCGATTTTTCTTTTTTAATAGAAAAAGGAGTTAACGTTATTGGAGATAATATTTAAGCTATGTATACGTTTTACCAATTATTATTTATTATTTATTGCGTGCAATTAGTGTTGTGTAAAGCAAAACTGTTATTTAAAACAATACACATTGATGTGAGACAAAAATATAGTTACTTTTGGACCCAACCATACTTTTATAATATTTCTAACACGAAATATGATTAGAAATATTATAAGGCTTCAAAAGTAATTATATTTTTCTTTCAATGCAGAAAGTATTTTATACATGTCTACGCAACGTCCGTCGACGGCGACTTTATCTTTTGATACATTCTGTATATTCTGTTGTGGTTTCTGTGAGTTCTTCTCACAGTGAGATTGCATACACAGAACGGAGAAGTGTTTACATCGTGCAATTGCCCAGCTCCGAGTGGTCGGAGTGCCGTGGAAAAAGCTCAGACGAGGATAAAATGGTGATCCGCGCGTGCGGCTACGTTGTGGTAGCGCGATTATAAAGATACCATGCTCTCGAAACGAATCGCCGGTGTGTGACGTTTTTACGACAGGGCTGGAGATAAAGCCTCCGCGCTCGCGAGGGAGTTGTATAGATGTATCTTAACACGAAACTCGAATCGTTTCGTGAACCTGCCAACATCGCGGGCGGCCGGCGATGCGCCCCGCCACGATCCTTCCTCCGTCTTGATCTGATCGGCTCAACGATCGCGTAGTCCAGAATAAATTGAGATAAAATCGAGGCGCGCGGACTTCCTTCGTTTTGCCAGATAAGGCGGCGAGCGCCGAGCGCCCCGCTATCCGTCTCTCGATCCGTTCCCTTTCGCAGTCGGAAGCGATGTTTCACTCTCGCGTCCAGATTATGCTGGATAATTAGTCGGTCGTGTTCCCGGTGCGGATTTCAGCGCGTACGCAACAATAGTGTAAAGCCGGAGGATCGTTTACGTGCCACGCACGTCGGTTTCGAGTGACGAAACGGTATCTGGGAACGTCTCTCTCTCTCTCTCTCTCTCTCTCTCTCTCTCTCTCTCTCTCTCTCTCTCTCTCTCTCTATCTGAAATACAAAATATGAAGTAATCGAAAAATGATTTATTCGACTCGCTTTCGTATTATTTGAAACATTTGTATTAACAAGAAACTGTACTTTACATCTTGAAATAAAAGTATAAAATTATAGACGTATCTTTAACTTGATTCGAAATTGATTCTCCTTACAATTAGATACAGCACTGATGTAGCTACTGATAGTCTTTGGATTAGAAACCATTGAAATTATAAGCGTAGAATTTTGTCAGCGATCTGACAGTTTTATCATTCATCTAACAAGAGGATTGCATGAGATTCGCGTTACCGATCTTCCTAACATTTTACGTGCATGATATATCATAATGTATTTATCTGCTATGCTATGCAAGCGCGAGAAAAGATCCATTATTTAAGTATTACGGAGAAATTTAATTGTAAGGAAAGTTTACACATTTGAAGTATTTATTTAAATCTATTACAAGGAAATTATGATATATAAACATTATAGGTATAAAATATTTACCGCTCTTAAATTTTTTTCAAAAACTTTGGCATATTCTTTGATTAAAAAAGTAGCGTCTTTCAATCACATACATATATATTGTATGTGTGTATCTCATCAAACAATCTCTATGTATCTTTCTACATAAAAGTGTTTGAAAGAGAACTTTCATATTTACAATAGCAAGAATTCCTAACTCCATTTAGGAATTCAAAAATATTTTATTTTGATTGCGTATATTGATCTTCTCTTGTCATAAACTTTGAAAGTAAATTGAGAAGAAGCAAAGTCTGTCGGCGAGTAGGCGGAAATTGACGCAAAACTGGCTAGAAGGCAAACAACGCTGTTTATGTCGTCGTATTCAACATTGTATTCGACACAACGATGCCTTTTTATCTGATGATAGGGAGAAATAAAAGTGGAAGTAAAACTAACTCGATTACCTACTTCCATTTGAGGAGCACACCGGTACATTCTTATTCCCGCGATGCGTAACTGTGTAGTTGGCGAATTCCGCTCCCTGCATTTTAATTCCGGCATTCCGCAATTGTTCGCGCTCGCCCTCTAATCAATTTACGTCCGAGCTTAATGTCGCGTTTCTCTCCTTCAGGCTGCCAGTTTTATCCTGTCGGGGAATACCTGAAATTCGTAAGAGTCCCGGAGAATCTGGAAACAGGAACTGAAATTCTTTCGTTGGAAGCACATCCGAGAAGTCGAATCACCATCACGCCGGTCGACAAGGTACGTCATAGTCCTTCCGCTAAATACCAATCTATTTATCCGAAGCGACGCACATGGCAAATAAATCTCGCAGGAAGAAGACGCCGGCTTCTTCACTTACAAGGAAACGAACGAGACGCATGTTTCCCTGATTCTGGCGCAATCCCTGGAGGATTTGGTGGACGCGGAGTCGCCGAGGAACCTATTAAAATTTCGAGTCTCCTGCGACTCGGGCTCTGGGGACTCGTTGGTAAAAACATGAAGCTGTATATGTTATATCCGTTTCGCCGTCGGTCGTCGACCTCGCAGTACGTATTCGAAATACCAGTCTCCCCGAGAGTCCTACCCCGGTCGACAATTTACATCCGTCGCCGTACTGCGGTGGGTGTTGTCCGTTGCCCTTTAAAAGATTGTTGTAAGCGCTGGCGAATTTTTTGATTTTGAGTTCGATCTGAGCGTGTAATTAGAGCGTGCGTTAACCGGTTCAGTGCGAGAAAAGAACGAACGTACGAATGAACGGGGGGGGCGAATTTACCGGTTTCAAGCTCTTTTGCGCGTAATAATAAGCGTTTATGTAACGACTCCTGCGCGCGGAATACCGAAGCGGGTAAGAGTCGTTAACGCACGCAACGCTTAATAGCTCTCTAATGCCCGCTCGGGAATTTCGTTGTTTTGCGATTTCCCGCATATACCGAATATATTTTCGTTTCGGCGCGATGGATGCAAATCCGACTTGGTTTCTCTTGGTCCACTTATCCGCCTCGCTTATTAATTCAGCGCCCGATTTACTTGCTTTCGAAGATACCCGACCGCGACGAGCGTAACGCGCGCGCGAGGGAACGAACGGAAAGTGGTAAGCAATAGCGCGCCGCGATCTACTCCACACTATTTACTCGACTTGATTACCGATGATTACGGCTTTCGCGCGACCGGTCGCGCGCTAGATCCGCTGCTTAACTCGCCATCTCATCGAATATGTACGCGCCTAAACGCGCCATTCCGCGGGTAAGTAACTCTGGGGGGGACCGCGCCAAGTACCGTTTTTCCCCAAGAAACCATCGATCCCCTTTTTCATTTCCCAAACGCGATAGCGTCGGTTTTACGACCCGCGCCCGTAAAACGAAACGCAGAGAATTGTGCCGTCGCATAATTCAGCGTGGATTAAAGAGATCGGCGACCGACCGACTGACGAAGAAGGGGAATCACCCGGATCGGGTGCAGCCACCGAGTGTGACTTACGCTCTGCCGTTTATGTTTAGGTCTCGTCGCATTTGTCGGTGACGATCTACGTGGAGGATATAAACGATCACGCGCCGCAATTTGTCGATGCGCCTTATCACGTGACGGTGGATGAGCTTACGCCAGTCGGTGAGATATTATACCCGGCGGCGATGTCATAAATCGCGCCGCCGCACACACGAATGCCGCAGCATAATTAATATTCTCCAGCCGCTTTTGCATATAAGTCGCGTAATCCACGATCGCGAAAATAAAATGTTACCCCGACGCCTTGCACGCTCCGTCGCGCGAATCGAATCCGACATTCTATATTTCTCCGCGACCGGAACGTGCACTCGCGCCATATCAAATTCCACTTTTCCAAAATTCTTCGTCGAGAATCCAAGAGTGATTCTACTCTCAATATCTTCTCGCTTTTCCGAAAAATTGACGCACGGTATAAAAGTCGACGGAATGAAATCGCAGGTGTGACGATATTTCGCGGGATTCACGCGCTGGATGGTGACAAGCCGAACACGCCGAACAGCGACGTCTATTACGCTATCGTGAAGGGAAACGAGCAAGGGAAATTTTCCCTCGAATCCGGCCACCGAACCGCCCTGATACTCCGGAAGCCGGTCGACTACGACAGCGGAGATCGCGAATTCATCTTGGTTATTACTGCGACCGTGAGTAACATGACGTATCTGAAAATATAATACAGCTTTTCTTTCTGCGGCCTCTATAGAATCTTCCATAGTTCCAATAAGAACATTCCGCTGAATGTGAAAAGTTTAAATGACCGTTGCATTCGGTGACAGTCAACATATTGCAAGAAATTGCAACTCAGCAATGAATGACAAACCGGAGTGGTTTGCAATAGTAATTCCTGACGTAACACACACATGATGCAATTCCTTAGGATCGTGGCGTCCCCGCCAGAAGTACGAACAGCACCGTAAAGATAACCGTGTTGGACAACGATGATCTTGATCCGAAATTCACGCGAGACATCTACAAGGCGAAGATTTACGAATTTTATCCTATGCCGGTACGATTATAAAAGTTATTCTTATATATTTAATGTGCGAGATGTTTCAATAATTCAATTATCCTGAACGTATCAGAATTCAAGCAGATAATAAATATTTCATATATGTAGACGGAGTTATAGCTACCGAGTTACTTATTATACGAAATTAAATTTAAACGAGATTTTATTTCAGCAGTCTAATTATTAATGTATACTTGAAACTGAAAATTGAAAAAAAAATTAAAATCTACGAATGTTTGGCAAATGTTTTTCGAGTTTCGTCTTTGATCATTTCAAATATTCAAGAAGGATAGAATTTAGGAAGAAAATTTAACAATATCTTTTAGACACCTTGCAAAGTTACACTTAATAATAACTTTTCAATGTGATATTTTTAAATTCTGGAGCACGGTGTATTTTCCTTTCGCAGGAGTATCCAATCTTCACAGAAATAAACTTTACTAATCCGATCCACGCGGCCGATCGCGATCGGGATATAAATGTGCCAGTGCGATATGATATAATATCCGGTAACGAGAGGGGTTTCTTTCATCTCGATCCGAAGAACGGCTCGCTCTTCTTGAAACGCGCGATCGATCTGGACGCCGAACGGAGTTTGCCGAGCAACACGTTCAATCTCCAGATACACGCGTCGCAGGTGGACAATCCGTTGAAGATGACCGTCGCGCGGGTCGAGGTGGAAGTGCTGGACCTGAATGATAATTTGCCGCAGTTCGAGGTTGATCTCTATAACATCAGCATCGTGGAGAATCTGCCGAACGGCTTCAGCGTGCTGCAAGTGATCGCGCGTGACAAGGACCAGGGCGAGAACGGGGAGTTCGATTATCGGTTGGAGGATTTATCGGGCGCCTTTTCCGTGGATCCGGAATCTGGCTGGCTCACCGTGAAGGATCAGACGGTCCTAGACCGCGAGAAGCGCGATCATCTGAAAATGAAGGTCTACGCTGTGGAGCACAGGCCGAGCGTCGTCGTGACGAGCGACGGATCGAAGGGATCCACCGTGGACGTCGAGATCACCCTCCTCGACGCCAACGACAACAATCCGATTTTCGTGCCGGGCAATCTTTACGAATTGGTGGCCAGGAGCGACGTGAAGGTCGGCACCGTGTTGGGTCAGGTGCACGCGGTGGACGACGATCTGGGTCCCAATGGACTGGTGCGTTACCGATTGCAGAAGCCTGGCAACTCCACGCTTCGGAAGCCGCCGTTCATGGTGGACGAGAGCACGGGCTTGATCACGGTATCGGAGAGCCCGATCCTCGAAGGTAGACACGCGATCTTTGTGGAAGCGGCCGACCAGCCGGCGAATCCCAGCGAGAGAAGATTCTCTTTAGCGGTCGTCACGGTGGATGTTTTTCGAGCGGACGGTGAGTCTGGGCGTAAGAGGCTTGAGAACAGTGGCGGATTTAATGAACTGTCTAATTAGAGTAGCAGATATACTTATAAGAGCTTTTGTTCGAAATTGAATAAAAACAAGCGTCGTTGAGTAGTTCAGAAAGGAGAGCTTACAAAAAGAGAAAACTTTTAAATATAAATTATTCACTATTTTTTCACTATTTTTACTGCTGAAATCATTATTAAAAAAAAAAAACAAATAGATAACAAATGGTTGGTCTGAGAATTTTTCTTTCGGTAAATGCATCGGTAGACATTTTCGTTTGATAATGACTATATATGCCTTCCGTGAAACGCTATCTGACTTATTCGTGAATTTCAGGTCCAAATTCGTGGGAGCCAGATTTCGTCGGCGCGCCTTACGAGTTCTGGGTCGGTGGAAACGTGCCCGTAGGTACCAGTGTCGGACAGATTCGCCTAAATGACGCTGTCAAAACTAATGACCTTATCTATGATCTTTTGCACAGCTACGAGGACGGAGGTACGTATATATGTATGTACGTGCCGGCGACAGCGTGCGGTGCGTTAATTAATCCGTGGCGCTCATGAGAATTAAAAGCTACACACATCGCGATTTCTTAACGGTCTAATAACCCCCCCCCTGCCCGCTCGTGCACGGGGTATCCCCAGGTGCGCCCTAATTTCAATACGCCGCCGCCGCGGCCGGAAACACGCGATGCGCAAAATGCCTATATTATTCATGCAAATGCGTAACACATGCTGCATACATATACGACGGGATTTCAGTTCCATTTGCCGTGGAGGAGCGCTCAGGAACAATAACGGTCGTTGAGGAGATCGAGCGCTTCGACCGTTCCATATACGACTTCGAGGCAGTCGTTAGCGATGAGAGGGAACTAACGCTGATCACGAACGTTTCAATCCACGTGGTGGATCCGAATGACGACCGGGGTATTTTCACAAAGTGAGTGAAATCTCATAATTAATTTGTTTTATCATTTAATTTGTTCTTAACGATTCTCCTGGCACTTTCGATGAATAAAATACGTGTCAAGTCCTCTTCCGTGTTTTCTTTAATTATTGGTCACGTTTAGGAAACTTCGCTAATTAACATCTGATTGATTTACCGGTTATTAGGTATCTGTCAAATAAATTATATAATTTATAATTGTCAAATTACATGCTTTTCTATTTTAAGTCATATTATTTCTCGCAATCTACACACAGAAAAACGTTCATTCTACAGACGAGAGAAGCAATTATTTATTTTATTTTATTTTGCTTAAGTAATAGTTTTCTTCAGCTAAGAATTTTCTTAATAATAATTCAAAATATACTCGTTACAAGTCCAGAATATGTTTTAAGTAAATGTGATGCTTATGATGACTTTATGATAGATTTACTAAATACTTAGAACAAGTATGTTTACTCGTAGATAGTATAGATTTTTCTGTGTGTAGTCTCCGCGTATCTCCGCTGTTAAGTAACATCTTTTGCGAGCTTGTGTCTTGCCGCGTCCCCCGACGTGTCTCTCTCACGAGATCGATAAGCCAGATTTGCTGACTGACTTCGTCGGACGCGTGGAAAGGTCAAAGGTCTCGCTTACTTGGGTGGATACCATTTGCTTATTCAAAAGTCGATGACCGTTGATTGCAGGGGAACGACCACTGCTCCTCTGGCTTTTCATGTGAAGGAGAACGTTCCCGGCGCATTGATCGGCCAAGTGCTTCCGCACAATGGCACAACGGCGGCTATGTCCGGCACCCAGTTCCTTATCGTCAAT
Source organism: Tetramorium bicarinatum (assembly GCA_928718305.1). NCBI lineage: Eukaryota > Metazoa > Arthropoda > Insecta > Hymenoptera > Formicidae > Tetramorium > Tetramorium bicarinatum. The sequence continues at coordinate 24,898,215 of OV788323.1, read as the reverse complement.
CAGCAGGATGTGCCCGATATCGCCATTATGGACGACGGTTCTCTCTACGCTCCTCAAGGCTTAGATCGCGAGACGAGAGAGAATTACAGTATCACCGTGATCGCCGAGAGTTTGCGCGGCGTGGGCGTATTTCAGGTAAACTTCCCATTTCGAACCACGATCCGTTACTCGGTATTTGTTTGTCTATCGTTTTAATCGGATCTTGGATTTATGATCCTAACTTCGTTCAGGTGCGAATAATCGTGGACGACGAAAACGATCATGCACCGGAATTCACGTTGCCCGTTTACGAAGGCCGGATTATGGAGAACAGTCCTACTGGAACGGAAGTTACTCTGACAAATCCGATTGCGGCGAGCGACAAAGACGAGGGCGAAAATCGGGACTTTACGTTTGCATTGCGGGGCGACGGTAGCAGCCTGTTCAGGATCGATCCGATAACGGGCCGAGTGTATTTCATGGGTATCGACGACGAAATTCTGGATCGCGAGACAAGGGCGAACTACGAATTCCAGCTTATTGCCACTGACAGCGGTAAGTCCTCTATTAGTCCGTGTATTTCCATGTAACATTCAAACATCAAAATAAGTTATTTGTCTGTCTTGCACAGGCGGACTGAGATCGGAGAGCACTTTGAAGATAACGGTGCTCGACGAAAATGACAACGCTCCGAAGTTCATACGGATGGTTGTCTTGCCGGATCAAGGGGTGCGCGTATCGTCTAATCCGAGTGATGCGTCTGCCGAGATAGACAATGAGGGAGAACCCGAGACTTCGGTGGACGGTGGACGGCGCTCGCCGTTACTGCTGGTGCCGGAAAACACGACGATTGGCGTGCCGATAATACGTCTGCTGGCGGACGACAAGGACGAGGGCGCGAACGCGGCGATAACGTACAGTCTGGGGAACGAGACAACTTACAGCGGGGCTCGATCGCGCCGTTACGACGCGAGCAGCCGCCGTTACTTCCATCTCGATCCGCGCACGGCCGAAATATCCGTTGCTCGGAGCCTACCGCCGGAGAAGGACATTCGACTGTTCGTCCTGGCGAGGGACTCCGACGGCCTCGCGGACAACATCACCATCAGAATCCATGTGACGGACGTGAATGATCACGCGCCCGTTTTTGACAAGTCCTGGTACACTTTTGACGTGGCTGAGGGCACTTACTCCAATCACGCTGTCGGTACGGTGCAGGCGCTTGACGGCGATTTCGGCGAGAACGCCAACCTCAGTTACGAGCTGATCACCAGCCACGAGGACTCGGGACAAGCCAGCAACGGGACGCGATCGTTCGAGGTGGATTCGTACTTGGGAGTGATACGAGTGAGCGGGAGTCTCGATCGAGAGAGGGCCATGACTCATCGTCTTCTCGTGATCGCTCGCGATCAAGGCACGCCGAGTCTGAGCTCCTCCGTGGAAGTGGAGATAAACGTACTGGATGTGAACGACAATGCGCCGATGTTCCACGGCTACGACGAGATAGAGAAAGACGATCAGTTGCCGGTCTACCGAGTCTCCGTTTTTGAGAACAGTCCGATCGGCACGCAAATTGCCAAGGTATACGCAAACGATAGCGATTTCGCTGGCAACGGAAACGGATTGATTTTATTCGATCTGAGCTATCAGGATCGTACGGACAAACAGTGTTTCGCGGTGGATAGCAAAGAAGGCACTATTACGACTATCGCCAACCTCGACTACGAAACCAAGAGCAATCACCGTTTGATCGTCACAGCGAGCGATCTTGGCTCGCCGATCAGTTTGACCTCCTCGGCCGTGGTCCTCGTCACGGTGTTGAATGTCGACGACGACGAGGAGGCGGACAACGAGGTGCACAAGATGCCGACGTTCCGTCATCGATATTACGAAGTGGAGGTCGACGAGAATGCTTCCGTGCCGCTGCTGATTGCGCAGCTCGATCTCACCGACGATCGTCATGGCGATTACATAAGATACAGCATCGTGGCTGACGGTTCCGACGGCAGGGAGCACTTCTCGGTCGATGCTAAAAACGGCTCTCTGTATCTGATGTCGGAGATCGATCGGGAGACCAGAGATCGGTACGAGGTGAAGGTCAGGGTTGATCGACTGAAGCTCGGCCGTGGCATGCCGGTGATGATCTATCCGGTCGTTGGCGAGAGGCTGAACGGACTGGCGCCTAATGAGGCCAGAGTGGTCGTCAGAGTAAAAGACGTGAACGACAACGCGCCCAGATTCAAGACAAAGGACAGGCCCATTCTCGCCGCTATACCCACTACCGCTCATTACGGTTACGAGGTCGTCAAAGTGGAGGTACGTGTACGCGTGCGTTGGCGTGAGTCAAAGCCAGTTCATTTTAATCCATTTTGGTTTTTACTTCCGCCACTTCCGCACTTTTTCCTTCTTCCATCTTTTCGTATTCGTCCTTGACGTCTTTTTACTCCTTTCGGCGCTTATTTAATTTTCCGAAGTAACTTTTCTCGCGCTAAGTAAGTTCCTTTATCGTCGTCTGTATATGGACCATTCTGTTAATCGTGATGTAACTCGGAATATGCTAATGAAACAAATAATACCGCATCCGCATTATTGTATCTGAAACAGAAACACAACAGGCAAATTAAAAATTTTAAAACGCTTTGAAAATCAGCCATCAGTATTGGAATTTAATTGGACACGCTTGATCGCAGGCCGAGGATCCGGACCTGGGGATAAATGGTGAAATACGCTACCAAATTCTTGGCCGAGAGGATGCTCCGCGTTTCGCCATTGACCCACTCAGCGGTCAAGTGCGATCCGTGGCGAGTTTTGGCCGCGACGCCGGTCGCGTCTTCGGTTTCGACGTCAAGGCCACTGACAGACAGGGCGCCGAGAACGGGCGCAGCAGCATCGCCAACGTTTTCGTAAGTCCGCCCTCCCACGTACTTCTCACTCTCGCGGTGTATCTTAATTACTCGCCGTTAGAGATAACACTCTCGGGCTAATTTCCCCTCGGGGAAATGGGATGTTTCAAAAGGCGGAAACTCTCCCAACCCCCCCTCTCTCATTTAACTCGGCGCCAACCTTGACAGTTTAGTCTGCCATCCGGTGTGTATCTCGCTTTTTAACTCGTAGGTGTACGTGTTGGACGATCAGAAGCAAGTTGTCATGGTCATGGGTCGGAAGCCTATCGAGATCGAGCCGGAGCTCGAGAACATCACTATGTAAGTTTCCCTCTCGCGATATCTGCAGCGAGCACCGCGACATTTACGAATTGTCTTTCAGCGCGTTGCAGAATGTCACGGGCTTGGACGTGCGGGTGAGAAAGCTGGAGCCCCATATCGAGAAGAACTTGATCGACGCAGCTTCGTAAGTGATTTGTTCGATGAGTGATACATGATACATCTAAATTGACGATCGTCCGTTATATTTTGAATTTTATTTTTCAGTACTGATGTTTACCTATATGCAATCGATCCACATCTGAATGTTATGGTAGACATGGAAACTTTGCACAGGTGACCAATCGAATTATTATCTTTCATAAAAGATATCTCAATTTGTCTTTCTCATCTAATACTTTTATTAATTATTTGGAAATTATTTTTTTCCAATAATTTGAATTCATCCCTTTCAATTAATCATTGAAAAATTAATTGATATTTTATATAAAGTTTCAAATCAATTATTTTTCAAATATATTTGAAATTCACATTTTTTTAACAAACCTGATATTTTAATAATATGTACTTTTAGCGTTTTTAATAACAAGAAAGCGGACATAAAACGCGAACTGGATGAATATCGCGTGTTGGAAATCGCTGGTAACGCTCCACGTAGAACTAATCAGCGTTACTTGCTGTCCACCCTCGAAGTGGGAGTCGTGGTACTCGGCTGCGTCGTCTTCGTAGGCGCCCTCGTGACCGCCCTATGCGTTACCTGCGTTCGTCGCAACAAACGGTACGCGGAATATGGTTTTGCTCGCTCGCCATCTTCGCCTAAGGTCAACACAACGCTCATCCGCGCTACCATACTAACTCCTGGACATGTTGGCTAGAGGGTCTTATCATTTCTTATTTCTTCTCTTACGTACTCCAGTATATCAAAAATCGAAACTATTATCTATTAACAATTATTAACATATATTTTATTATTCTATCTAAACGCATTGCGCCGCTTAACCATACAAGAAACGATTCTGGAACAAAATAACGAATAGAGAATCGAATTGCTTCGGTGTCTTGTTGCTACTTAATTGGCATCGGCCAAGTTGAATATTTTATCATCGTCACAAAGTGAGCACGCTTTGAATGGGAGTCTCGAATTCCATTCGTTAGTCGTAGACGACGAGACAAGGCCATGTTCTCGACGATCGGCCCGGTCGGATTCGCTCTGACGGACCCTGCCGGCACTCTGCAAAAGCCGCCGCTCTTTCCCACCTTTGTCGACGGTCTCCATTACGACCCTGAACCCTTCTGCTCCGAGATGCCTAGGCGACAGAGCATGTGCGAGCACGGCAATTGTGTCCGTTTTCATACGTAAGTCTGATCTAATTAAAGATTATTAGAAATAAAAATATTTTCTCTGGCCTTAGCAGATATTTATGATAGTCTTTTGCAATGTAAAGTATCATCATATGTGAAAGCACGTAGTGAATTTAATTAATTAATATATGTTAATTTTATGAGATTATATTCTAAACTTTATTGTTTTTTTTAATCTATAAGAGCTTTCTTCGTGATCTAATATTTGATAGTACATTAATATTTGCAAAGAAACAAGTTATTTTATTTAATATTAAATATTTTTACTAATGAGCTCTCTAATTATACCTATTTTAGTATAAAGTTTATTTACATTTCAATAAAGAGAATGACTTTATATTTGTAAGAATAATCTGCAAAAGATCTTTTATGTACAATAAGTCTATCGATAAAATTAATGATTGTCACAGTCAGTAAACTAGCGTTTCATATTTTTAATAAAAATCTGATTTTCCGAAAATATATTAAGAACATGAAATGTGTGTAATTATATAATAGGTATATCGGAGGACTCGCATAGTTCTATGTTACTTCTATAGATTATCTAGTATCGGGAAATTTCCGAGTACCTTACGACATAGACACCACTGCCACGGGTTATTTTCAGGATGGGCGGGGGCGGAAAACACGTAGTGAGGTCGACAGGTACCTTGAAAGGCCTCGAGGCATCCGCGACATCCTTGCATTCCAGTGGTCAGGATTCTGGTATCGTGGCGCGTACCTCTTGTCATTGCAGTCACTCGTCCAGTCCTTCCAGTGGCGAGAGCAGCAAGTAAGTTGGGTTTCTAAATACAGATTCTCAGCGCTCGAATGCGGTTTTCCCAGTAGAAAACTCGAATTTGCTCAAATTGTATCGATTTTGTTCACAATGTTGTCGACATGGTGTAACGAAGGGAAATAATAAATTACATAAATATGTAAAATAATTACAAATTACGAACAATTATAAATATATTAATAAATATAAATTATAGAAACATAATTATCATATGTCTGAATAGCATATTTTAATTGCTCCGTGCAGCTGTCTTGTCAATCTATTTAGCTTCATATCTCTCACCCTCCTCCTCCTGTGGCAAAATTTTCCTCTATTTTCTTTTAGCGGGTACGAAGACTCGCTCAAGTCTCTTCAGCGTCGCGAGAGATGCAATGACGTCTCGCGTAGCAGCCACGATACCTCCAGCGTGGTCGGGAGACGTGCAACGGCGGCGAAACGGCGGCAACGGTTCCACTCTTTCTCCAACGCCGAATCCGTTTATACCCACGAGATGACCTTGCAGCGGGAGCAGCAGCAGCAGCCACATTGCTGCATCGGTACCGAGAAAAGACGGAAGGCGGAGCATCGCCGTGCTCATTCCGAAGCGGAGAACAATATCACCGAAACGGTGATACACGAGCACCCGGGCACGGAGATATCGTTAGCGGGCTCCCTGCCGAACACATCGAGTATTCACGGTAAGTCGATATCGAAAAGCGGAAAGACAAACGTGGGTAACAGATACAATTTCGGCGTATTGCGAAACAAAAAGTAATCGTAATCACATACATCCGGCAAAATTGAATAGATCATCAATTCGCAGGTACATCTAGAACCAGCCACATGCTCTATTAGCGGCGTCGATCTGTAAAGAAAGAGGAGGAATTTTCAAGGAGCATCAGGATACAACGACTGCGAATATTCCTGTTTGGCAATTTAATGCCTGCCTTTGCAAATTCGCGTAATAAATTGTCGTTGTATATTTCGTGCTCACGGCGTGTCATCTCGTTGCCAAAGTATTCGTACGTCGTCGAAATCCAGGGTATCATTCATTTTTGTAAATACACGGCACTGTCTTCGGTATTCGATTTTCCACGTTCTTTCGGACTAATCGAGATAGATTAGGTAATAGCGCAACAGCGATTGCTGCTAAGATTATTTATCGCCTTATATATTATAACGTGAGATGCAAATGTATGTTTATGAGATGTTTATGTATAATATTAATATATTGTATATTGTTATATTATTAATATAATTTCTTGTAATTATACCATAATTTGTTGTACTTATTATAATATAATTCGTTGCATATCATGTACAGATACATTTTGCGAAAAAGTCCATTTTTCGATGGGTTATTATATCCTGATTATATTAATTGGAAAATTATTTAATATATATATATATATATATATATATATATATATATATATATGTGTGTGTATTGTGTACGTTTGTATGTAAAATGTAACATAATGTAACATACATGTAATTTATAATATAGCTGACGTTTTTTATTAGATAATATTCCGTAAAATATTTAATACAGTAATAATTTTTTTCATTCTTGTTGTAACAGGAATTGATTAATAATGAGTTAATGGCGTTCTATCATTAAAACAACAATTTTACTATAAATAAAATGATGTTAAAATAATAAACAACTCTCTTTTGACTTTTTAAAAGTAATATATGACTCTTTCAAATTGTTGTAAAATTTATAAAGCCTGTTAATTTAAATGTTTATTTAATTTTAGTATCGTTGGAAAAATTAAATTTTAGAAATTAAATTATAATTTAATTAACAATTTTGTGCTTTAATTATAATTTTCTCAATGAGTTGAAATATGCTGTGCATTCACGGGCGCAATCACGGTCGTCGTCAAACCTGACCTTCGAAGACTCGTCAACGCCGATATCCCGCAATTCCTCTCAAAGTCCTTTCCGACATCTGAGGAATCTCTCTACTTAATTAAATCAGGGTGGGTGTTTTAATTACAATAAATTAAATAAGCACGCAAGCGCGTTATTAATTCCTCTTTAAGGGAGGATATCGGAAGAACACTGATGTAAATTATTGATAATGCTGCCAGCGCGAGCAAAGTCGTTTCTGATTGTCTTTTTATCGCGATTTACTGTAGATGATGGACGATTGTCTATCCATACTCGTTTTTAAAACGACGCGACAAAAACGTTCTTCCTTTGCCTTTCGCGGCAAGAACAACAACCAATACCATTTACGGAAGAGACGTTCTGTTGCAAGAACATTCTTCCTCGGCAATCACAATTTCGCTAACTTTTTAACGTAATTACGGTAAGTAACATTTAATTATTTTCGAAAGGAATAATCAGTAATTAATTTAATTTAATTTTACCGACTAATTTGTCAGATTATCTCAACTATTATTCTTTTTAGTCTTTATATTGTCTTGACAATTAACTTATTTACATATGTATCCTTAGATTCATTTTAATCATCTTCGGAGAAGAGCGGACTAAATACGATTGCGAATCTAGAGGGACGTTCTCGAAGCACTTAATACGTTCGGTAAATAAGTTTTAAGCGCCCGATCGAGCGCTCAGCTGAATCAAATTACCCCATCGATTATGGGATCAGGCTAGTGCACGGCTTAAAAGGTCGTCGATTAATGTTGACGACCTCGACCTCAGCTAGCAGGATCCAGGACGATATACGGGAGACGTTTCACACCAATAGAAATCATGGATCCCGACGGAAAGAGAGTAAAGAATTCCGCGACGCGCCCGGCATGGGATTAGGTATCTAATATTTCACTCAAGTATTCGAATAACGCTCTCGCAGGACCAGAATTGATGAAACGGCATGGTTCAGTCGTCGTAGCAAGGCCGTAACCTTCGATTTTGCTTCGGAGCTTCCGGTTCATTCCAATCTTAGCTTTTCTTTCATTTAGTCGCGACTTTAGAGAGAGACCTGTCACACTTCCTACTGTCGCATTAAGTTCGATCCAGGTTTGTAAAGTCGACACCCCTCGAAATGCGAATTTTTACAATTGATTGTCTACAATTTGTTTGATTGTCTAAATTTGTCCATAAATAATCGTCTTTTGTTCAGTTTACAATAAATATGAGAAATGAAAAAAAATTCATTATTAACTTCCTTAAGTGTTTTTTTTACTATGTAACGTGGATATCTGATTGTCCGTCATTTGTCCATAATTGTGAACAATCGACTGTCATATTAATTTAGTAAAAATTCGCATTTCGAAGTACTTCACAAATCTGTTTGATTCGCCATTCGGATTTGAACTATCCAAAGGCATAGTAAAAATGTTTTCTTTCAGCAATCAATTTTTAGAATATTATTACCTTTTAGTTAAATAATTATAATAAATAAAGCTCAATTATTTTCTTCATACCTACTCAACAATCATTGTTTTAATTTTACTAATATCTCTTTAATAATTTTTTTCTAGTTTTTAATTTGTTCACGCGTGTCAATGAAAACAATGTTTACGAGCGAATTCTAATTGTAAGCCGGAGATAAGAAGAAATTTTAATCAACAAATGAAGAAATAAGTGTGCATGTAATTTTGTTCGGCCACTACGACAAAATTTATCATTTCGCGCTGTTGTGAAGAAAACTCATTCTTGTACGAGCACGTTCGCAGCATTAGTATCTTCCCGCGCAACGTGTTATATCATGAATACGGTACACTTAGGTGGAAATGCATCTCGAGTAGCCGGCAACCGCTGGCTCGCATCCGTAAAACACCCAATGGACTCTCGGAGACTCTTAAGTATCGATCCATGGGAAAATGAATGACTTGTTTCGTGCTTTGGGCGTCAAGGCGAGCTAATTCGCATATTCAATCGTATGCATTAGGAGCATTAGGAGCATTAGGAGCTGGGCGGCCATTAGGCGCACGTGAAGCAGCATGATGTAGCAGCCAGCAGCCGCAGCCCGAAACTCGATCGCTCGATTACACGCGGTTCGGTTCCCTAATATCGCCGCCGAAGGTTACAGGTCGCGTGTCATACCGGCTGACGACGATCTTGCCCTTAACCCCGTGCGCCGCGGCCGTCCGATTAAAGGTCCATCGAGTTTTGCACGAGAAAAACGACGATGGGAGACCAATCTTCCATCAACGGGCGTTTCCTGAGGTCCGCACGAGAGAATGCCGCTTTAAAATTGCCCGAAATTCTTCCGCGATAGTTTCGCCACGGGCGATTAATTCGCAAATTCCCGCGGCTCGGAAAGTCGCGGAAGAATATAAAGTCGCGAAGCGAGCGAAGGGAGGGACGCGCTGGGGCGGAATGAGATCGAAGGGTGGGAAGGAAAAAAACGAAGAGAAAGATGAGCGAGAGCTCGCGAAGCAAACGATTTTCAAAGTTTTTCTCTTTCCACTGAAGGTCAAGAAAATGCATGGGACAAGCGCTGCGCTTCCTGACGAGGACAAGAAAGAGCCCTTCTCGCGCGGGGCGCCTATATGCAGTTTATACTAACGAAGAGAGCGTCCTTGTCTTATTGTGCGCCGAGGGAAAGAGATCGTCGCCAATATCGCCGGCGAGATCTGAACAGTCTCTTTTGAGATTCTCGCCGGGATAATAGCGACGGAGATGAAAGTGGATTGCAGCGGGGAAGGAAGAGCGACAGATCTGGCGGAGAGAGGGCGGGGAGGGGTGAGGGGTGAGGGAGGGAACACCGATAATTTTGTCGCCCTCTCCGCACTGCGTCTAAGTATCCCGAAAAATACCGCAGAATTTCCACGAGCGCGACGTTCCACGTTATTTCCACGCATTAATACGCTTCAATTGAAAAGACGTGCAGCACGAACGACACAGCCGTTTTAAAGAGATGCAAATCGGATTTAGCAGTCACCCGAAGATAACTGGCGTGTCATAGCCAATAATAATTGCTATTCGATAATCCTGAATCCTGTGGATTTTTCTCTCCCCTTCTCTCTCTTTCTCTCTCCTTTTATTTCTTTCTCTCTCGCTCTCACTCTGTGAGAGATAATCCGGCGATAAATTCGAACGACACAGCCGGATCTCCGGTTTTCCGTTTAGTGTGACAGAGAATTATCGTCCCTCGAAAAGAAACTCGAGGATCCGCCTGTATTCGCGCTCGCCGGATTCGAAAACGCTCGCGAGCCTGAATCCGGGGTCTTAACCCCGAGCTCGCCAATAATGCAGTTTTCCATTGCGCCACTTCGGAAATTCTCTTCGTACGATTACGTTTATGCATCGTCCGAGTACCGGAAACGTTGCGCTGTCAACGAGGTGGCTCCCCCGGAGGAGTTCATTTGACTTTTTCCACACTGGCGTTTGCCAATGTGAGAAAAAGTCGATATTCCCGAGCCTGCATCGTCATTGCAATACTGCAGTTGGATCCGTCGACGACGGCTTGAGATTTATGATCCGTTTCCCTCGGAATTTTCGCGTTGGGCTTTCTCTCGTCCTTGTCCCAATCATCCTTCCGCTACTTCGCGATATGGCTTACAATCTTGTGCCGTGGATAAGGAAGGTAATCTCAGTTATGTGAGACCGCAGACACATGAGGCATGTAACACGGCGGAATATAAGGCAGCTATTTTGACGGGAGTTACGGAACCCGATATGCGAGGGCGAATGACAAAGTCAGCTATATTGACGTCGTATTATGATTTTAAACATTGATATTTTTCTTCCTCACTTCATTCTGCAAGGCCATTTTCTTTTATGCGATGGTTATATTAAGAATGTGTGATAGGACGAAAGTACGAGGTATTTATCTTACCGATAAACGTGAAGTATAAAATGGAAGAAAATTACTCATCGCGATTTTTCGCGAGTTTGTGTTTCTTTGTGATATATATATGTGATTGAAAAGATCTTTCTCTCTCTCTCTCTCTCTCTCTCTCTCTCTCTCTCGATTCTTTTATATGATTCCTTCAATCACATATATCACAAAGATATCGATCATTTTGGAGTTTGCTAGATTAAAGTTTTTGAAACTAAACTCGTCCGTTTACGAATGCGATTAGATAATAAAATCTGTTTTTAGTTTTCTCTGACTTTGAGTAAATTTTAATATTTTAATATGAAATTTAATTTATTAAATTAAATATTAAATATTAAATTTAAAAATTTTTAATGTCAAATTTAATGTATCAAATTTAAATCGCTATATGTATATGAATAATCAATATTTAACCGATTCACTGATAATGACGCATATATGCGCGCAAAAAAAAAATGCCACAACTGGTAATGACGCATACATGCGCGTCATGAATACTTCTTCCAATTTTTAACGGATTTGCACAAAAATTGGTACACCCATGTTTTTTGGGTCGATTACAAATCTGAAGCCAGATTTTCAAATTTCAAAATAGCGGATCCAATATGGCGGACCAAAAATTAAAAACTTTTTATGAGTTTTTTAATTTTTATGCAAATCATTACCCGGGGGTTTTTTGGGTCGCTGATTACAAATCTGAAGTCAGATTTTCAAATTTCAAAATGGCGGATTCAATATGGCGGGTTCTAGTAACGATATTCTATTTATATTTGTATATATATATTATAAATGTATTTGAAGAAAACCACTCTGACAGAACAGATTTTAGAGGAAATTTAGGACCTTAGATCCATAATAAATGATACAAAAGAGTATGATATGTTTCCATATCAAAGTTAATCTCTTGAAACTGCCATATTAAATCTGCCATTTTGAATTAAAAAATTTCGACTCTTGATTCGTTACCAGCAACCTAAAAAACCTCTTACAAACTTTCATATAAAATACATAATTATTAGCTCTCATCAATTTTGGCACAACATTGATTTTGTGTGCACCAGTGAATCGGTTAATAAGAGGTATAAAATATTATAAAATTGACAACTCTCTCTCTCTCTTTCTCTTCTCATTAAGAAAAAAATCTACTTTAGTCAGAAAATTTTCTTGCATAAAGATTTAATATTATTGAGACTTATTCTATTGATGTGACATCTATATAATAGAAAAAAAATTAATTAAAGCATATGAAATTAAAAATTAGAACACATGAGTAAATATGATGAGGCTAAACCAGGTATGATGAGATTTGGTAAATTGTGATAGGGTGGACTAATCGAGATTCTAATTGAATTGTCGGGGTAATCGTGTTGTCATCGATAACTTCATACGATGCTGAAACGAGAGGAGAGGACAGGGAGGTCTTTTTAACTAATTTCGGCTGACGAACTTTTGGTAACCATTGGTAGCACGACGAGAGTAATGGTCAGCAGTAAGATTAGAAGGAAAATTTCGTTTGAACAATTCGTTTCACCGAACGTCCTTGGAAGTACGATTCAATTAGCCGTTTAGCTGTCGCTCGCAATAACGCCCGTTGTTCTAGAAGCCGGAAATTTGGGTAATTTCTCCAGAGTCATACGATCCTACGTAATCAGCGAAAGACGACGGCAGTGGGCGTCGTGCTGCAAAAAACGTAAACGAAATCAAGCTGGCGAACAGAGAGAGACACAAGACGAACGACATAGTATAGAAAGGAAGAGAGAAAGTAAAGAGGATGGGGAGAATTACGATCAAGTAGAAGAGAGAAAGGGATTAATCAAGGCTTGCACACATGAGGCTACGTGCGGCTGTATTTGTCTTGAATGTGCGTCGCAACGCTGCAATTGATCCGCCGGGCTGACAGTGAATCGACACAGAATGGATACGCCTTTGCCCTTCCAAAATTTATGTCGTAATAGTAACATTTACCCATGTATCTCAGTGATATCTCTCGTGTATCTCTCACACATGTATCTCTCGGTGATATCAGTCTTACAAGGAAATATACGAAAGCGTCTCTCCGATTTTCATGCGCTTTTAATACATTGTATTCTAGATCGCAATAAGAAATATGTATTGTTTTGTACATGTGGTCTCAAAAAGGTAAAATCATTAATTATAGTAAAAATAGAAAGATGATACAGTTATTCGCGAAATTGATTAATATTTTAAAAAATTTTATAATATCTTAATATAAGAAGAAGGAAAAAGAGATTAAACATGCGAAAGCAAATTTATATAATTTGTGTATTATATCAATGGCATCTAAATAATATGTTTATAAAATAATAAGTTCTTGAACAATTTTTTATAATTTTTGAAACACTCGATCAATTTTGTGCGTTACTGTTACTCCAGTGAGTACTTCGTATAACAATTGGACACTTTCTATCAAAATCTCTATTTTATATTCGGTCAAGTGTCGCGTGATGTGTTTTGAAAGTTTATTTGTAACCTGTGTCTGATATTAGAAAAAAAAAGATATCCTCTCCTGCTATTTGCTGTAACCTTACAAGGTTACATCAACTTGTGAGAAATGGAACGAACGAGATTCATTGCGCAAGAAATCAATAATGCAGTCATCTTCTCTAAATGAACCAAATAAATTCTGGCAAATCTCGTTATTTCGGAGATAATTGTGAAGTATTATCACATAATCATTATCAACCAATATCATCAATAAATCTGGAATAAGTTAATAATAAGGCGTGATCTCTTGTGTAAAATATATAAAATATGTTAAGATTATAAACTGAGTGTTTAAATCAGAATTGCAAGAAGATCATATAATTCTATCATTAAAAAATAATATTTATAAAATTTATAGAAATTGGTTGAGAGAACTTCTTCAAAAGTTGTAACAATCCTTGCACTATGATACTTTGCGGTTTTATGTACAATACGTTGCATAAAACTATCATGACAAAATTAGAATTTATTTCGCTTTTATAGAAATATTTATTTATTTTTCCAATGAACCATGCTACTTCTTTTATAATTTTACGTAAAAGATAATTAAACAATTTTTATAAAATTTTTCTCAGTTAACTTTTAAAAATACAAATTAACACAATTAATTCCTTAGTAGAATTTTAATTTAAAGCACAGATAGTATTAACAAAATACTCACAAAATCATTTCAAAGTAATTGTAAATAATTTAACATACAATGATAAAATAAATTAAAGAGCATTGTAACTTTGCACAAGATAGAATTCAGAGATGTTTATCGGTACAGTTATTTCATTTGAGCAAAGAAAGCGAAACTTGCCGTCATTTGAAGACAGATATCCAACATGAGAAATTCAGTCGACGAAATTCCGTTGCGAGATAAGAAACACCTGCTACAGAAATATTTCAACGCCAATGGAGTGAACTGCAAAATTCCTTAAAAATTACGTATCTTCACTATCTCATATATCTTCTGTATGCCTCATTTAACGGTAACGGTATCATGAAATTAAACAGACTTGTGTATCCATGATCTTTATAATTGTCTTAATCGTCAATTCTTTTACCATAACAAAAAATCTAATAATCTTAACAAAAATATTAATATTAGTATAGAAGGACAATAATATCAGTTTGATATTATAGTATATACAATATACTATATATAATATAGTATAATTTGATATTATAATACCCTCATAGAGTTTATTTATTCCTTTTAGTTTAGTGCTATACTATATACTAGTTAATATAAAACCAAAAAATAAATATTTTACCCACAAAATTTAATGTGTAAATTAAATATAAAAAATTGTAAAATTAATTTCATTTTTCAATGCACATATTTCAGGCATGAACAAATTCTACGATTTATATATTTGCGAAAAGAATAGAACATAATGGACCGATGTCTCCAAAACTATTTGAAACATTAGGTGTTTTTTATTAAAAGTTTTTGAAAAAAAGTTTTACATTCCGCGCAACAATAAAAAATTATATATTGTGTGTATCTAATGTATCGATCAAACGACAAGACAAATTAGAATAAATTATACGTTGAAATATCAAGCGTCAAAGATAGATTGGTACTGTATTTAAACGATTAAAAAATAGAAAATATACTAATTAAAGACATTGACTAGTGGAAATATTAAAAAACATTTAAAAGATATATATTATATTTAACAGGATGTATGTATAAATGAAAAAGAGGGTGTTATTTTCAAAACGTATTGTGCTCATCAGACTGACGTAAAATATTCATGAAACGCGTCTCTTTCGAGTTACAGCCACTTTTGGCACTGACTCCACGTCAGTACAGCAACAGGACGTGTGTTTGTTGACAGCGTCAAAACTGTGTAAATGTAATGTGTCCCTTTCCGGTTACGGTTTTAGTTTTTGGTTCTGACACATCAGGAAATTTCGAGAGAGAGAGAGAGAGAGAGAGAGAGAGAGAGAGAGAAAGAGAGAGAGCATGTGCATGGAACATCCAGCACTGCAACGCATTGGACGCCTATAAAGATCATCTTATTGGACACCTCTTATAAAAAAAAAATCCACCAATCCTTCACTGTCCTTGTTCATTTGTTGCATTTAAATAATTTAATTCATTGCAGAATTCATCATGAATTCAACGCTTGGCATAATTTCTTTATCGTGACATACGGGTTTGCAAACTATTGCGTTGCTGAACAGTTCCTTTGTACAAACAAAATAAAAATTTGATTATAATTTAGTTGATTACTATTACTATATTACTTTAGAAGTTATGCAAAACTTTGATGCAAATACTTCTTTTTTTTTCCTGCTCCTTTTTATACTATCACATTGTTATGCATCCGGAGTTTAATGCTATTTAATCGGTTTACGAGCGGGGCGCTCGGTTCTCTTCGCGCATTATCGTTTCATCCTCTCGCAACTTGCTTTCTTAGCTTCGAAGTTCAATATAAGCGCAATAAATGTGGACGATGCACTTGTGCGTAACGTAGAATCGCTTGGCGACATTTGGTCGAGACGGGGGGTGGATGGGAAACGAGAAGTTCCGCCGGGGCGCCGAGCCGGCGATGCGAGCGATGCCAACGGAGGGGGTTTACGAATTCGTCGCGCGTATTTCGGCAGAACGCACAGGAGGATGGACACGCGCGCGCGCGCGCGCGCGGGCCGCTCTCTATGCGGAACAGCCGCGTCGCGCTGTCATCGTCGCCAGTACTCTTCCTATTTTCCCAGCAGTTTTGCTCGCACAGTCTCGGCATGGCTGTGGGTAGTGCGCGGGCACGCTCGCATGCGGGTGCATGTGCCGCTGGATGTAACGCTTGCGCAGTCGTCGAGCATCGCCAGACAGCTCGCCGCGACGGGTGCATCCCGCGGCAGTTCGCGGTCGTCCTCTAAGGAGGGTCCATTAGTCGCTCAGCATCCCCACGGCCGCGGCAAACACACGTTTTCATACATACTCTTTCTCACCTCCTTACGATCCATTTTCCCCCGTCCCGCAGATAAACGGAGCATTTAAGATCGATATCACTTAGATCCACGTCATTTCAATTTTCATTCTCGATCGGAGTCTTTCTCTCCGGCGATCCGGAGGGCTACTTCCGGTAGGAATGGACTTTGGCACACGTGCGAGTCGCGCTCGGCCGGACCGCACATGCCTCTCGGCATTCGATTCACGCGCGTAGATTCACGCGGTCTCCGGGAGATCGATGCCGGTTTCGGGACTTTGACATCGCTGTCATCTGGCGCATCTTTGGCAGCCGATCGCGCCGGGAGCTACCCTCCGGCGTTGCCCCGTTCCCGACAGTCGAGCGCCCGTTTCCGGGGTCGTTCGCGTTCGTGAGTTCGACTGGCGCGCGATCCAAGTGCGGGGAAGCCTGTAAGAAGAGGAGGAGGAGGAGGAGGAGGAGGAGGAGGAAGCTAGCGAAGCGAGTGAAACGAGGCGTGAGAACTGAGACGTCGTTCGGACGCGACCCGGACGGGAAGGTCGCGTGAGCGCCGAGGTTGGCCGGGGTTGTCGACACGACGTCGGCGTGCGCGCCGAGAGGGAGAAACGGCGGCGGTACGGTGCGTTAGCGTTTCGGCTAATGGTCGAAACGTCGATTCGTCACTTCACGCTCAAGTTCCCGATGCTGCAGCCACCGTCTCCCCTCCTGGAGATGGCGTCCCTGCGACTACCAGACTCGGAGGAGTTTGACGTTGATACGCGCCGCAGGAGTAACAACGGCAACGTGCCGGCCACGACAGTCGCGAGCGTGCCGCCGGGCACCGGCACGCTGCTGCAGATGAGGAACGATCTCGGCGATTACCTCAACAACCTCATCACGGAGGCGATCGCGACGACGAGTCCGCGCGCCGGCATGGAGGACCAGGTCCACGGGCTGTTCAACGCCAGCAAGAACCTGTCGGAGGCGATCGAGCACCACGCGCCCGATCGGCTCTACAGGCACAGCATGGCCATGTCGGCGGTCTACTGCGTGGCGTACGTCGTCGTCTTCGTGGTCGGCCTGATCGGCAATAGTTGCGTTATCGCTGTGGTGTACCGGTCGCCTCGCATGCGGACCGTCACCAATTTCTTCATCGTCAATCTCGCGGTAGCCGACGTGCTCGTCATCGTCTTTTGCCTGCCAGCCACGTTGATGAGCAACATCTTCGTCCGTGAGTATCGAGACACTTTCCTCTTACGCTTTAAGGGGTTATGCTTCTACTTGAGGCTACAAATTTAGAAATTTACGGCGTGAAAGGGGTTTCTGGTATTCTTTTAAATTTGAAAAACGCAAACAATGTTCTGCAAATATTATTTTTCAATTATCGATGTTCTACATGACATTTCTATCATTTAAATGGAACATCTTATTTATTATTTATTATTTTTTTACATTTGTCAGTAGATTTAATCAGCGCTGAACGCGGTTTTATCATAACTTGTAAATCATTTCCTCTATCTCTACGCGAAGCGCGAGAAATGTTCCTTCGAGGATAACGAAAATATTTATGAGCCACCCTTCAATGCCAAGTGTGCGCTCTATTTAAAAGAGGGGGGATTCTCAAGGGCAATTAAGTGGCCGCTACAATGCGTACAATTCGTACATCCCGATTCAACGTTGCGGAGTCTTCGTTTCAACCCCCTTTCCAGATCGGTCTCGGGCAAGGGGGGCTGGTCCTGGGCCAGAGGGGAAAGCTGGTGCATTCCCTTCGTATTACAGAATCGATCCCTTCGCGTCTCTCTCTTTTCCTCTGCTGCTCCTTCGCACTCAAGAACAGCTCTCTTGCCGTTTAATTCTCGACGAATCGACAGTCGGATCGCGAGTAATCGGCTCGCTCTTGGATAATAATGTCCGGTGAGTTAACGACGACAGACATGAATTACGAAACGGCATGAGAAATGGACGAATCGCGTGCAAATTTAGTCACGTTACGTCGAGAGCGGTATCGATAATGCCGATGAGCGGGAGAGTGGACGTCCAATCCGAAGCAGTGCAAACAGACCGCAGACTTACGGCACCGATCGCAATTTGAGCAAACAAAACGGCGTACTTATTTGCATTTCCAACGAACAGCATCACGCGGCTGGCGCTCGAGGAGCGAGAAAACAGAAAGAAAAAACACGTGCCTTGCTGTGCTCTTTAGAAAATCAGCGGGTCGTAACTGGCGTAACTCCGACTGTTAATACGCGCGTGCAAATCGCGCGGTTAGCACGCGTCGCCGCCCGCTCCGATTACGAGCCGCGTACGAGCGGCTCCAATTAACTCCTAGTAACTCCTAGCGCAAGTACCATAAAAAACTCGCGTTTTCGCATCGCTTTGATCGAGCGATAAGCCGCTGTAAAAAATTAGTGCATTAATTCTATAAAATCCGAATGTTGGTTATCAAATTCAATTACTTTGTTAAATTACTAGTAATATAATATCGATAATTTTAAGTGAGATTCTTGCATAAGTTGCTTCTGACGATTTTTTTTTAATACTGAAACAAATTTTAAAATGTTAAAAAAATACAAAAATATTTCTGTTAAAAGTGGGTACAAGTCGTAAAGGAAGTTTATACATTAATTAATAATACCTGCTATTCTTATCGCTATTTCTTTGACCTTGTACGTCGAAATTTTCCGGAACTTTTGTTCTCTTATTATCGATTGTACGAGATATTACTATATGTATAACGCCGTTTTGTTTTATCTCTAGCTTATATAAGTATGTATTTAAAAGTAGAGGCATTTGCAATTTTAATTTATACACAACGCGTGTCACGTAAAGTGAATGCGGCATACGTATGGCCAACGAGGAACACCTTTTTGCCCTTGCCAGACTTATGTCTATATAATGCATATTTCGCCAGTTGTGCATAAATACATACATACATACATTTATATTATATATACATATAATATACATATATATATTATACAAGGGTTGCTCAAAAGAAATACCTCATATTTTTTTTCTCAGCCAATAATCAAGGTAGAAAGATAAAATTTTACACGCTACAAATTTGAAATTTCCCGCGTTTGTGTATGAAGTTGCATAGCATTTCAACAGAGATAGCACAGTAAACTGTTAAAATATTATCTGTTTATGTATATGAACGCAGAAAACTTTAAATTTATAGTATGTAAAATTCCATTTTTCTATCTTTATTACTGGCTGAGAAAAAAGAATGTAGGCCATTATTTTCTGGGCAACCCTCGTACATGACAGGTATTTATATAATAACGTGTATAAAATATTTATTATATTATACAATTATATACACATGAATATGTGTACATATATATTATTATCTCTAAGTATACGTGCCAATTCCAATTTCTAATGTTCTCGATATTGGCCCGGAAATACGCAACGACGTTACTTTTCATAATCAAATTTCTAAATTTATTTAATAACATAGAAGCAGCCGCGTGGCCACGTGCTGTACATACATACAGTCTATTTGCATAATTATGATACGCGAGACGCACGATCCTAAGGCGCGCAATCGTAAACCGGAACGTAAAAGCGCATTTTTACGATCGTATTTCGTTTCCTATCGACGACATGCCGCTTTATCGGCAGTTACCGGGAATACACTATTAGGCCTGCCGGATTCTCCCCGGTTATCTCGAGCCAGGCGCCGCAAACGCTGGGGAATGTTCACTATCGCGTCCATTCGATTAATCCGCGATCAAAGCTCGCCGTCTTGTGTATCGCGAGGCATTCCTCTGATAGAGGATCGATTTGGCAAAGACCGCCTCTCACTGTGATCGTGCGCACCAGATATTTTTGCTTGCCTTGGTTGCTCTCAGCACAGCAAGTAAGAGCTTTACGGCCCTTAATTTTCTACCGAACATCTTCTGGTAGACAAAAATGGTCTACATTGGCTAAATTCCAACGTTACTTTTTCCCAATACGCTGAAAGCCTATTCAAATAAATCTGCACGATCTCACAACTGCGCATACGCGCGGAAAATTCAATCAAATGTAAAAGAATGTTATATTAATGTATAATATTTTGTTTGGCACAATATGATTATGCAAGTTCGCCTTGACAAATCTTAGAAGCCTAATGTATTTTCGCAAAGCACAAGCAAGTGTGATCTAACGAGTATCGAGTGCTCAGTGGACTTTAAAATTATCGCTGATGCCGAGAGATAGAATAGAATAACATCGTTTCCTTGCCAAACGCTTGGTTCGAATCGTTAGTCATAAGTAAAAGGCGTCGCTGAAATGCTCCTGTTTTTGATTAAGAGACCCGATCGAGCCGTTTATCACGGGAAAACTCATCACGCGGCGTGCACCGGGCAGGTATGACGACGCGCTAACGCGCCGGTTTCGTTTTCGTTTCGTGGAATACGCAACGAATTTCGCGCTATTGATCCCGGTATAGTCTACCATCTACTAGCTTGTGCCGCTATTACTGTCGTTCGTCGATTATTTACGAGACAAAAAGTAGAATGCGACTGTGTGCCGAAGGTGTGACTGTGTCCCCACGATAATAGGTCGTTATCGATAAAGCTGATGGCGCGGGTCACTTCGGTGAAAGTCGTTCGTTCTCTTCCGGATGAGAGATTCCGCTGGCTGCGAGAGCTTTCTCTCGAGAGGAGCAATCTCGTTTCTACGAGAGCCACGTTTAATTTTCCAGCTCCCCTGCGCTTTATTGAACGGGGCGATTTACGGAGCGGGCGCGGTAGATCTGCAGACGTATACGCGTGTGGTTAAAAAAATGCCTGCGCGCGGAAATGACACTTCTCGCGGGACTACTTGAGATGGCAATTAATAACAGAGACGTGGCTTTTTCTTGCAAAGAGCATGCAGTAAGCTTCATAAATACCTTGATTCTCTTGATGAACATCTGTTGAACTGATGTTCACCATGTTTATATTGTAGATGTATCTATAACGCTACGCTATAAAGAAAAGATGATGAATTAACTGATTATTAATGTTTGACAGGCGTTACATCTTACGAAGGCAAAAATAACAGGTTTGAAACACGTTAAACGGTAGTTAATCCTCGGTCGTCTTTTCTTTACGTGAATATTTAAGTGCTTCTTGTCGAGAAACAACTTGGGGATATCTACAAAATAGTTTATGACATATTTATGATGTTCATAAAAGCACGTGCGTTAATGTGCGCAAATATATATGTATATATATGTATATATATATATATATATATATATATATATATATATATATATACACGCTCGTTCTCGCACGGCGAGGAGAGCCGCTCCTCGTTTGCTTTGACATGGAAATTGGCAACGATCTCGGGATTCTAGACTAACGACACGGTAAATCGAATTACCTGCTTTCAGAGTCGATCACCAGACCGCGAGCTCAACGTAAATAAAATCACATTTGCCAATTCCCGCGAAATTGTCGTGGACGTATAATAAGTTCGTCCGCTCGGAAAGGCTATAGTATTGTTGTTTAACGCGGCCCCATTTAGCGCTGTCTCGTTACAGCGTTCATTAACTTTTGTAATGCGACCGACATCTGCAATACGGCTGTAATGTGTGCATTTAAGGAAATAATTTTCTTAAGAATCAATTGTAATCGTATTTTTCATCCGATATTAAATAATATGACTTAATTTAAAAGCGCTCCACTTTCTAAGAACGTATACTATAAACGTTAAGCTCGGAATATTATATCCGTCCGTATTCTGATGGTTATACCTAGAAAAGAAAAGAACGATCGAATGCTCTTGTCGATTGGTCACCGCGAAGGAGGTTTTCATCTTTCTTCGCTGCAAATCATTTTTATGGCCTTGGATGGGCAAGAGTCTTGACATAAGTAAATCGCCTTAATTCTATAACGGCAGTATCATCAATTATACCTCGGGTCACGGTGAAGAGAGAAACAGAGCCGCGAAATTTGTCTCATCAGGGCACTCGAACCCGGGTCGTTTTTCTCAAGTGGCCACAAAGTGGCAAGTGGCCTCCTCAACGCGCATTTTCGCAAAGTCCGGAGTTACAAATAGTTCTAATAAAGCGGCGATACAAAACCGCGCTATCGTTAATCAATGCCCGGCGTCTTCTTGTGCCTATCTTGTTGCGGGCGAAATGTTTTTCGGCCGCACATCGCGCGACTGGATTTAAGGCTCTTCGCCGGCAAGCCGATAAATTGCGGCCGCAGGAATTCGCTCGGCATAAATTTCCGCCCAAGTCGTTTTTTGTTTGCATTGCAACGGAGATGCGCCAATACCGTGACACGGTGATGTACGAGGATGCGATGGTAGCTTTTTTTGCACATCCTACTCACTCCTTTTAATATCCTCGCTGTATCGATTCATTCTTCAGCACATTGGTACGGATTGGAGTATGTTGCAACGTCTCATTTTAGATGTTGAAAATTTTTCATAAAATTTAAATAGCTCGGATGCCGTATCACAAATACTCCTTGTTGGGGGTACGCGCTATACGCGGCCACTAAACTCTTTATCTTCCATACTAGACTATCATAAAGCATGTCGAGTCCGGCTTGATGTGGCGACCACAAAGGATAGAGGCATTTCGCGAATGTTGTCGAAGCGCGGTGTTCTAGATAGTTGTGCTATACACACGCCCGCGTAGTCCATACAGAGATGCGAAACGACTGTATCCAATACTCCTGGCTTGCGAGAGTGCGCGTGTGTATGCGCGGCACTAGGGTGAACGCCCCGAAGTGACCGCCTCCCGCACCCTCCGTTATACGGGGCTCTCTCTCTCTCCCTCCCTCCCTCTCTCTCTCTCTCTCTCTCTCTCTCTCACTCTCTCACTCACCCCGTCGGAAACTAGAGCTCGCTGGCTCTCCGCTCCGCGCGCCGGTTTCCGGTTCGAACCTTTCTTTTATTCCGTGCTGAAATCCTCCCAGACACGCTTCTCGCGCCCTACGTGCGTAGCGCCTATTAGCAACTTTTACTCTTCATCAACGTCATTTTAGTAAAAATCCGCAGAAAGACGACCTGCTCCCTTTCGAGCTCCCCAAATATCCATCACATTTGACTTCGAAATCCCGAATATTAAATGCTTGAGGGGTCGTCCAATCGTATCGGCATTAAAAATAACATTACTTCAATTATGGATTTATAAGGAAAAACGAGGTTACTTTAATTATAGATTTGCAAGAGAAAGAAAACGAATAGACTATTTATTACTCAAGTTTAAAAGCACAGAAAATTAGGTTACTTCAATTATAAATCTGCAAAGAAAAGACAGGAGATAGATAATATCTAGGCTTCCCTGATTCCTTGTGACGTATGCTTTTCCAGCCTGCTATTATCGTCAATCTTTAATACAAGTGTTCCGCCTTTTATTAAATATGTAATCAATCAATTCGCAAAACAGTGTTTCAAGCATAATGTGATTCAGTAAAACAAATTAAAAGTCGTATTTCTGTTCAATGTTGCACCAGTAACGCATTATTTTGAAGATAATGAGTTATTTCAATTATTTTCGTTTATCGACGGTCCTCCTTTGGCAATCACTTATTCATCCTAAATTTCTAAGAATTTTGTGCTTCGAAGTATTTGTAACATTTTGCGTTTTGATATAAATGCAATATGTAGACACAACAGTTTTTGATATAGAAACATTCAGAAATCGAGCATTGTCTTAGATATCCCGTCTCTTATGCCATTTGTCTTATTGACAATTCAATCGACGCCGAGTGCTGCAGTAACGTCATCGATTTATGATTGAGTACAGTTTTGAAGGTTTCTCGATCAACTTATTTGCTTATTTACTAGTTTTGTGTTCTGTTATTTGTAGTCGCCGCGATTGTCTATATTTTCCCAGCCTATGTTGTAATTGGTAGCTATACTTGTGTCGATAGCACAGAAACTTTTCTACGGAAGTATCATGCAGCATTGAATGCTTGCATTTGTGGCGCGTGAAATAAAATTAGCTTCTTGATAAACTGTATTGCTATTATTAAACCGAACTTTCGCTCGAAACATAAGGTTGGATGAAAAGCGATGTACAAAACTGTGCCATAGTTTCTATTATCGACTCATCTGCTTTTACAGCAACTAAAATTGGTTTTCGCTAATAAATGTTGTTAATAAATCAAGGTCCATCTAAAGTTAGATCGAGATATTTATTGTATAAACATCTTATCGATATTTTCATTGTGCACTTTCTAAACGAGTTAAAATTAGTTTACGATACAAGTGACGCTATGAATAAATCATGGTTTGTGAAACTGATATAGTGGATCAATGTAAAAGAAAAAAAACGCTTGATGTTTACAAAAATGTTGTCAATACGTTCGTATTTGCGTAATGACTGTTGTCGATTAACAATAAGAACATGACGAGGTTGTGTGAGAAGCAATGTCATTCCGAACGATGTTTATCCAAGAAGAACAGCTGCACTGCATCGGGATGGAAGTACGCGAAAGACAAAAGTTGATTTATACTGTTTCTGTTTTCTCCTTTTGCGCGAAACGAGAATTGGTCGCGGCCTCGACGGGATTTCCGGCCGAACGAACGCGACAAATGTAAGAAAATGAGAAACAACGTCACGATGTTTCCTCAGCTGGGACATGTAGATCGAGCACTGTGTACACAATTGGTATCATCTTGTAATCGAATGCGAGCGCAAATGTCGCCATCGGGACGCCGTTTAATTACGAACGTGCTATTAAGCGGACAATGCGCGATATCATAAAACATCTGAAGTGCATCATGCGATTCAATGTGCGTTCATAACGCTGAAAACATTAGTGCGAAATGAAAAATTTCAATTTCAACCGCAACGTAAATTAATGTTTAATATTTTTGTAATAATAAGTTCCTTGATGAATTTGAGAAAAATCCCCACGTTTATACGTATTCGGTATATCGAGATTTTTCCGATTATAAACTTCGGTTTAAGATTTAAGCACATGCCAACATTTTGCTCTTTTCACAGCAAAAAATGTAAACTTGCAACAATACTTTGTGATAAAGTAACTATATAAAATATTTCAAAATTTCAATCTTCCAAGATTGTAGATTTATACTTGAACGAATTCTTGAGATTATTTCGATACTTTTCCTTAATTAAAGTGTCCAAAATATAATCTCTAGGTGATTGCAAACGAAAGACTTTGCGCGAAATGAGATTAGACCAGATGAATTTCAATGAATATCAAGTAAGTTTCACCACAGCGGTGTCTTATCTCGGAGCTTTGTTTGAAATAACTAATAGTGAATAATTGCAAAGATAGTTAAATTAAACTAAATAAAAAAAGGAGAGATTACGTATCTGTGTATAAAATGCTAGCAAGCCCCAACGAAATTTACTGTAAGTGTAAGGAAAGATCGAGATCGCGGAATTCTCCAACGGCGAATTTGACTTTGAAATTAAGATTAGAAATTCTCCGAGTTACTTTCTGCATATATCATACTGAGACGCTTTGTGCACGTCGAGTTATATAAATTGACTCGCTAATCTCATGTGTATGTACATAATACTGTGAAATGAACTGCGATCACCTTGACTGTAAGAGAGTTGTCTATATGACTTATGGATTTACCTATATATACATCATTCTATCGCGTATACGCAAGTTCCCGAGTTTGCGTGTCTATGTTTAGAAATTGGAGAGGAGCCGCTGATATATCGCTGATAGCGATATAGCCAGAATTGCTGCGAAGCGAGAGACCAAAGTGAAGGATCAAAAGTGAATTAAAAATTTCACTTGCTTCTAGAATAGTTGCTTGTTAATCTTCCACTACTAATTCCACGGCGCGCGGTATAAATCTGCAGCCTTCCAATAATCTTGCTTAATCCGAAGATCCTAGGAAATTAATTCAAGAAACCAGGATTTAAGACAGACTTAAGGCGACCTTCGAGGGCGGACTGAAATCCGCGGGAGATCCACCGCTCATTCGGCGCTCGTATGAATAACTGTCGCGCGCGTTACGGATCCTCCTCTGGAGAACTCTGGCGTGACGATTCCCCCGATACACGTACTAAGAATTATGGCCGGTTCGATTGTCTCCGCCCTTTGAATTCTTGTACATACATCTCGCCCGCTCCGTAGAATTTCAAAAGTGCAGCACACCGATAAGCTGACCCAAACCGAGATCCATACAACCTGTATTCGTGTCAAGGCAAAAGGGGCCAACACTCTCGCCTGGCCTACATTGGCCGATCGCACTCCAATCCCCGACTTCGACCCCGTTCGCGACCCATCGTCTCCCCGTCCCTGTTACCCGCGCGCATCTATTCTTCGTCTTGTGTACCGCGGTGCATCCAATGAATATGATTTTGGATTTTTGCAGAGAGAGAGAGAGAGAGAGAGAGAGAGAGAGAGAGAGAGAGAGAGAGAGAGAGAGAGAGAGAGAGAGGCGGCGATCTCTCAGAAACGCGACCTCGACGACACCAGTTTAGTTTGATAGATTAATATCGGTTCATCGCTTTCGAGATCAACTCGGGACGATCGATCGGGATACTTCTGTCATTCTTCAGTAACGAGGGCTTACGTGCGATGCCGACGCGCTGAACACGTGAACTCCATTTGTCTGATTTTGCCGAGCTAAATGATCTCGTCGTGGCAACGTGACCCCAAAGAAACCGTAATCGACCGCGTGCGAAAGTATATTGGCGGTGCCGAATGCGCCGCGCGCGATAAGGAAGAATTCGCGACCGTTTTATTACCGAAGGATTCGCGTGTTGCGTGCCGCAGAATTGCACGAAATAAAATTGCGCGTATATCTACACGGCAGGGTATGTTGCGCGCCGCGCCGGCATACCTGCATCCGGCGATACGGGTGTGTTGGCACCGTGTCTACAGGTGAACTAACTAGGTCGGCGTCCCACTTGATGAGGGTTGGAGGGTAGCGGCAGAGGGGCGATCGCTAGACTGGCGGGGAGTTTACCCGAGGGCGATTAGCCGGCGCGTGCCTTCTTTTTGTTCTCGACAAAATGCAAAGCGATAGACTTCACCACGTTCGTGGTGCTTTTCTCTTCTCCATAGTCTGTTGGACAAATCATCCATGCTTTCTCCGAAACGTCATTTTTGAGCATTTCTATCAGCTCGATTGCCCTGCATCTTCAAGAAAGATTTTTCTTTTATTTGCGAAGCTGGATCGATTTGGTAGAAACAATCTCGCTTGCATTCTGATATCTCCGAGTTTCTTGAACCATCGATGCAAAAAGCCGCGGATGACCGAGCAGATGACTCGTTGGAAGTGAACCTGGTAGACAGAGGCATGGCCCAGTTTAGATTTGGTCCGTTCAAGGTCGTGCCACGCGAAAAGATAATTACGTATTTAGGTCAGACGGGCGGATATCTGCACAGGTTTGGTCTTGATGCAGACAGGCAGGTTCGTATATTCATGCGACAGCCTATTAATTTTTATTGTCTCTATGTATCGTCGAAGTCAAACGTTTTCGCCGCTCTTACCAAGTCAGCGCTTTCAGCATTGGACGCGATATATGTAGCTTGGTTGCATTACGTGCAAACGCGGTGATAATCATCATCATCGCGATGATAAATTTATTCAACTCATATTGCAGCCAGCGGAATCCACGGTAGTCTGATTTCTTAAGGAGCAATGCGTTTAGAGAAGATAGAGAAAAATACGCGCGATTTACATGCGTCCCTTTGTGAGTCTTTCGAGGACAGGCAGCTGACACACATCACGCCGGAGTGTCGTAACAAAATTTCAGCGAGCGGAGGCTGAAAGGGAGCTTTAAGTAAAAGCCTCGAGAGGACTGAGCGTTTCAGGAATTACGCAACTTTAACGACTTCCTATTTTCATTTGAAAGCTGTCCCATTGTGAATGGAGAACTTTACCAAGTTATTGCAACGACAATATCTCGGACTTGGACTTATTACGATCGATGTAGTCGGTGTCTTTTGTTTGACAGTCCCTTTCTATCGACACTTTGGAATATTGATCAAGATCTCGGTAAGCAATTTCGCGTGGCATTCGTTATTCCCCGATACCTTACCGCCGCGCTGCAAACTCCGCAGAAGCGTCCCCGTATTTCGTCGCGGTTTCTCGCTCAGGCGTGTTCCGCCTCCTCGTATCCCGATTGCGGGCACTAACTTACCGTTTCCGCGGACGTCTACAAGAACGTACGTCCAAAGACATACGTGGATGCATCCGCCCGTCGAACGTTACGCCGCCGCGCATTGTCAGTCTCAGACGTGCGCCAAGACAGCGCCGTGTTTCTGACAATTCGTAACTTGCGACATTGACTTTGCGGCAGCTATTATCCGGAAATTCAGCGGGAGAGACGCGCGCGAGTTGAGAGCTGTGCTTGCCAAGGACGAATATAAATCTAGCCAGTGTAACTGAGATGGTGGCGCCGATAGACTGCGTTTCTGGTGAGGATATACGAATGTCAAGTTTTATAAATCAGCGAGTTACATGGAAAATAAGTTACATCCCGAAACCTTGCGTTATTTAATGCGTTTAAAGAGATACCAGTTGGAAATGCCAAAATAACCTTCCCCGCTTTTTCTCTCGCTGAAAAGAGCAGATCGAAATTGATATTTATAATTTTCCGTCGTCGATACGATATATGGAACAATGTTTAACATTAATGAAGCAATTGGTTTATTCTCGCACGCTCCAAGTATCGATGTCATGACCAGAGACGTGCATGATAAATCTACATGTCGTCGTTGAGATTATAGCCAGCTACATATAATCTTGATGAACTGCTTTAGTTACATAATAGGCTGTAAACTCGATATATCCAAAGATAGAGAGAGAGAGAGAGAGAGAGAGAGAGAGAGAGAGAGAGAGAGAGAGAGAGAGAGAGAGAGAGAGAGGTGCCAGCTCATCATCGCGAGCATCGGCAGACGACGCTCATTGCGGCGGACACTAATTTTCCGTGCCTAATTTCCGCGGGAGAATCTGAAATATCGATAGCACATGCGAGGGTTCAATGGGTATTTCTCCTCTTGGCGCATCCCTCGGGAGACTCCGTGGCTCTTTCCTCGACCTCGCGACGGCGTGTTTGAAGCCACTTTGTGCTCCCGACACGAGAGTAGAGGCCAGTGGGACAAACCGCCGGCGCACACCTGTACAGCGCCGGTATTCGGGTCATGCATCTCGGCCACTTGTACTAGGTCACTACCTCCCTCGTTCGTTCCGTTGCGTACCCCCTCGCGCCAACTTTTCATTCGTATGCATGTGCATATACGAGTCCAACTATTCGCGGCCGCCCCGTCGCGAAGCAATTTTTGTTACTCAACTTTGAAGGAAGGAAGCTCACGCGTGCATCGGTAAATGTAAACGCGCAAGATTCGATTGCACAGAAACTCGCGGTCGGCTCTGGGCTACGCGTCTCAACGTCGCGAATAATAAACGTATAGGAATTGGTGACCCGGCGATAAACCGGGGCTGGAAGTCGTGGAGAGGGGGCGGTGGAGTGATGCGGCGTTGTAATCGGGGATGCTTGCGCTTAGGCGAAGGCCAAATCGCGGCTGGCTCTCGCGGCGTGCGAGATGTCGATATGAGGGCGCACAATGAAACGCGACGAGGCGCTGAAGATGCCTGCATGATTTCGGTCGCCTCGCCCCTGGTACGCGCGGTGGAGAATCGACGTCCAAGTACTTAGACATCGTTGGTTTCTGAGCGGGGACTTTTTCAAATAGAAAACTTTCAAGGACTATTCAGAATTTTACTGTTTAAATTCGGTTGATGTTCAATGTTGGAGAGAAGGTACAGATAAAGGATTCGATCAAATTTACATTGAGGGCAATTGTCCAAAGAATTAATGATAAAAAAAAGCATGAGAGAACGTTGAAGGACGTCAGAAGGGTTGAAGACGGAGAGAAGGAGGAAGGTGAATATACATTTAATGTCATTATTACAATTACATAAAGTCGCAATTAAACTCGATATATTATTGACTGTTTACCGGTCCAGTTCACGTCCGTGCAATATGGAAGGGATCCGTTTTCGCAGAGCGATTCCCCATCAATCATGCGTAAATAGTTTTTCATTCGATGTCGAGCCATCCGACGTCGCGTGCGAACGTATGTTTGGCGCTTCGTCGTTCATGTCACGTCGGAAAAATATCGAGAAACGGTGGCACGGGTGGTGGAGAACTCGATTAACCCAGGGATAGGAGCGATGCTACCGCTTTCAGTGCATCCTAGCACCTGGCCCCGCGGGCGCGGGAGGGATCGTGTCGCGTTGCCGCGCCAGCGAGACCTTGAAGGTATTCGAAACCGGGGCAGTGTCCCGAAGAGAGGTCTCACGCAGTCGCAGTACGCGAGCGGGTCTAACACACCGAGCTGCCCTACATAGAGGCTGCTACAACACCGAAACCTCGCGCTCGCGCCCAGCGAATCTAGATCAGAACCCTACGTTCGAATCCCCCGAGAGCGTACCTTTATCCGTTATTCATGCATTTTTCTACAAATATATCGTACTTTCAAGTTAGCGCGCTGTTATTAACACGATAACTGGCTCTCATCTCTTTAAAAAAACCACCTCGCCGATCGATATTCCAAATCTCTAGGTAGCACAAAAATCGAGGATAGTTGCAACCAAAATACAAGACGCAAGAAATGAATGTGAACAAAAGGGACACAGAGAGAAAAAATTAATAGAGGGATTTCTTTTACAAGACTGGAAAAGATTTTTAACTAGTTGTATTTATATACGTATTTATATACGAGATTTCTTGTTTTTATAAAATTAGTTATCAATAATAATCGATTTGTGTCAATACAATTATTACAGTAATGAAAGAAATCAAGTTTTTGAATAATTATAAATTTTGAAAATTTAAATATCATCGATTTCTGTTCGAATTTTTGTTTAATTGCCGATTGTCACCAGTTCATTTATGATTAATATGTGTGTTCTTGTCTATATCACTGATTTCTCGACAAGCAATCTGCAGAAATTGCTGATGAAGGTGCTTTGCGAGAAATCATAATGGAATTCGCCAGCTGCATGTAACGGCGACGAATGTCTGACATGAGTTGAACAATCTTCAAGTGATATGATGATAGCTATTTGTCACTTTCTTTTTCTTCTTTTTATCATTCTTCGTTTTCCGTTTGAACTTTTACTTTTCGTTGTAATCTTTCATTTAATGTGAGATTGAAACGTTTCAACTTAAATCGGTATGAATGAGGATTCTTCATATCGCGTCATGCTACATTTACGTCAGATTTCTACTTAAAGATAATTTGTATGAAAGTATTCAAATATCCAACATAATTCTTGAATAATTAATTGTGAATATCTTTTTTACTTATTATATTATTACTTATAAATATATATTTATTATATGTTTTGTATAATCTTCATATAATTCATACTGCATCCCATAAACGCGGCAATCCAATCATCATATCGTAACACCGGATAACAATCTCACAGCGCAAGTTTCTCGCGAGAGAAATTTTCTAATGTAATTATATATTGTACCTTAAAACCATTAACTATTCTTTTAATAACAGAATTTTTGGCTAATTTAAAATCAATTTTTTTTAGCAAAAATATTAAGATTTTAACGGAAATATTAATTATGAATATAAACAATTGAAAAAATATAACTTTTTTAAAGAATGGACATTTATATTAAGTTTCTAATTAATTTTAGATAAAATTTATTTTAATAATTTGAAGCAATTTACAAAGATATAATGATTTAAATTCTTCGTGAATTAAAATTATAGAGATACACATAATAAAACTACATTCTTAAATTAATTAGATAAAATTAAATATACGTTATTTAATGATAGAATGTTAATTCAAGATTTACAATTAGCTATAAATGTAATATTAAAGAAAATCTCGTTAAATAGAATTCTCTCTCGCCATTTCCATTGAGGAAAAAGTCGGTCAAATTTGTCAAAGAACCCACCGTTAAGCGTTACTTGCGGCAGAGATGGGATACATTATATCATGGGCGTGGAGAAAAAAGAGATGTAAATCCGTGCGATGTTTCATTAAGAGGGATCTTCATTAGAAGAAAGCTCACGGTGCTTTTGGAAGTGAAGTATATATTCGACCTCGGATTTATTTGTGGTTCATTTGATTGTTGGCTATAATTTTTGACTTTTAACTCCCTTTTTTTTATAACATTTTACTTAATGAAATTTGGAAGAGATAGATCTAGCGAATAAATTACTTCGGTCTAGTTATTACGTGTCCAGCTTCATTTGAGCTTTATATTTTTCTTCTTGGCGAACTTTGTTGCGTGTTGCGTGAAGAAAATGTATACAAGCAAATTGCAACCATATAATCGCTTAACCCTTTCACATCTAATTTTTCTTGAGGAAAGAAACATCAATTTAATTATTTAAAAATTTTTCTTGAATTGTTAAAACTATCGTACATAAAAATTTAGATTTATGGCAAATTCAATGTAGTGGATGCAAAAAACAAAGTATCTTCAAATTCCAATGAAATTATATATCATAGGATTTCTGGAATTGTTGAATATAAAAATGATAGACATAGCAAAACATAAAAAGTCTTAAAAAAATATATATAAATTCTCATTAAAAGTAAAATCCTATTATCTTTGTGCAGTTTTGCTAACAGCCATTTGTTCTATATTCACCAGAGAGCACATGTGATTTAAACTAATAGTACAACGGGATATGGTCCTGCATCTTGGAATACGCCGATATTATCGCGATACACGAAAACAAAGTCGCGTGCGCGCGCACGTTCAGTTAAGCTTCCATCGACCTGAAAATTCGTAATCGTCACGCGACGTGCTAATTTTCTCTTGTTTCCTTAGTCCCTCCTTTCTCGCTTTTGCCCGCTCAAGTAGCACGCGGCTGAATATGCTCTAGCATCAGATCTGTTTTAAAATAAAAAATAATCATGCCGCACTAGCCGGAAGTCCATACCGCGCGATCAATCTCTATGAATTTCCTGGTTTGGAAAAGGCAATCCTCGAAGAGATGGGGGATATCCCGATATCGTTTGGTTACGGGGTCACGGCTTTTCGATTGAAATTCCTTCTACTTGGCTGACTATCATCGCAACATGGTAGCCAGGATGCATGCACAAAGATACGTCAGAAATTCCACTCGAAAGTGTACACGATTCGTAAAAAAGAAGAAAAGAATATTGACGAAATTGCAAAATGTTCAGTATTTCCATTTATAAATATTAATTTCCAGATATTATTATAATAATTTCAAATAACCAGATCCCAATAGCCTTTTTTTTCTAAACGTTCATAAAATGTATGAAATTTTGGGACACAACAACAAAATCTTGGATTCGTCGTTCTTTTTGAGACCTCATGTAAAACAATCATGTCCGGTTTCAAGTTTGCAATGTGCCTTCAAACTACAATTTTAGACACACTATATCCGTTACTTATTTTTCTCTTAGTCTATATGAATAATCATGATGCTCAGAAATATGATGAAACCAGCTCTTTATGATTATTCATGAACTAAGAAAAGAAATGAAACAGCTGTGGCGTTCCCGTTGCTTGACAATATTTTCTAAAAACGCCGAAAAATTCTGCACCTTTTATTGCATTGCAGCGAGAGATAAAAATTCAATAACTGTTATTGTTATATAAAATCACTAGTAATCCACTTCCGTGCTTTCTCTCTTTCTTTCCTCTCTCAATAAAAATTTTGGCACTTCGCGAAATGTAAATTGAGAAATATGTAACGAGCTCATGTCACGCTACTTGATAGCGGTCAGCATTGCAGCCAAATTTCTGCGGCGATCGTAATTCGAATAGCGCGTATTCTCTTTACGCTGCAAGATGCATCTCAAATCTTACTTGAGTCTTGTCGGAACGGAGCGAAACGCGCGGAATTAATAATACCGTCGAGACATCATACTTTTAACAATAATCTCTTTATAGCTGCGTGCGCAGTTTTTATAGAGCCCCGAGAAGAATCGTTAGGTATTCACGCGCCGGTGTAGGAATCTCCACGGCGCGGAACTTTTACAGGCAACTAAAATGTCTCTCGCCAACGGTAAAATCCAAGATGTTATCCGCACTCGGTGCGCCGGGTCTTATTGCCGTGCACTTCCGTCAGAGAGATCCGACTATGTATATTTGACGAACGCGAAAGGGGATCCCCCGTCGACTCTGCTTGCGAAAATTTCAATCCCGCCCATCCCAGTCCTTTCCCTTCCGCCGATACCTCACGTACATCATCAAGTGTTACGATAAGTTTTCTCGTTCTCTTTCACTCGAGCGTACCTCTCCGTCGGGTCCGGATATTAAAAAGAATCGAAGCTGCGCGTTTCCATAAGTCCATAAGTTCACAGTTCGACACTCTACAAATTATGAGTGCCGCATATCGGCGGGCGAGGCTGGATTTAACAGCATGCAACATCATAAATTTGGGATTTATAGTACGTACTATTTCTTGTTACAAGACAGAGTGTTGGAAAAACAGGAGTGTCTGTGTATTATTACGTTATTTCGAATATCATGAAGAATTTTAACATAAGAATTTTAATTTGCGTCATATAGACAAATTATAAATAAAACAGAAGAGAGAGTGGCTTTTAGTAATAAAATTATTATTCACATATTGGTATTCATTTATAATCTAAGTTTTTATTTTTTCTTATTAGTGCAAATGATTAATAATATCAAATAATAATATAAAAATTGAAATACCGTTCGTTCATAAACGAGGTACTTTATGAGCTAATTATTCACGCACGGCACTATTATCTTACTCCAAAATATAAAGTTCTGTATTTTTGCATTTTAAAGCTCTTAAAACAATCTTAAAGTGATAGTTTAAATTCTCGGCAGTATTTTTGCGCGATTTTACCGTTAAATTATTAGAACCGCATTCCGCGGTGATATCTCGCGTATGCGTATGTCGAAAGTCATTCGGTGTTTCGAATAACGTTTTCGGGCTGTTTCGCACAATTGGTAACGGAATGTGAAAGACAAATAGTTGGCACTGGGAGCAATATCGCGGAAGCGAAACTGCGAGATTCGCACAATAGCGGACTGTGCAGG
The DNA here is from genome assembly GCA_928718305.1 of Tetramorium bicarinatum. Taxonomy (NCBI): domain Eukaryota; kingdom Metazoa; phylum Arthropoda; class Insecta; order Hymenoptera; family Formicidae; genus Tetramorium; species Tetramorium bicarinatum. The sequence goes on along the minus strand of OV788323.1, from coordinate 24,862,814 downwards.
CGTCAACACTGATTCATCGCGCGACATCGCACACCGCACACCCTGTACTTTTCTTTTATTCCTTCCTCGATAGGAAGAGTCCCGATCTGTCCGAGAACGTGTTGCGGTCCACAGAACTGTCAGCGCGTATCCGAGCCTGTACGGCGCGCTCTCGTTTTTGGCGCTCTGTGGCAACATCACGGTCTTCATGATTATTTCTTCGTGCAGTCCCGCGACCGACGAGGTATTATGAGAGCCTCTTGTAATATAATGAACGTAGTCGACATCGGCGTTTGAGCAACATATTAAAACGCTGTAGTGTTTTATGGAATATCTGTGGCATAGCAAAGTTTTATCAGCTATATAATTATTATTACTATTTTTCTTTTAAATAGCAATAAATTTGTAGAGATTGCTAATTTCAATACTAATTGTATCTTAGACGTTCCCTTTATTGCCTATATAAATAGAAGAAGGTGAAAATCTAGCATTTTTTAATTAAAATAAATATATATATGTATAAAAGAAATACAAGTTTCTTTAGTTTCTTTTACAGTAGATAAATTTCTGAGAAATTCTTTTTATTTTTTTTTTAAATTGCTGTAAACCTTTTTTAGAAAAGAAAACTATAAAAGATTTAAGAATTTCAATTCTGATTCGTTTAGATATAAAAAATGTAAAAGTCATCAATTTAGAAAGATAATTATTTTTAGTTTTGTTAAAAAACTACATCTACATAAAAAAATAATTCTGGCTGTATCCTTTCATAAATTGTACAATTTCTACACGATAATGTAAACATAACATTAAGTTGTTTAAAAAGCATTCTAATTTTTTTTGTCATTTGGACTTTTGTGTGTTTAGTAAACCACTTTCAATGAGTCCCAAATTTAACAACTTCCTCTTGATGAAGAACAAAGATTTCAAAAGACTTTTCCACGACTCTGATCTTAACTTAATCTACGATCTGGCCCTTAACCTAACTTGGCCCGGCTCCAATCTAAAAACCGTGAAGTAAAATCCACCGGCGAGTTGGTAAAAAGTATTAACTTGACATTTTCATTCACTGTCGTGAGATATATATGGTCGTGATGTATATCTTCAATATGGCTCTTAAAGATTTTAGCGCGCTCTAAAAAAATCAATACGAAAATTTCCTGCATCACAATGGAAACATTCTCTTGTCCCTGGCTGGATACATTTTTACGACACACGTCCTTCGTACATACAATAATCGAGTTGATTAGACGTGGATATGTTCGGGGAGCATCCGGAAAGACTATAATTTTACATTTTTAATTAATCGATACGTGGCTTCTGTCATTGAATTGTCCCGTCTCTGTAATTAGATCGCGTAACTAGTTACGGTAATACTACACTATCGGGTCTGGTAAAAAGCTGCAAAACCGTAGGCTATTCCTCCCGGTTCTCGCTAATCCGATAGTGTACTGTAATACGGTGTGGTGTGGGTTGTCCGAGTCACAACCGCGCCGCCGGTGCGTAGATTAATACCTCGCCAGCGGCTTATCTAATCGAGCGTAGACAGTGAAAGTAATATGCAGAGACGATATATGCACGCGCGTATATATATATATATATATATATATATATATATATATGTGTGTATATATTGCATCTATATACGCGCGAGCGAGGTGATTGTAAAAATTTGACATTTAAAATCGCGAACGTGACTTTGCGATATAATTCGCTACCATCGATCGATCAATCGGACCTTGTTTCTACAGTGGACAATTAAAAACGGTGATTTTTGTTCTGCCTTTATACTGGCGGCGAAGGCCGCCGGGGAAAAAAAGCGTCGTTAATGCACGACATTGCGCGCTTCTGAGATTAACTCGACTTCCATCACTTTAGAATGCGATCGTTTTTCGTACCGCGCAATAGACTTCAATTGAGATGATAGCCATAAAAAGGGCTTCACTTGCAAAGAAAAGTGTAGTAAAAAAAAAAAAGTTGATGGGAGATAGTCCGTTAAGTTATGAATTTGATGAGAGCAAACTTGATAGGAGCTATTCGAAATTACGAGTTCGATAAAGTGGCAAATTGTTTTTATTTTATAATAATAGTTCTATTATTCAGCGTTAGTTCATCTATATTCATCTATATTCACTTTCTGAACGTTTCTACTTGCTATTTCAAACAGTGTATTACTACCTGTATTAAAAAGATATGAATTTTGTGAAAAAAAAAGTTGACGTGAAACTCCATCAAAATACTGGAATAAAACATTTTAGCGCACAAAGGGGTCGATCTGGGCCGAAAATGGGCCAAGGCCATTTTCCAGTTATTGCCTCAATTTTCACTCTGACATAATATCCATGCCTAACTACTAACTGCAAAATATAAATGACAGCTCTGACTAGAAAATTACATATTATTAATAGCTGAACGAATGAGAAAGAGAAAACATGACTAATAAGACACTTAGTGCAATTGACCAATGAGACTTTTTGTACATTTTCAAGTTCATACACGATGCATGACAAAACATTAATTTAAATTATGAAAAATATCAAGTAGCCGCATTGCTAGTAAGCCTTATCAGCGCCCTTATCTCTCTACTGAGAAATAACCCGACGCGGGGGAATATAAATAAAAATATAACACGTGCTCGAATCGCTTTCCGCGAAGTTGGCCGAGCGTTTATCATCATTATCAATCGTTATTGCACGTTGCATTGGAGTTATGAAACTGGTTCTACGTGCGTTAGTCTTTGTAAAGTGGCGCAATCGACATTTCTTTCGCCGTGGAACAGAAGGGAAAATTCTAAGCCGCGGAACGATTATGTAATTACATACCTACGGACGACCAATAAATGGCTGTATGTAGCACGAGGCTATTTTTTTCCATCTCGTCATGAGTTATTCACGCCGATGTATCAGCCACCCTAATGAAAGTCACTCTAGCATCTCCCGCAGTCCAAATATATTGTTCGGTACCTATTCGCTCCGGTGTACGTACAACTTTCCACGCGGAAAAAGACCGGAGTGACAAGTTAGAGAGCGTAGAAACAAAGACATTGATTTTACCTCGAACCACGGCGATCCACTCGCGCGCGCCTTATTCCGAAACGGTCCGGAAACTCGTGTCCCGGCGCAAATCACGTACACGCTCGCGCCGTTATTCAGCGAAAAACTTTCTGAATGTCCCATCGGAAGCCGTCGATCGGAGCGTCCGAATGTAAGGGGGCTTCCTTGCGAGAGAGCGGATTTTGCGAAAGTTTCCCTGCGACGCGAAATCCAACTTCCGTCATTCGTGACGCGCGTACGTACTGGCGCGACAATGATCGCGGTATTTTTGCCGATAAGTTTCGACAGTGTACGAAGGTCCTCGCTAAAATTATATAACCGGAAGTTACAACTCCGTCAAGGATAGGGGAGAATCAAACTGGCATTGAACGAAAGCGAATTCCCGAGCTTTGCAGGATCCGAGTATCGAATTGCCCAATTGGATCTCGAACTTTTCGAGGTCTCTTTAATTTTGTCCCATTGCCAGGCTATCGTCAGGCTTGTTACGATAAGTTAGACGCGTGATGATTTTATTTAAACTCTCACGTGCACTTGACTTGAATCTTTGGGATCCGCGATATTATATTTGATTCAATATTACGAGAAAGATACTTTATGCGTCCGAGAATTAATTACTTCTGTGGAATAGAATGTAGAACTTTCATTAAACGGTGGATATGGAGAGGAAAATTCATTTTAACATATGTCTGGATGCTCTTTTGTAATTTTATAAAAAGTTAACATTAAGCGTCGAGACGTCGAATGAAAATCTTGCTGAAGTTTACTCGATATTAATTAAAAAGGAACGGTGATTATCATTTCTCTAGCCAATTACGTTCTTGAGGCTTAGTTTACAGAAATTATGCCGATTACTCGCCGCGAGCGTTAACGTTATGTCCCTTCCCCTCCCCCCTCCGGATAACTTCGCATTGTCCATTATCTCTCGCAAGTGGATGCATTAATGCAACCAACGCGATAGGCGGACTCGCTTTATCGAGAAATTATGTATTCGACGGAATAAATAATTATCGGCTTAACGACCGTGATCTGCGGTGCGGACGGGAGGTTCCCTTCTACGCGACCTCGTGCGTACGCCATTCACTTCTCGCACAATACTCTACAGCCGAACCGTACCCGCTGTTCAGCTTGTACGTGTCGTCACACGATTAGAGCAAGCGGGACATCGATCGAATTCGATAAACAGGCGTTTCAACATCCCCTTTGGGTAGAGCTCTTAAACAACCTTCGCTGCTGCAACTTAAGCGCTTCGGCGATCGCACGTTGCTATTCATTGTCAGCGGCGTCGTGCATCATATAGAGTACTCTATTCCATTCTATCCCACCGTTAGAATTTCTAGCATGACTCTTTGAAATCACAGCAGCGCGGGATCTCTTCAGGGAGGACACTTCGCACCGCGACGATCGCCGGGCGAGAGATCGGTGTGGAATCAGTCGCGAAAATCGGGAGTAGCCCTTCGTTCACGGCTCGCGCTTGTACCTTGACGAGATGTTACACGATAGATAGACGCTCGATATTTATGAGCGACCTTTCCTTTGATGGAGCTACCTAGTCCTCTCCCTGTTACACTGCGTAAGTCCTGTTATACTGAGAACGCGATAAACTTTCCCATCGATCATATTATACTACCAAATGCTTTCAATATTGTATTATACGAGATAATTATTTACCGTACTATCAATCGGAGACAATGATGGATGGCTCTAGTTGAAAATTCCCTTGTTTTAAGCTCCCCCTTATTTTCGGGCGCGGAATTAATTACTTTCTTCTTGAAAACGAATATAATAGTTATTGTACACGTATAGAAAAGTGACGGGCAATAAAATTGATACACGCTTATGTTGCCAGCTTTTTTCTCAAAAATAGGTCACTCGGATTCATAATGTTGCAACTACCACGCGATGCTATCATTCAAATATTATTTCTCTCGAAAATAACGAGATTTTTAGAAAATAATTTTACTTGCGTTACAACGGGGATTAATAAACGGGGAAAAATAAATGTAAATTTTTTTCATGCTCGCGCGCCGTAAGGCACGCGTTGACTCACGCAATCAAGCGCGTACCGATTAGTTTCAAGTTTAAATAATATCTCTTTTCTACTCTATTATTCATGTGGCCGGACAATCTAAATTGTCTTTAGATCCGTTTTAATATGTTTCAGACCACTAGTATAGTATAGAAACGTTCAATGAGCTGCAAATTCCCGCTAATTAGCTTGATAATTATAATAGAAAATTACGAATAGAATGCCTATTTTTAAATTTTTCTAAAAGCTAGCTGCACATTAAGTAAGATTGTATATTATACCAAAAAATCGCAGTAGGTGCTTAAGCGAACTCGCGATTTTTCACAACTTTGCGTTCTTTTTCGTTTGTTTGTAATGCAGTACAATTAGTATCTTTGTCGAGTGCCCTTAGACTTAGCGTTCGTTCCTTGCTATTACGTTGAGTAAGTTCGGTCCTCGTAAGTCGGCCGCAGTCGGCTCCCGCCGTAGCAGCCTAAAAAGCCCTTCGACCGCTCCTCGCCGAGGCAGCCGTCCGAAGTTCTACGAGTGATACTCGAAACGATAAATTACGGACTTGTGTTTCAGCGTGGATCCTGGGATGGTTCATGTGCAAAGCGGTCGCTTATATACAGGGCGTCTCCGTGGCAGCCTCCGTCTACAGCCTGGTCGCGGTCTCCCTAGACAGGTACGTCTTACTCGTTCGCTTTTTATATCTATACAGGGACAGTGTGTGTAGATGTAGCGCACACGTGGGAAGGCGTTCAACATGTCTATCTATTCTACACAGACACGTACGCCGGCTGAGTTGTATGTTAATTCAAAGACGGTACATACATGCCGATTCTTTATTTCTAAAATATCAGACATTGAGAGCGAGACTGTGGCTGGTTTAAATTTGTTAAGTGTGTGGTCACGTGCCCGTTGTATGTACATGTGCCGCTGTAACGGATATTATCAGAATGAATTATTTGACAGGATTTCATAGCCAAACCTGTTACGCGAACCGGAAAAATTAAATGGAAAATTATGTATAATTATCTAGACAGCCTGCAATATATTGATGGATTCTTGCGTTACTTTTATATTGGCGGCGACAAGGTTACTGAAAATATACAAATCTTTATGTCCTTACGTCTGATGAAATCTAACGCTTTCCTTGCGGCAGCCCCGTAACGGGTTCCACCGTGACATATTTATTTCTCATCAGCAATGCAATGCGCTCATGGACAATAATTATAGACTGCGGTGTAACGCACACATTATCGACATGTTTCCATTATGGTATATCGATCGTGTATGATAATGGGCACACATTATACCCACACTCAAAATTTATCATGTAATATATAATGTGATATTAATATGTGAGGAAACAATGTGTTTCACGTGATATATCGTAACACATATCGTATTATTAGCATTATCGTCATTAAGGTGAAGTCTTAAGTGAAGGTTTATCAACTGGCGCAAATACATAGTTCTCACATCAAACTTATTCCATATGAAAATCATAAGCGTTTTGCATAAAATGACATTTATATGCAAACGATATGCGCGCGGCTCCTTACGCGACACTTCCGTTTTATGAGAGAATAAAATGTAGTCGTCGTATCTCATTCATGGGACAAATTATTACTATCTATTCGTCTATGATGTCAAGATGCACCTGCTTGATTGAATGATGCTCGTGCAAAAGACCAGACTGCAAGCGTAAAGAACGCACAGGATAAAAAATTATCTCCAAACAGCGAAAAAGGTCGAAGAAAGACTAGACTAAGTTGGAGAGGTGAAACTTATTAAGACGCATTTGAATCTTTGGCGGGAGATAACCTGCTATCAATTTCGCATTAGAAGACAAAAGGTGAGACTTCTACCGTGAATCCGTGGAATGGTATTATAGGATCTTCGGAAGCGATCGATCTTCCGTGAATTGCTTGGCGAGAGAGACCGTGCCAAACTTGGGGAATTGTCTTTTCGCCTACCACGTGCGCAAATGTATATCTTCTCGCTCTTGTCACGCGATCGACGATGCAGCCAAGAACGGTGGAAAATATATCTTCCTCCTGTCCTATACACCTTGCGGCGAGAAGCAGCAGGGAAAAGCCCTGCATCCGATAGAAATCCGAGTGGACATCGCGCGTCGACTGGATCTCGCATCAAACTTGCGGTGTCATTGCTGCAGTTCTCCGCAAACAACAATGCGAATTCTAAATTACGCCGGGCGCGTTTATTTGGCGAAATAAATTTCGCGGATGAGAGAAAATATTCCATTTCGCGAGCAGCGTTATTTTCACTGGTCCCTTATTGAAACTTTCAATAAGTCGGATAAAAGCGGAGCTTCGTCGCTGAAAATTTAGCGGGATCTTATTTCCGTTACGATCTCCCGTATGAATGTGTATCTGTGTGTGTGTGTGTGTGTGTGTGTGTATTTGTGTGCACGTGTATTTGTACTGTGTGAGATATTACCGTATCTAAAGCGCATACTCGTATGCACAAGGTCCTCTCGCTACGGATGATTAACTCCATCTCCAGCTTTAACTGCTTTCGGAATCGATGCGAGATTGAAGAGGATGATTTCACCATTGCTCGTGATTTACCTAGGACATTAACGGCCCATGTTTGACAAATAAATGTGCATTCGGTCTTTGTATATCGTTTCGCACCGTGCCCACATGTACACCCACTCACGTAATACACGCCGAGGAGTTTACTACGAGTCCTGACTTGACCCGCGATATTCGATCGCACTTGTTATGCCGCCATATGACGAGCGTAATCCGAGTCATAATATCGCGCCGCGTTATCCGACCCGCAGTTAATTTACGCAATACTTCCCATTGATAAAAGTTTGATTTCGTGCTCTGGATGGGAAATCTCCAGAGACTCTCACCGCGGCTAAGATCCGTCTATATGTGTGTGTGTCGCGCTGATTAAATTGCTCTTCCCCTAATTTCAGACTCTCGCTTCGCGAATGAGAGGAACTATTCTAATCTCCGTGATTGCCATGATCATCGCGTTGAATTTCCAACCGTACGTTTCAGGCACGAAGGGAATAAATAACTCAATTCCTTTAGAAAAGAATATGACGACTGGGTCAGATTGCAAAATTCGATCAAAGTCAGCAGCATTTCGATTGATCAAAATGTCAATGCCAGAATAATCTCAATATTTATTCGTGACAATGCATACCGAACATTGAATGCTACAAGTTAAATATTAGCTAAATATTCTTGAAATGATATTCTTAGTTATCAAAAGATATTTCACGTTTCACATCTGCTAAAATATTGTATACTTGTACATACATTTTATTTATTCTGATAAAAGTGCTTCGTGATTCCCAAAATAAATATAATAATCTAGGAGAAGATGCATCAAATTTTTCATATATTACATAGCATTGGCACATGGCCATCCTGTTAAAATGTTAATCTTGGTACACGATTGTCTTGCGAAATTTTTAGCCATGGCAATTTTAAATATGGCTCACATCTGACTACAGTCCAATACCATAGAATCGCATAATGGTTTCAATACCCATAAACAAAACACTTTTATCGGCATAAATAAAATGTATATACAAGAATACAATATTTTGGTAGATATGAAACTTGAAATATCTTTTGATAACTTAGAATACATCATTTCAAGAATATTTGGCTAATATTTAACTTGTATCATTCAATATCCATTTTACGAATAGATTCTTCGTTCCTTGAGGAGGAACAAAGAAGCTGCTTGGACGCGGGGAACGGTAAGTTTCATTGGTAAGTTTCATTTCCACTTTACCCATAAATGCTGTCGTAGACATATCCGTTTGAGAAAAAGTATGAAGAAGGTTGCAGGTTTGGACCTTGGCTACTGTCTTTGTGAAATAAATTTGCATCCGGCGGCGGACACCCAGTCGCACCAATTTTTCTCTCACGTACATGAAGTGCCCGCACACTTACCCCACACATTCACACACTCGCGCCGTTGCGCGTATCGTCGTGTCAGGTATCGGTTCTGCCAGTGTTGTATACCGGTATACTTCATAACACACGGAGTGTTTTAACCCAATTCTCGCGGATCGACGCGAGGGGTTGAAAGCGCATTATTGGCGAATCGGTGGGACGATCACACCCGTATCGCGGAGACGATTGGTCTACGCCGCCACCCCACCATGCCCAGTGATCGGCTGATTTAACTGACCAGAGTATATCGTCATGCAGGTACCGCGGGTCACGTGATCAAATTTATGGCGTTTTTAAAAATCCTACGCGGTATATAAGACTCCCGAGTGGCCGAAAGAGGCATAAGCTAACTTACTTTCGAGTAACAAGCAATCCACAACCAATCAACATGTTCAAGCTGGTAAGCTAAAACGATTCATCTAATTATAATTCTTCTATATTTTTTTTTCTTTACAATTACAATTATAAGATTACAATTGCAAGACGCTCAGACGGAACGGGTAGTGGTCGTTTTCACTTTCTTTGTCGACCGTCGCGCTTCCGTCAGCTCAAACTTACCGATCGACTGGTCGATGAAATCGTAAACGCGGTAAAGAATACGCATCGTGGATAACAATAGAATTTGCCGATAGATTTTCCGAAACGTAAATTTTCCGCAAACAGGACGCGGCAGTATTTCCGCTGACTGATTTTACGGAGGCATCGTCGCGATTACTTTTCCCGATCGGGCTCGTCGCAAACACTGTATTCTCGACACTGTCGTCCGTCGATCCGTAAAAAGAGTCATTACGATGCCGGGCGCGCGGATCCGCCGAAGAGATACACGCCAAAAGACGTTCAGCGCGAAGCGGTCCGTTATCTTCCAGCTCCGAGAGTCGAGATTTCCTTTTCGCCGGCTCGCAACGACGACGCGAGTATGTATGTACATCCCGAGTAAACAGTGCCTCTAATACACTGCCGCGGGGACTCCTTTCGTCGTCGTCGCTCTCGCGCCTCCCGTGATCGATAAAGAGACGGGCAGCTATCCCACGGTATGCATATATGTAAACACGGGAGAAAAAACGATTCCGCCGCCTCTCCCCGCTTCTAGGCCTTCGCGTTTGCTGTGACCTTTCCGCTTTGGCATGCGAGCGCATACACGACACGACGACGAACCCGCCCTTACGCCGTTCACCGGTCTCACCGGCGCAATGGCATCCGACCTTTCTTTCCCTAAGCGGAAATCTACGCGAACGAAATCACTGAAGCATGCACATTGTTAGTCAGCATAGCGGTGGTGCTCGCCGCCGCCACACCACTGCCGCCGAGGCGGAATGCAGCTCGCGCATTGCATTTTTTTAACGCACCTCGACCTCATGTTCTCTCGCGATTTCGAAACCGCAGTTCGATCACGAGCGGATCGCCCGCGCTCCGTTTTTACTCGAGACGGTCGAGACAATTGCAAAAATATTCACTATATCGAGATGACGTAATTCGTAGCGATTGCCGTGTAACTTTATAATTATTCTCACTGTCTACTTCCTCGCGGTGAACTTTCGGAACATACTAGAACCGGGATATCAACGGAAGACACATTACGCAAGCTCATAGGATAACCCCTTTAGTCCCTTACGGATAAGGGACTGAAAGACTGGTTAGAGACTGGAAAGAAAGCAGTAAAAGCACCTTACAATTTTCTTCATAGGCTGTCTTCGCTGCCATCCTGGCTGTCGCCTTCGCCGCTCCCGGTGGTCTCACCGGTGTCGCCATTAGCTCCGGCCTCGGCCCGATTATCGCCCCGCAAGTCGTCAGCAGCGGACCGGCTCTCTCCCACGGCGCCCTTGTCATTGCCCAGCCCATTGCTCCCGCTGTCCATACCCCCGCTGTCGTCACCAGGACCGTCTTGGCCGGCCATGGTGGTCTTGGTCTCGGCGTTGGTTTGGGAGGTCTGCACGGTTAAACTAAGAGAGCCAGCTTAAACTCACCACCACCACCACCACCACCAAGTCACGACGACGCAGCCCTGGAAGAAAAAAGACACACACACATCCCCCTACTTCCTCGTAAATCGACCACGTAATGCGAAGGAAAATTCAAAGAAAGACGACAAATTTTGCACGCAGCCCTCATCGCCGATTTCAACACATCACTTTATCGCCGTTCTTCACCGCGTGAACTATCAGGCCCAACCATCAAGCGGCGGGAGAGCGGGATTTAAAAAGGACGTGCGCGCGGACCAACCAGGAACCCCAACACTCCGCGCGGGATCGGTCAATTCCCATCTTTTGTCTTTTCTTTGTACTTCATCGACAAAATTTCCGGACTCTCACCTGGATCATTCTGCCATCAACCCTACCCTTGTTCATATGGAATTTTAATAAAATTTTAATTATAAATCCAACGAGTATCTTATTGCTCCAACGTCCCAAAGGTATCTCACTGTGAAGGAAGGAAAATAACGCCGCTATAAAGATAATATCCTTGCCGGCCCTGCGAAAAGATTTTTATGCTTTCCGTTTGCCATTCTGCGTCTGTTGACGTTATCCGGCCTTATCCACAATATTTCTGTGCTAGTAGCAATTTTATTGAACGCACATATATATTACTAAGGGCGCAATAAACCGGAGCGCGCGTAAACGTATTTTTTTTTCTTCCAATATAGATAGATATTATAGATATATCAAGTTGGCGTAACTGCATCTTGCTTGTCACACACAAACGTATATACATTGCAGCTAGTGCAAGTCCGAGCTCTGCTTTACGAGCGTCCCTGTGAATCATTCTCAAAATGATCGCTCCTCCTTCATCTTCCGACCTTCCGAAAGCATTTTTATTCACCGAGATGCTTGCCCATTGCACCCGGTTTATCTTATCATCTGTCATGTCGAATATTGCACTTTGAACGAATCATAGGCGTGGAAGAGTGCCGAGTGTCGTTTTATGGCTTGCGTAAAGTTGACACTGACAAGATCTGTTGGAAATTAATGGACAGAAACGGCGCAAAGTTTTTTTTGTGTTTTTCCGTTTTTGTCTCGAAAAAATAAAATCCCAATCATCTATATAACGCATCAATGCATTTCATCCGAGACATGTTTACCGCTCGTCTGATTTGTGACGGGCTTTTATTTTGATTAATTTTCATGTATTTAAAAAATTAATCTACTTCTATTTACCCAAGAAAGGGAAGGCTTTTTTAATAAAAATTATTCACATTTGAAATCCCTTATACTTATTATCTTTTTTATGGAGCATTCTTCATTTAAATAAAAATATCGAAAGTTGCTTGTTTTTGTGATAACATAAAATAAAAGTATACTATTTTCTATTACAACAGTAAAGCATCTATATAGTACGCGACTAATATAATCGTAATATAATCGTAAATATAATTAATCACACTATTTTCTCTTCTCCAAAATAAAATTAAAGAAATAATATATAGAGTAGTTTGAAATGATTATGCATTGTCGTCGCGTAATAGCCTTTATCAGAACAGTCTGCATTATATATTTTAACACGCATTAGTATGCTGATGTGTTCCTTACACGTATCTTAGATAAGGTACATTTTCACAGCTTCTTGCACAGATTTATATGCGTAACAAAGTTTCATAATCTATTACATGTTGTAATTTATTAGAGAATTTAAATATGACACGTACTTCTTGTAAACTTAAATAAATTTAAAAAATATACAAATATAACTTGTATAAATTCACACAACATTATTAACATATAAAGATTAATCCAATCAAAAATAAGACATTTTCTATATTTACTACATAATATATAATTTATATAAATCTCATAGAACGTTAAATCTTATGTATTCAAAAATGTTGTAAGATATTCAAAATTTCCAATTATTATTATATTAAGAATTCAATATATAGAATAACCGATATTTATTTGGATAAACAAAATAATATAATAACTTGTAATATATAATTATATTTGAATAATTGTTTGAATAATAATCACCATTGTTTAATCGCTTCTTGTGAAACTCGTTGTATTATTCCATTTGTCTAATGCTCCCAGGTAGCACATGATGGTTTATATACGTTTTATATATATTTCCTAAACGTATTTAAAATATTAGAAACGTTTAGAAAGTATTGCAGAAAACCAACACGTGTTACTAGAGATATTTCATATTTTACGTGACATGACATAAGATTATTTATGAAATTGTAATATTACATGTTTCCCCCATGTTTTGTTACGTAATTTATGTCTTCATTCACGTAGGCTTCAGGCTATCTAACGATAAGTTATGGAGCTGAGGCTCATTAAGATTAAAAGTGATGCAAAATAAATCCCGCGAGAAGAGAAATGTCTCTCCCGTGTTATGAGCGTTTAATCTTGTTCACGCTCTTATCCGCATCTGTTTCGTATTTGCCTCGCATTATTTGTGCGGAATTGTTTATTACCACATAGCGCGCACACCGCAGAGAATACGGGACCAAAATTTAACGTACTATCCTGAAAATGTATCGCTGGCAGATAATGGATTAAAACGGAATTACTTGTCCGCGAACAGCGCGATTATGCGGTATAATGCGTGTTGTTTCATAAATTTCATCGGCGTACAAATGGACGGAATTGATGGGCCGCTCGATAGCGGCGGAGTTTGCCAAAAGCTCTCCTCTTTCGCCGGAGCAGAGAATTAACGGATGTCGGAGATATGTCGGCAGGGACAGAGAGGGTAGATAGAAGGAGGGAGGGGGATCGTCATAGTCGAGCCACACTGCGGCGTTTGCGACAAGAGAATATTTTATTTCGACGTTCCACGATACAGAATCATTTGGCGCGTTGCGGAATCGCGATATACGAATTATTAATTAAGTTATTATATTATTTTGTTTATCCAAACCAAGCTCGGTTAATATAATAATATTTAGAATTGTTAATATAATAATAATCAGAAGTTTTGGAACGACGATGATATTGGCGATCCTCCGGTGAGCCCGAATCGCTGTTACAAAATGAGCGGCGTGCCCGGGAAGAATCTGTTAAACCCGTATCCAAAAGGGTTAAACGGGTTAAAACCGTTAAACGGGTAGCGTATAAAAGGCGGCGTGAAGATTCCTCCCCCAAGATTTCCATAAGGTGAAACGATCAACGGTGCACCTAGGCCCGGGGTTGGCGTCGGTTCCGGTCCCGGCATCGGTGCGCCTGTGGCCGCTACCACTGCGATGGCTATCAGGACCTGCAGAAGCAATAAGGGTGATTACACTTTGAAAGCGGGACACGTCGCTTAAATCGCATACCCGGTTCGCGCCCGTCCACCTATCCCTTTCCCGCGCGGCCTCCGGTTTTTACGGACGCTATGAAAAATGTCGAGGGTGTGCTCGAGCGAGCAAGCGAGGCGCATTTAGCGTCGCCGGTGACTTTGGCGACGCCTGATCGGCCCGCTTTTTGCCACCGCACGAGCTCGATAGCACCTCGCTCCAATTAATCACCGAGACGATCGCACGTGCCAAGAACGAGCGCGCCGCGGCGATCTCTTTATTTTTTTTCCTCCCCTTTTTCCTCCAAAATCCGATCATAGCGCTACGCTTTTCTTTTTCTCTCATGGTAATTCAATTATCCGCTCGACACGAACGTGTCGCGGGAGTTTCGCGGGCGGAAACGATTTCCGCGATCCTTCGATTTCGACGGCGTTGTAATTTCGCGATAACGCTTTCCTCTATCCGGGGCTGTCCCGCTTCGAGAAGGATTACGCCGGTTGATCGATCGCGGAAGCTTCTACGCACGCGAATCGCAGTATCTGAGCGCTTCTCGATTTCGGCGGACTTGACGAATTTACGAGGCGTAAGCGCTCTGCCGACACGTTTATCAGTGAAATTGAGCGCTGGCTCCATAGAGTTCTGTCAGCACTGGCGCAGAATGTATTCGGCATTCCGGATTTTATTTCGAATTTTATCCGACCCGATGAAGAAAACTTTGCGTTAAACATCACAGGCGACATTTCGATGACAATTTCGCAGCAACGGTGTCTCTGCAATTTTTCGAAGACATGTCGCGACGCGCCAAACACTTTGCTGAATGAAGTATCGCGGAAATATCCTCGTGGTCGGAAGTACAATAAATCGAGCACAGGTGCGGGCGAACGAATTCGCGTAAATGTACGATGTATATACTTGCCAGTTTGAACATGTTAAGCGTTTTATCAGCTTTATTCCCGAGTACGCACAGGACAACACTGATCGATTACTGTGATTGCAACTATGGGAAAACGATCCCTTTATATACAGGCCTCCGGGGTCATCATTGCAAACGTCTCATTGTGCTCGCCCCACTACGCGCGATCACAGGCGGCCTTGGAGCTAGATTTCCGGGTTTGTGGAATTTTTTTTTTTCCAACTCTTCTTGCCGCATGTCGCTGAGTCGACGCGAGGCTCGGGGGAGAGAGAGAGAGAGAGAGAGAGAGAGATTCGTTGTTTATTTATGATATATAAACACTATTGTAAGTGCAGCATGTATACAAGCCGCCCGCGTGCCACTCGGAAGTGACGCCTGAGAACGCTTCCAGATCAGTATCGGGTCGCATTGATTTATGGAAGGTCACGACGACAAGTGTTTAAATTTTATTCATTGAATCGAAGGCCACGGCGACGAAGACACGGGCGATGTCGGCGATAACGCCGGCGAGAGAAGGGCGGCGTTCGTAACCGCGGAGACGGAAAATCGCGATGTCTGCTGGCGCGAGCGGCAAAATGGCGACTTGATGAATCCGGAAGCTGGTATGATTTGGATGCGGCGGGGGCGGGAGGAGAGGACTCATTGCGAGAGAGAAACGTTCATTAAAGATAGTATTCGACGTTTCTCCGTGGGCGGGACCGTTTAATTAATGAGGAAAAAGAAGAATCCTCCCTTTCGCGCGTCCCGACGACTGTCCCGCTTTTACGGCTTCTTTGCATAACAAAGACGTCCGTGCCTTTATCCGCGCGGATCTACTCCGAATTTGTATGTGCTTCATCGCCATTAATATAAGACTCCGAAACGAAAGGATCGTCAATTGCTCTCATCCCGCGACGCCGCAATGTCGTCGTCGTCGTCGTCGTCGTCGTCATAATGATCGATGGTCCGCGAGTTCCAACCGCTTCGACAGCGATTTATACGATCTTTACCCCGTGTTCTCTTATCGTTACATACAGGCGAACGCGATTTGTATGCTCTGAGAGAAAAATATAGTTACTTTGGGACTCAACCACAATTTTATAATATTTCTAACGATAAATATCGATAATTTAAAAGCGATATTTAAAACGAAATGTAAAAAACGATAAAAATCGACAAATAACGATAAATAAACGAAATAACGATAAATAGATTAATTTAACTATATGCGTCATTATGTTAACCATAATTATCGTTAGAAATATTATAAAATTGTGGTTGAATCCAAAAGTAATTATATTTTTCTCTCACAATCAGTGCCTCACAGGCTACATAATTTAACGAATAATTGCTTTGCTCTTCCGCATATTATGTTAATTATGTCAATATTATTTTTCCCCTTCTCCAGCATATTTCACGTGGGACTCGCAAAAACTTCCCTTTTTTGCAATTTTAATCCATTGACTTTGAAAATAATTTGTATAATAATTGCTTCTGAACAGTGTTATTACGGTTATTTTTTTCTGCTTACATTACGCATTATACGTATGCTTAGCTTTACTTACATAAGCTTCATATTAATTTCGTATAAAAATCTAGAAAAGGTGTTTCAATGACAAAAGTTACATTTGCGCTTCTAAACGTGTCAGTCTTAGAAGACTTGCCTTAGAACATTGTCATAAATAGCTCGATCATTTACTTGAAGGTGATCAGCTTAGTCGATAATGTACGAAAACACGCCCCATTTCAGATTTTTCTCGAAACAATCCGACAATCCTAAATAATGTGGTCGGCAAACCAGAATTCTTGCGCCGCATAAAAGGTGTTCCTCGTATCTATTCTTACACAGCACGCGGCGTGCCCGTCGAAGCGTAACGGGTGCGAGTGTCTTTCGAAACAGCGAGTGGAATATTTGTCGGCAATTCTGTATGTAAGACCTAAAAATGGTGACGACTGTACGCGACGGGACCATGAATTCCTGCGCGCGCGTAGGCGCCCGGCTCAGCCGAACCTGTCCCGGTGACCGTAAAATGGCTATTCTGCATTCTTCGTGACGTATGATACAATAAATCAGGTCGGTTATCTAACGCAAGTACTCTTTACGCATTGCGGAGTACAAGTTTATCGTTGACAAAAAAATTGTTAACAAATGAGATCTGTTTGTCTGATCAAGAAATTTTGTACTCCCTTCCCAATATAAATTTTCCCGCACTAAACTTCATTTTTTTTTTCACAATAAACCTAACGTACCCGATCATTATTTAATAATTTGAAATATTACTTGACTTTAATAATAGTTATTGCATACTTTTCTCTCTTTCTTGATATTTTATCGCGATTTATCGATGATTTTATATTAATTATTTTATATTAATTAAAAATGGAAGAATAAAACCATACATTTTAAAATTCTCTTTATCAACTTCCATGAAACGAGATTGCGGCGTGATATCGAATAAAAAATCTTTGGTATCTAAGTCTTATTGATATATTAACCCCTTAAGCAGTATTGATGTCATATGGTGTCAAATTTTTTCGTATCACAAGCGGCATTGATGCCATATAGCGTCAATGCATTTTCTCGCAGATTGTTGTTGCAATTGTTTTAAAACTGTATATAGGGTTTTTTGGGTCGTAGAATACATATTTTCGGTAAAAATTGACAAATTCAAAATGGCGAGTCCAATATGGCGTACAAAAATGTCACATAATTCGAAAATTGATTTATTTCATTAAAACTATTGTCAAAGTATTTTTTGGTCAATTTCACAATTTTGACCATGTAATCGTATTCTGGGATCCAAAAAACCGCTGGACACAAAAAATAAAAGAATTTTTTTTCGTGCCGCCTAGAGCACATTCAGACAAAACCAACTTGCCGCTTAAAGGGTTAAGAGTCAATTAGATACTTATGTATTAAAAACTATGTATGGTAATTTTATATGTAAACATTTTTAATAACTATTTATAAATAAAAATAAAATTTGTAAAATTAATTCTGTTAAAATACATCTAAAATTTTATGAAATCCTTAGTTGATTTTTATCAATTTGGATTTAATCAATTTGTATGAATGCATAAATATTATGTTATAAAAGTATAACACTTCTTATTTGCAATGTCATCAATTCAAATTTCTTTTTTTACAATGTTTTGACGAATAAAGTGATTGATAATAATTAACTCCTGCGGTTTATATTTTTCAGGTTTTTGGCGATCTGGTGGCCGCTGAAATGTCAAATCACGAAACGGCGAGCTCGCATGATGATCGTCGTGATCTGGTTCATCGCTTTGACAATGACGTCGCCCTGGTTGCTGTTCTTCGACTTGGTCTCCATCTACGATGACGATCCTGACCTGCGCCTTTGCCTGGAAACATGGCCGCATCCCAAGGATGGCTCGCTGTTCTTCCTGATTGGCAATCTGACTTTTTGCTACGTGTTGCCGATGATACTCATATCTCTCTGCTACATTCTCATCTGGATCAAGGTGTGGCGCAGGCATATACCCACCGACACCAAGGACGCCCAGATGGAGAGGATACAGCAGAAGTCGAAGGTGAAGGTGGTCAAGATGTTGGTCGTGGTCGTGATACTCTTCGTCCTTTCATGGTTGCCCCTTTACGTAATCTTTGCCGTGATCAAGTTGGGCGGCGACGTGGCGGAGAGGGAAGACGAGATCCTGCCGATCGCTACGCCGATCGCCCAGTGGCTGGGCGCCAGCAATTCCTGCATAAACCCGATCCTCTACGCTTTCTTCAACAAGAAATACCGGCGCGGCTTCATTGCCATACTGAAGAGCGGCCGGTGTTGCGGCAAGCTCAGGTACTACGAGACCGTCGCGATGATGTCCTCCTCGACGAGCATGAGGAAGTCCTCGTACTACGTTAACAACAACAACAACAACAACTCGTCGACGAGACGTGCCTGGCACGGACCGCCGGTCCATCAGGACAGCAACGTTTCCTACATATTCAACCACACCGGCGTGTAATTGTAATCGGGTGAGTCGAGATTGTCTCGAGGTGACCTCGCTTTATTGTGCAGATTTGATATATCCGACCGACGGACAAATTGAAAGAGGACGCGGTGGCCTTTGCATCTCAATCGGCCGCTTTAACACACGGTCGAAATCGAAATCTGGCCGAAGTCAGCCAGTCCGAGAATTACGGGTCATCTTGCGGATGATCGACACGATTGTTACTCGGACCGGAAGTCGTCGACGGAAAGATGAGTGCGGGAGAGGAAGAAGAAGAAGAAGAAGAAGAAGAAGAAGAAGATGATGAAGAAGAAGCCTTTTTCGGCAGACCACGGAACGATCGTCGCCCTGCCATTGTCCTTACGAAAGACATTTGTTATTTGGATTTTGTCACAATGTTAGCCACTGCGTTACACGTCATATACTCTAGTTGTTAAGAAGTTGTTCGCCGCTGCGAGCGCGCGGTTGTGCAATTGTTCGCCTAACGACACGATGAAGTAGCTTTCTAGATGATCCGGGAGACGGGATTTACGCTTCAATGAACCTTAGAACTTCTTCTATGTTCGAGATATTTGTACGTTTGAACGGAGAGGAGTATAATTAAGTCTACTAATTAAATGTAAAGCAGGATGGAGTTTGTTACGATTGCAACGATATATGCACCCTTGTGTTGTCGAGTACGTAATTAGCGCGACAGCAGTGAGTAGCGATGATGTCGGGATGATGACTCGCGTGAGCGCGGATACGGGCTGAGTCGTTGTCTCTTGCCAGTAGACACACGGCACTTCCGACATGATAAACAATTAAGCCGCGCACGGTCCTCGTTGACGGGACACCTGTGTAATTAGGGGAGCAGAAGTGGAGGTGTATGCACCAATTAACACGGCGCTTTATCGAACACACGGCGGGAGGTGTAGCGTAATATAAGATTCGATTTCGGTCCACGTTGGTTCACGCGAGCGGTCTTCGGACGCAATGAAACGTTTGTGAAATAAATCGCGCAAGATTCTGGCATTAACTACGTATCCGATATCGCATACCGCAGGTTTATTCATACACATCGAGACCACCAGTTGCACTAAAAATTGAGATTAGCCAACACACGAATTCGTAGTGAGACAAACAGATACAGAATAATTTGCAGATTGTTATTAATCGCCAGTATTTTAGTTACGAATGCTTATTTTTTATTATCCAGGAGGAATATTATCCAGAAGGGTCAATAGATCATAGTTGATTTTCTTCTTTGAAAGATTATGACTTACATTCTTTAATGCATTTTTAATGATTATTTAAACGGTTCGTAATATATTCATACTATCTAGAGTAGAATAAGAAAAGACATTAATTTGAATAATGAGTAATCAGATAATCTTTGTAAACACTATCAGCACACGCAAATGAACTCATACTTAAAATTATAATAGAATTACATATGTATATTTTCTTACCGAGACTTTTTAATCGGAGATGTCTATTTATGGTCCGAGCGACGTCGTTATTTTCTATACTTGCAATTCGTTCAAGGATATGGAAAAAAAAAACTTATGGCAATGCAAATGCGTGAGATGAAGATAATTTGAAAGGCCTCTTTTTCCGACGTTCTTCAGACGTCTTTTTTTTCCAAAGAATTTCTTGCATTCTTGTATCATTTGGAGGTCGCCGGAAACGACCAAATGGTGGTTCTGATCCAAAGTAGAATGTATCACTGTTGTGGCAGACATTTGTTCGTTCTTGCTGGATTAATTGACAGGGTTTTTCCGAGCTTGATTGTCCACGGCACTGCGTTTACAGCACATCTAAGATTTGTCCAGCTTGTCCGAGGGCAATTCCCGTAGCCTTCTGAAAACCACAACGTTTACCACGCGCTTGTTCCAGCGTTATTTCGCTGCACACGATCTGTCAACGATAAAAAGAGAAAAGCGTACTTTGTCCATTGGTATCGCGATCAAATCGCGGATTTTCGCGCGCGTTGTAACGCGACGGAGCGGTCGCATCCACCTACTCGTTACATTTTAAGAGCCGAGGTGATTGGCTCTTGTGTTCTTTCCTCGGAGGCGGCGGGATTACTTTGAATTCTTGTAGCTGTAAGATGGTAACGCCATAAGCGAAATTGTCGGAATTTACGGTAGAGCAATTATTTTCATAAAGTTTTTATACAAGGTGAACTGTAGATTTAACTACAGAGTTATTACAAGGCCATCGAGTCTATTCCAATTCATATCCATTCGGTGGCGGTTAAGTGTAAGAATGATAATAAAATATAGAATGGGAAGGCAGAGGAGACACGACGTGAAATATGGCCAACAGCGACAGCAATTAACTAGGGAAACGTAGGAACAATCAGGATTTGAAATTGATGCAACCTTTTGCTAGGTTCAAGTATTGCTGCCATAGACATTCACGCATATGCGCTCGCGCGCGAAATGATCTCTAAATATACACACAAGTTGATGCGTGATGCGTTCCTTCGGTGTCTGTAGCATTGGCAATTCACGCCGAAATTATGTCAGTTGCAATACCTGGGCCGATAATCTTGGGTCGCAACTATACAATATACATATATGAAATGGCGAATATGTGTAACGAGTAATCAAGTGAATATAACTCACGTAGTATGCATGTAAGGATCAAACGTAAGTCTATCCGCTCTGTCTGCATGTACGTATTATATGTATATCTACTGTTGTTACATTGTTAAATACACATTGACACTTGCACACGTTTACACACGTTCCAGGTTCATCGTTCCGTCAAGGATTTCTTTTATACTGTAGATTGTTAATTATTATTGATCGTCGATCTTTGTCGCACGCGCGGAATATCTACACGCACATATTTTAACGGATTTTTCGTAACTTTTACAAGCTTTTGTTTATGAAATTACAAAGCAATTAACCAAATGTAACTCAGTTGGTAGAATAATCTCTGCATTTGACCTTTTTTTTCTGGAGAACTGCATTGAATAACTGTTTACGATAAATTGTTTATTAAGAAGTAACGAACATTTTAATTAGCGCGATGAAAATTATTCGAAGCGTTTGTAAATTTTAAATGCATGCAAGGAGATGTTGTAATAAATAAATATAAAGAAAATGTTCATAATAGAGCTATGTAAAGTAAATTTGAATATCTAAACATTTAGATGTAATTGTAATTCGATTCGAATAATTCTATTTAAGATGAAATAAATAGTCGAGTAATTCGAATATTTCGAATATCATGCATATTTTCAGATTGCATTATTGTCATATTTGTACTGGTACTGTCACTTTGCAGTATGCATATATATATATATATATATATATATATATATATATTTCCATATTTATTAGACTTGTGAAACTTTTGACCAATTTAACACAGACTATTTGTACATACTCGAATAAAAACGCATAATATATCTTGATATTCAGATACTTGAAATATTCAGCTATTTTTTATCAGAAATCCCATTTTCAAGTTTTATCGAATTATCCGAATAACAGAATTACTCGAACATTTATGATCCCCACTTACGCTTAAGTTCTGACATCAGGAGCAATAAGAAAGTTTCCGGACTAACGCTATGAAAAAATAATTGACTAATCCTATTCACAGTTATCCCCTTCAAAGTAATCCCTTTAGACATTAACTGGTGAAGAAAGTGAAGAAAGTTCAACACAATGATGAGTGTCTTTTAGTTTCTTTACCTCTTTTAGATATTTCTTGTATAGTTTTCGGAATACATAGTGTTAATTGTTCTTATTGACTATCTAAGAAATTTAACATGAAAAATAAAGAGAAATATTGTTGTATCGAAATCAATGCTTTTGATTATTTAGCAAATTTAAATATACAAAAATAAGAAATAGAAGATTCAAGTTCTAGAATTGGAGGAACTTTAAATACCTTTTTTAAGGATTAAACGACGATCAATTCAAAAACTAACTTTGTACTTTATATGGATATCAAAATGGTTGAGACGGTTTTTTCTTCGTCGTTCTTCAATATCTAATGAGAGAATTCTCATCTATTTTAACGCTAATACATTTTATCCTTACTGTAATATGTGTTTGAGGAATTCATGATCACGCCTTAATCGCGACGAGAACAAGTCCTGTTGTTAATAATTCCTTAAATGGATTTAATTTAAAACATTTCTAATAAAACACATTTTACATAGAACAAAGTACAGTACAAGTAATGCTGGTCTGCCAGGGATTTTATCAAGCGTAACTAAGGTTACAAGATACAGCGAACTTATATCATAACAACGTATCGCGCGTATCGCACATTTCTACTTAGCGTTCATCCTCGGTATACAATCATCCTGTTTGATCATCACGCTAATTCAGAAACGTAAATCATGCATTTAAAACCGAGTCGTATCGATGAACATTCTAAAAATAGCAGTTCCAAAAATGAAAATTCAATAATTAATGTTTTATTAATGTTAATCATCCAAAACGTCGGAAAATATTTTATACATTTGATCAATGATAAAAGCGTTTAATAAAGCGTCCTAACAATAGTTTTCAAAAAATATTACTTCAATAACAGAAGGAGATATTTTTTTTCGAAGTTTCGTTAGAGCGCTTCATGAAAAAGATGCTTTAATCATAAAATTGCTTGTATAATATGTTTGCTGATGTCGTGAATCGTTTATGGGATACTTCAAGATGAGTTGAAGATACCGTCTAAAATTAACTCCCAGAGGCGGCGAGAAAATTGCGTAGAGTATCTAAAGCCGACGCTTAAAGGTTAATCCATTGTCGTGAGCCTATTTTTTCTGATAGCGCGTGAGATATGCGAGGGAAGGCGATAACGTGAACTAATGTTTCTCGTAGAGACATGAGCATTCTGTTGTACAATTTTTTATAATCGTCCGCGCGAGACACTCCCTGTTATATTCTTAGATATATTAATATCGTGTCTTAAGCAGGACACGGGATACGATAATTAAGCGTTTAATTGATAGGACGTATTTACGGTCATTGGTATATTATTAGTGGCGGTTACGCGTGAAGCGGTCAAGCGAGTTTAATGATGCTGGCAGAGCCTTGGTACAAGCGAGATTTCCACATCGAGATATCAGAAGTGCACATCTGTTTGTAGCTAAGTAATGCTTTTGTACATTTAAAACACCTTCTTTGCTCTTTATATAAAAATACTATAAAGATTATGCGAAAGAAGCGTTATTTATTCGTTTATCATAATCATGAATAATTAGATTCGTACAAGAGGAGACGAAGCAGATTAATGAAAATTAAAATTTAGACTTGATTTTTATTAATTATCATATAATCATCAGCTTCAATACACTTTTTCACATAAAGAAGGTTTTTCTCTTTCTCTAATAAAGAAAAATTAAATTTATTTTAAATGGAATTTAGTGAAAGAACTTTTTGTACTGACCTGATAATTACATTACGTCCACACACAACACTTACAAAGAGTAGAATATCGCTTTTGGGAACTTGCACGCGTATCAGTGTCATAGTTAAATTGACACTTTTGTTGCACGCGTTACTAAATAAAAATCAAATACCGGTGATTCAATTTAAGCTCACACGCTTTATGAGACGGCCATAATATTCAATCTTCTAAGCTACATATTATCGAACAATATGCCATCCCATTTCCTTTCCGTTATTTTATTTTATTGACGATTTCGCGTTATATGGATAAGCGCAGCGTTATCTATATAACAATGAAATAATAGAAACATACTAGAAGATAAGAAAATTGCAAGTGCAGCCGATAAGTGTTTAGCATCCTATCAGAGTATGTACCTATGTAATGTACCAAAAGATGTTACCAATGTCGATGACTTTTACCCATAATACCAGCAAACACAATGTTACACCCCATACAGCACAAAACTTGCAGTTACATTATAGCAATGTTGCAACGGAATTGCAATCTTGCAGCAATATTGCTGCAAGGTTACTACAAGTTTTGTCCTGCATGGGATATAACGTACAAGTTAGTTGTAATTTTCTACTCAACAATGTAACTGTTATATAACACGTTACATTGTTACATAACAGTTACTCTGTTGAATAGAAAATTACAACTAACATGTCCGTTACATGTAACATTGTGTTTGCTGGGAACTTACTGATAAAAATGACGAAAATACTTACCAATAAGACGAATACGTAAATACCACGAAAGATAGTCTTCGTTTGTTGTATGTTTTGAATATATGTATATGTATATATATATATATATATTATATATATATATTTTATGTATATATATATATATATTATATATATATATATATATATATATATATAGAGAGAGAGAGAGAGAGAGAGAGAGAGAGAGAGAGAGAGAGAGAGATATATGTAAACAGCCGGCGATTTGGCGTTATCACGCCTGCCAGTCCAGAAGCAGGTTCTCTGTCCACTGTTCGAATTAGCAATAAATTTTAATTTTCTTAACTTTGCCAGTCATTTTATAGGGAATGCCGTGGTAACGCCTAATCGCATCTCACGTAGCTAAAATGTATCGAGTTGCGAGTATAAGTATACTTATTTTCTCAGAAAAAATACATTAAAATATTAAATATTATATTATATATATATATATATAAAATAAAATATCTCCATTGTGTATATATGCCTTTATATAATATTCCCAATTCCAATCCTGGCCATTATTTATGCTAGTTACTAAGTAAAAAATGAGCAATTTTTTCATTAACATAAATGAAAAAAGTACAGGGAATAAATCTCCATAAAATCATTAAATTTTATCAAAATGTGTGCAGAAAGTCTAAAGGTAATTGTTACATGTTAAAAATTAAACAGATTATAAATATTTATAAAATTATTAATTTGTATGATAAATTTTATATTTATATCTAACTTTTTATTTAATATACAGAGTAATTATATTGAATGTGACAATGTGATAATAACAAGATTTTTCTGCAGAATAGTGCTTAATTTATTACATTCTATTTATACAAAATATTTATTACAAAATAAGAATTTTGTTTTTCGATTGTCATCTTGTAAATTATTAAAAAATTTTTTTTCTTTTATAACTAAAAATGATTGTAAAATATAAAATCAAGTTCAAGTGAATTCATCCTTAAATCAATTCTCTTTAATAAGTTTGTGTTTCTTACCTTGAAGTGAAGATTACAAAGCGAGAGAGGCAAAATTGCTTTAAATAGAGTTGTAGATATCTTGCGTTTCCCTCAACTTTCTCATTAGTAGTATTATTATAAAATCTAAAGTAGTAATTATAACTTTAATTTTTGCATTAATAGGACCTCTATTAAATTGAAATCCATACACGTTTATTGTTTTAGGAAAACTTATCGTATGGTCGTTACTCAAATCGTTATGTCACATATTAACACGAAATATTAAAACTTAATAAAACACGTATCAGATATGAGTAACTGCAATCGTCTTCTTCTTCTTCTTCGGGTTAAACTGGCACCTGATCTCTGACGAGACTCAATACAACTGGAATTGTCGACTGAGATTCTTTTACTTCTGCAGGGGCATCCTATTGTATCGAGTAATTTTTTTTACTACAGTTCTAATTTTCCTATTTCTGCGAATAATTCTCTTTAGGATCTTGTGAACGTAACACCTGTAGAAAAGATTGAAGGGTATTCAATAACGTGCTTCTTTTTATTTCCCAGTATTGCTTTTCGCGCGCACAGGGAAATGAAACGGCTTTAATCTAAATATAGATACTTGCAGAGTTCGTCGGCAGCGCGGATACATTAACATTGCATGTTCTTCTCCACGAGAAAGAGGGAGGATGTGTACCCCGTAATAATATAGTCCCTTCTATTCGCGATACGGTTAGCTTGATAATAGGTTAAAGTAATAGAAGGGAAAATAACTCGATCAAAGATCGTGCCATGATTGCTGTGGTTTATGCCTGTTATTACGTATCTCTTACATGTATCATTGCAGTATGCGATACCACGAATCTCGTTAATACGGCATAACCACTGAAGTGGCCACGTCGATGCCATGATGAAAAACGTAAAAAAGACAAAAGAGGAAAAGAATAAATTTCTATCGATACGGATGGTGAGGTTTCTCATGAAAGTTATCGGTTTCTGGCCAGCTGAATCGAAAACCGAGGAACGATTATTGAATGGTATTGTGTATTATACAATATTCATTGTTCTCGCGGGTTTGTGGATAGAAGGAACCGAATTATATTTAGGTATAGGTGACTTTTATGTAAGTACCAGAATTTATAATAATGAATGTAAGAAAACAAAAACTGTATATATACAATATAATCTTGTAATAAGAATATAATATAAATAATGTTTAGGAACAAGCTCTACAATTATTTTTATATATTAGTTTTGTAAAAATAAATTTACTTGATATACTGTAATACAATTTTGATAAAAAAAAAATTAGTAACAAAAGTTACATTGATGTTTTAGGCCCTTACGTATACTGCTTGCAGCACTATGCCAGTAGTTATAGTTATGATGAAGATATTGCTTTCTCTTCTTCATCGAAAAGAAATGCTGTATATGCTAAAATATACAGAGGATAACATTTGGTACGTCCAATACGACGAGTACGGCAGCAAGATTTTGGAAAAAATTAATAAAAAGGGATTGATATTAATGTGCACGTTTACGTTCTTCGTTCAAGGAACCGTTGTCACCTACATGCTGAATCCTATAATCGGTATCCTGAATCTAAATTTACATCATCCACTTAGTAGAGAATAGAACACGAATGGTACAAATCTTAGTTCAGGTACTAAGCACTTTTGTTCGTAATATTGTTGTGCAGACGGGAATATCACATTTCTCTTCTACGTTTCACTTTTATAGAAAATGTAGGGAGAAACGAGACTGACAGAATACTTCCTTTTAATATCTGGATCGGAATTCCAACGACCGTCTCGCCTTACTTTGAAATAATATTTACTGTTGAGGTAATGCAACATGTAATCCTCCGTAATTGTATTATAATAGAAATATTCGATTTATATTAACTTTTTAGACAGTCATAACCATTGTTAAGACATTCATGATGTTATATTAATTAAATTTTTGAAGAATCAACAAGAATTAGAATTAGTAACTATGTCATTGATTTGTACGCATTCAATCAATGTATTTTGTCAATGTACTTTTCAAATAGCGTAAATCTTTCTTTTATAGTATTTGATTTTGTAGATTTTAACGCTCATTCATATGGGCATAGGCTTCTGTTGCTTCGACAATCTCTTGAGTCTATTGAACCTGCATGCTGCCGGCCAGTTCAAAATTTTGCAACATCGATTGAGAACCATTCTCAAGAGAGTCGAACGAGCCGGTACCGTAAAGTCACTCAATAAGAAACAGAGACAGGGGGTGTTCGAAAAGATCAGAGAGTGCGTCATATTGCATCA
The DNA here is from genome assembly GCA_928718305.1 of Tetramorium bicarinatum. NCBI lineage: Eukaryota > Metazoa > Arthropoda > Insecta > Hymenoptera > Formicidae > Tetramorium > Tetramorium bicarinatum. Next base: position 24,834,358 of record OV788323.1, on the reverse strand, counting down.
TGAGCTAATCTGGTACAGTGAAAAAATGGAACGAATTTTCATGTACACCACCCTTTGTCAGTTGTTGGTATCCGGTGTCATGATTTGCGTCGCGGGCTTTCAGGTGTTTTTGGTAAGTATCTACCAAAAGATAATTATATACTACAAGAATATACTACGAGGGAGAGAAAGAGAGAGAGAAAGAGAGAGAGAGAGAGAGAGAGAGAGAGAGAGAGAGAGAGAAGATGAGAGACACGCGCGTATCAGAACCCTTTACTCATATAATGATGCTAGATAAGTGAAGGCACCGTAAGAGAAAGATGAGCATAAACATAGTTTACCTGCGTTACTCGCTGACCTTCTCCACGCATCTGTATCTCTGTTGGAAAAGGCTCGCGGTACTCTCGTCAGACGACTGATATTCATTGCTCATACAAACGGCAGCTTCAACCAATTGTTCGTGGTTACACTGACGTCGAATGATTTAATGGATGAGAGCCGCGCGGTCGGAGACGCGGCGTACAATGCCAATTGGCAAATTTTATCCCACGAGGAGAACAAGGGAATTAGGAAAGCCATCCTGATGATCATGATGCGATCTGCACGTCCTTGCTCCATATCCGCTGGGGGTTTCTTCCCGGTGTCTCTCGAGACGTTTATGGCGGTAAATTTCGTGTGAAAATGTACAATTACAGACACTTTTCGCAACACGACAGTATTTCTGTTCTCCTTCAGGTGTTGAGCACCGCGGCATCCTACTTCACCTTGCTTCGCAAATTTGTGGAATGAGCGCTCAAACGGAAGATTTAAAATTACGTAAAAAAATATATTGAAGAAAGAGCTTGAAAATATTTGCGACATTAAAATATCTAATTTTTGAAAAACTGAAAATCTCCAACATTAATATAATCTTAGATATTTCAAAACATAAGATAATGTATATATAATATGGAAAAAAAAAATATATATATATGTATGTACATGTAATATTATAATACTTTATAGAAAAAATTGTCCGATTTTATTTTTAACGGTGCTTTGTGACAAAATACTATAAATAAAACTGACTTTTTTTTTATGGAAGTATTTCGCAGAAATGTTTATCACCCCCTTTGTATAAAGTTGTTGGAAAAAGAATGCAGATCTACAAGAATTTTATCTATTGTATTTATAGTTTGCACTTACAATTAGATGCGAAAAACTTCAGTTATCAGACAATACTTAATCAGGTAAAGCTCGTCTGTAAATGCTATTATCTCAATATCATTCTCAATACCGTACGCTGCAAGTAGACGTTGAGTTTGAAATGAGGTTCTGTAGCTTGCAGGCGTGCTACTGATGGAAACGGCAAAGCGAAAGGGCCACAGCATTGTCCACCGGAGATCGAACTTAGTACATATATCGTCGATTGATCGTTTCCAGTAAAGGAGACGCATACGATTATAACCTGTCACACCAGAGCGAGGTAAGTGCATACCATTTTCCCGCTTGTTAGCATAATGGGCTTCCACTTATGCCGAAGTGGCTCGGCCATTCGGATGCACTTAAGGACGTGGCGGCGTAAGAAAATCACGTGGTTCAGCATGATGAGAAATAAGGAGTACCGATCGGTGAATATTACACGGCTCTTCATGAAAGTAGTCGGGCTCTGGTACGTCGAGACACCGAGGGAACGGCTGCTCCTGCGCGGCGCGTTCGGCTATGCCGTTTGGGCGATCGTCTTCGCCATTCTCGTCGAGGGCGTTGATCTGTATCACTGCATAGGCGACTTTTACGTGAGTGACGCAGCGATCGCTTTTCGCCAAGTTTTCTTTGGAAGCCTTGGATTTATTTCGTTTTCATGTTAAAGTGCAATTTTATTTTGAATTTTACTGTGCATTACTCCGGATTATTAAACGCGCTAAAGACCAATGAACGTTTAACATCCCCAATTTAGTTTCGAGAAAAGAAATCTAGACAACGCAGTTCGAATAGTTTCGACAACAGAACGTGTGTGTTTTGCTTTTATATTTATATTTTTCTTTTATTCGGATGGATTGAAACTGTTATAATTGGAAAAATATAATTGGAGAGGTCTGGTACTGTGTACATGTGTACATGGGTATGTGAAAGTACGTATGAGAAAAGTGTATGTTCCTTACATCAACTAAAAATTTTACGCAACAACTTTCAGTTGATATAATCGAAAATAACAAAAAATTGTAAATTATTATTGTTTTTTTATAATTTTATTCTATTTTGATAAATATATTTTGTACGAAAACTAAAAAAAATAACATCATAGTAGGATTTAGCGCCATTTATAAAAATATTTATAGCATATGTGAAATATCATTTTAAATAAATAAACATTTAATTAAAAAAAAGCAAAATTTTTCTTTTTTTCTTTTTTATACTATACTAAATGTTTAATTGCTACAGTTTTACTACACTTTTAACAATTAATCAATTAATAAATTCGTTGTCTAATAACATGCCTGTTATAACAAAAAATATAAATTCAGCAAAAATATATTATTTTTAACATCTGTTTATTTATGAATTTGCAATACCGTCAGAATATAGGGGTCAGGATCTATTTAATTCTTGATAGTTTCGTTACTCATAGGCTGTTACATCCAACTTGTGTGCAACGTTGCTGTTAATAATGATACTAGTGAAGCTAGGTAGCTTCATGTTCTACCATGACATGATAATGGACTTGATTCATTTCGCTGAAAAACATTTTTGGAATGTCACTTACGATGAAGTTGGCACTCGAATCCTGGAAGCATACGACAAACTGGGAATGACTATGGTCTACACTTTTACATTCATCGTTTATGTCGCGACTTTCAATTATATCTTCGCACCTTTCTTCGGTATAGTTTTTGTTTTCGCTTAAACAGATTGGTGAATGTCTCTCGAACTACCACGTAAAGTGTCGTAAAGCATCGCTCTACAGTGCGTCAAATACTTTTTTGCTGTTTGTAACAGAGCCGCAAGAAAAGAACGAAACGGAGAAGATTCTACCCTTTAAACTGTGGATTGATTTTCCATATCACTCGCCATACTACGAAATCACTTATACTATACAGGTAATGGAACAGTATATAAAATTATGAGTTTTAATTAATTATTAGTAATCTATTAATAACCAATTAAGAATTTTGTTCATACCGATAATTGATTAATATTAATTGAGTTAATTCAAATTTTGTTAACGCTTTACATTTTTAATACTTTATATATGTTACAGTTTGGAAAAACATTCACTAAAGAAATAAATATTACTTTAGATAAGTTTTTCAAACTTTGGCATTTAACTTTTGCAGTATTTTTTTTTTATATACAGAATTTTCCTTTTTATATACAGAAATTTAAAATAAAAAATAAAAATATTTAATTGTTTTATTTAAAAATTTACATTTTTTTATTTTTATATTTTATTAAGCATCAGAAAAATGTGGTTTTATTAGAATAAATTATTTAAATACAGAAGAAAAATTTTTTAAATATGCATTAACGTTTTCAATTTTCTATGTAAAAAAATTTTATATTACTGCTATCACTTTTGCAGTCACTCTCGACATTACATTCAGGTATCTGCACTTTCTGCTTTGACAATTTTGTGAGCACATTCAACATTCACGCGGCCGCGCAGCTAAAAATCTTGGCTCATAAAGTGCAAGTCGTCGTCGAAGATTGCATCAAAGATACGATGGACCAGAAACGTTCGATGGAAACGGATGCTGCGGTTCTGACGTTCAAGAAATTGCGGGACTGTGTGCAGCAGCACCTCACCCTCATATGTTACGTGCGTAACATGCAACGCGTGTTCGCCATTATATTACTCGGACAGTTGCTGCTTTCTAGCGTAGTCATCTGCTTCGGTGGATTTCAGTTTCTCGTGAGTTTTTGAATTTTACCGCCTCCCTCCTTATTTCACGTCTCACTGTGCTTATTCGCCAGTTAATTCTACCGTATTTCCACTACAGAGAGAAATGTTCTCGCGAGAAATGTAATTAGGTTTAATTCCGTATTTAAATTGAATTTAATTCTTCAATTCTTACATTTATTTACGACGTTCAATTATATAATTTATAAGTATAAAAGTCGGTTACAATATGCAAAAGAATTGTTGAAAAGTTTCTAAAATATTTATAATCATCACCTTTTTATTCTAATATATATTTATAATAAAAATAATGCATGAAAAAATTATATTATTCTTTTTAATAATTATTTTGCTCTAAAGGGATGGATATGTCACCATTAAAAATTTTTTATAACGTATTTGTTCACAGTCGGCGAAAGTTACTATCAGGAAATGTATTTTTGCCTTCCATTTCGTGGGCGGTCTTATCCAGTTACTTATTTATACGTGGACGTGTAACGATATAATTGTGCAAAGTACGGCTATTTCCGATGCCGCTTACAATTCGAAGTGGTATCTTTTACCCCATAATGCTCTAGGAAAGGCAATAAGGAAAGGGCTAATTATAATGATGATCAGAGCACGTCGACCGTGCATATTAACTGCTGGGCGTTTTGCGGTTATGTCCTTGGAGACTTTCACGGGGGTAAGTGCAGGGTTAACTGCGCCGAATGACGCGGTCCTTTAAAACTTCCCTAAAGAAATTTATTTACTGCAAGCCGTAAAAACACCGCTATTGGAGCCAGTTTTTTTTTGCGTCAGCAATGCTATAGGCACGAGTCGCACGTTATTCTTTTGCCCGGTTGTAAAATATGTCGATAAGGATATGCCTCGCACTTCTGGCACTTTCCTTACCTAAAGTTTTTAGATTATCCTTTACGTCAATACCCGGCTACCCTGACATATGACACTTTAAATTAAAAAGTTTTTTTAGTTCTTTTTAGTTTTTTAGCCGCCAGGATCCGTAAAATTGCCAAATACTTTCTTCATTCTTTCGATATATAATTTTACATGGCTTAACTTTATTCAGACTTAAATTTCAAGCATTTAAGTAATATTATTTTATTTTTGGCTAAAAAATCATTTTTAAATGACTCATTTTACCATGCTTGACCTTGCTTATATACTTATTTGTATTTTGCACGAATCAATTTAATTATGATTTTGGTTATTATTGTTAAAGTCGTTCTAATTATTACATCATATAATATTACATCATTATACAGGGTATCACATTAAAATGGGAAAAATTTTTAACTTTTGTGAAAATTACTACTAAGGGGTTTTTCGGGTCGCTGATTACGAATCTGAAATCAGATTTTCAAAATTCAAAGTGGCCGGTCCAATATGGCGGATTGAAAATTTAAAAAAATTTTTAATTTTTGTGAAAATTATTACTAAGCGGTTTTTCGGATCGCTGATTACGCTGATTTCAAGGCTTTTCAGTCATGAATATGTAAAAGTTTCGAAAAAAACAAAAGCAAAAAATAAATATAAAAACAAAAAATAAAAAGATTATGAAATAGGACTATAAACTCGCTATGTCGTTAGTTCCAAGTAACACTAAAAGCGAGTTATATTACTATTTCCAAAAAATTAATAATCTACATACCCAATAAACATTAAGCATCCTATGTATATACATATATAGATATTTCATATTCTATGTATATGTAAAGAATGTGAAAAGTATATACAGTGCATATCATATGTATGTGAAATAATTACCACATGTATGTACACAGGATATCCATAGTACATACATAGGTATATTCTAAAAATATGCAATGTATATTCATAGTATATACATAAGATATATTTCAAGAATGTGCAATGCCACATTTATGGTATGTACATGGGGTATATCCCGAGGATGTACATTACACATTCGTGACATATACATGCGACATATTCGAAAAATGTGCATTACACATTCATAGTATGTACCTACATACGTGTATCTCATAAAGCACATAAATGTTGAAGCAACATCTCAGAAATATTGCGTTATAATATCGCAATGTTATACCAACATTGTAAACTATGTGTTACTTTCAAAATGTACATATTTAAATTAAGAGCATCTATTTCATAAATTAGATGCCTTATTGAGGTTACATTCAACGTATTTACGCGAAGAAGCGTCGTGTTTTGATTAGTTAAGAAATGAACTTTAAGCTTATTTATATAGTTTCCGAAACGTAATTTACTTACAAGAAAACGAATAATTCTTGCGACTCCTAGCGGCGTGAGTCGAACTTATGCGAGTTTGTGAATATCTAACCTAACCAAGAAAGAGCGCTTTCTCGACACGCGGTGACTTTTCTATGAAAGGGTTTTATAAAAATTTTTAAATGATATTACTTATTTTGTTACACACATTGCTACATACATTATATCCAATAATGACTAATTTCTGCGTAATTCAAAATATATTACAAGAGATATTACAAGTATATTCTGAGGATGTACAAGAAGAATACTATACGAGATATTATAGGAATTTTTTCTGTAAATTATGTACATGATATATGTATATTCATAGTATGAATATAGAATATTTGTCTGATATGTGTTGTCTCGGTTATAATTTATTATTCAATGTTCTTTCAATATTGTAGTGACATAAAGAATTAATGTTAAAAAATCAACATAAATTTAACATTGAAAAAATATTGATATTTAATACTCAACATTGCAACGTCTCAGTAACGTTATTTTAACTTTTGTGCTATATGGGGTATATACAGGCAGCGGTCTCGTTCTAATATACATGTTATGTATATTCATATAATATTCTATATACATCCATATACATCCATAAATATATCTACATCAGCATATATGTATAATATGTATATACATTTGATGTATATACATTTCATGTACATGAGATATATTCTATGTATATACAGACAGTAGTCTCAGTCGAATATACATGTTATGTATATTCATACAATATTCTATGTACATCCATAAATGTATCTACATCAGCATATATAATATGTATATATATTTGATGTATATACATTTCATGTACATGAGATACATTCTATGTATATACAGGCAGTAGTCTCGGTCGAATATACAAATCATGTATATCCATTGAATGTCCTACGTATATCCATAAGTACACATACATTTGTGTATATTCTTTGTATGTACATAGTATGTAAAGTATATTTTTTGCACATTATGGATATTCCATGTATATACATAGAATATCAGATGTTTACTGGTGTTACGTCCGTAGACTCCACGATTTCTTCCATTCGCGCATAGCATAAACGGAAACAGTAAATATGTCATCGAGCGCGACCCGATAAGAGTTTAACGCGGTCTCAATGATCCCTTATCTGAAAACTTTTTGTCAACATCCCTTTGTCCCATGAAGGCACGTGTTATTACTTCTAAGAAACGATTTCAATAAACATGCCTAATCTAGACAGCGACACGGAGAAAAATTAATATCTCCATAATTAGCAGCTCCGAGAAATAGTTGCGAGCCGTGTGCACTGCTTCCCTAATTCGGCCAATAGAAAGCCGAAAAATTGTAAATCTCCTTATTTGGAGACTATTATCTATGTCGCACCACCAATCAAATCGAATCACGCGGATATTGGGAAGGACCACCTCCCCTAAAAATTCATTATAAAAAGGGCGACTTGGCGACTCCGCACACACAATATTTTTGTTTCCAACAATAGTCAGTAGTCATTTTACAGTGCGCGTTTCCATTGTTACGAGTAGTGCACAGTTCCACGGTTTGTAGTTGCGAGTTCGAGCCCAGCGCTTCCAAGACCGAATCACCCGAGCTCTTCCACAAGTACTTCTAAAAGTAAGTCGCTGCATTCTAATCATATTCTTCCGCGTTAAACTCGAGTGGATCGTAGAGTCTTATAGAACCTCGTTTTAGTGTCGACTAACCGCTCAGCCGACGACGATTTTCTCCGGGAGATAGATTTATTCCTCGAGGAACTCGACTTCCTATTCGATAACGAGGATCAGCAAGAATTCAGACAGGTGTATCGTGTCAGGACTCCTCCTCCGCAAAATCCCTTAACTAATCGGGTCATCCCCGACACTCCTCCCCCGACACCGCCGTCTTTTGCATATCATCCGTTCTTGGATGACGACTCTGGGCCATCATACTCGCCAGTTAGAGACCTAGAAGAAGAAGAGACGGACTCTCTCCCTATTAACGACCAATCGGAAGAAAACGGGGAAAATCAAGAGTCGGAAGAAGACAATGACAGTATTTACAGTAAAGAAACAGAGAAATTCGACGAGAGTGACAGTAGCGAAAACGAAACAACTGATAGCGACGAGAGCGACTACGAGCCACCCGCTAAGATAAGAATACTATAGTAATTCTAATCTATTCGCTATTACACATTCTATTCATACACCCACACATTCCATATCCTGCGAATATGAGACCGCGATATTCTCGACGCGTTAGTTTTATTAGCTCAATACTCATGTAACTTTTATTCCCTTTTCATACTCTTTCTTTTAAAAGGTTGTAATTAGATGAATAGTAATAAATAGTTTAATTATTTTATAATAATAATAATCGCTTCAATTTTCATTTGAAACCCCAACCTCGCTCCCTCCTCCTTCGCGATAGCACACGGTCCAGTCCTGGGGTAAGAGGGTTAAGCCTTGACCCGAAATTAGGACCGACGATCGCATAGCTCGGTTAAAGAGTCATAGCGTCGCGGACGTTGACCTATAACCGAAGCATCCGCATGCGATCGGCTCGAAGCGCTCGCCCGAATAGAGTGGCTTCGAGATAAGAGACACACGACTCGTTCGTCCATCCACACCCGCTCCTTATCTCCACTTAATTGATTTGAATCCACGGGTCCGGACGTAACACTGGGTTAGGTTTAAAAATTTTATTGCATTTTTAATTGCATTGGTGGATTTTGAAAAATTTCATATCTAAAAATTAATACTACTAATCGATTCCTTTTATTATTCTACATCTAAACGTAACAAGGTAAAATCATTGAAAAGTGAATATTTTATAAACAAAAATATATTTCATTATAGTATTTTTGGAAGCTCTTAAAATAAGTTACAACAATGTGCAATAAAAAATAGACGTTTTTATTTTGAAAAATAATTGACCTTCAAATAACCTTGAAAATTGACCCCGAGGTCAATTTCAAAGTCACCCTTACATGGCCCCCTTTGAACCCTACAACTTTTGCCTAAAATTTATTTTCGACAACACTTACTTTTCGAGATATTTTACTGTCCAAGTTAAAATGGGACACCCTGTATACTGTACAATTATTTAATGTAATTAAGTAACTGTATTTAATTACCTTAATTTTCTTTCTGTTACATATGTATATATGTATATGTTTGCGAATTGACTTTCAATATCTACTGTATTCTTTTTTTTCCAACATTATAATATTAATTATATTTGCAACAGATATTAAGCACAGCGATGTCATACTTTACGTTATTACGACAAATGAGTGAAGATAATATATAATTATAAAATATAGTTTTCAAGAGGTTCCTGACATTGAAGTTGGAAAAATTCATCTATTATCTATTACACATCATATATTTGATTTAACAATACTTATATTATAATTAAATTTCAAAATCACTGGAGGGCTTTTGCATTTATTCTGTCGGTAAGTGTCCAATCATATTGGATATTTTCACGATAATACTATTTATTATACTTATGAAAATAAAAGTATTTTCATTTTACATTCATGTGTCAAATATATCTTTTTCTAAATAGTTCCTATTATGACTATTTATGAGTTATTGCAACTTGTGTTTCTAACATAGATACAACAATTAAAGAGTTAGATTATTAAAACAAAATTAAATTTGACATTTCAAGGATTAAATAAATTTATATTATACTAAAATTTATTAAAGAAAATATGTTTATTACTGAATAGAGTAACGAAAGGTTATGAATAGAAACGTTGTAAATTTTCATACTTTTAATCTTCAGTAGATCATTACCCGACATATGATACACGTTAAATGTGAATGTAGGGGCACATTAAAATCGTTGCCATCAGTTGGCATGCTTCATCATTTTAAGTTTTCAACAAACGAGAATAATAAAAAATTGGAAATTAATAAGAAATTGTAAGAATTACATACATATAGCATAATTTGAAAATAATCAAATAATTTTATGCAATTTTTTCAAATTAATATAACACTAAAATTTATTTTTATTATAATAATTTATTTACTTTTTATTTTATATTTTGCTTACAGATATTATATTCTCACTTATTATATTCTCACTGTTTATATTTTTATTTTCTTGTTTATCAAGTATGGTATATACAGAAAATACAGAAAAAATATGATAAAAACATTAAAAACATATTCGAAAAAACAATGTACAATTATTTCAAATATGAGTTTTGATAAAAACTTCATCTAAATCTTTTTTCTTTACAATTACTTATGTGATTGAGATTCAATCATCACTATTTTGTTCAATCATCTATTTAATATGTTCCAGCTGGAAAATTGAAACAATGTATTTAATATGATATATTATTGATTTTCTTCTTTTTCTTCTTCTTCTCCTTTTCCTTCTCCTCCTTCTCCTTCTTCTCCTTCCCCTCCTTCTTCTTCTTCTGTGCCTTGCGTAGCTTGAACACATTGCTTGAACATCTCGATAGGTTCACCATTAGTTTTCTCGTATCTAGGTATCTAGGTGTAGATGTTTGTACTCTTTCTAACCAGTCGGAAACATTTTAATATTGTTCTAAATCGAATCCAAAAACTTAACATAATTCATAATAAACTGATTAAGTTTGCAGGCATCAGAAATGATATCTATTATAAATATCAACTAAAAATTGGCAAAACAATTAAATCCAGATGAAATTATTAAAAAAGAAGAGGTAATAATCTTTTGAAAATATTTATGAAAGGAAGATATTACACCAGAAAATAAACCATTTATTGTTTTATCTTACTTAAAAAATAATTATTTATATTGCATAATATCATCCAAATTACCTCTGCTGTGGTTACGGATGCAACTAAGGCAAGATCAGCGATCGTTAAATTATCTCCAGTCACGTAATCTTGACCTTCAAGAAAATTATTCATAATTTGGATAGCTTCTGTTAGTTTTTCATATTGCTGTGGATCATACGTATCGGCTTCTTTTCTCAACGGTCATCTACGACAAAATGTGCAACGATTGGTTACACGCAGCAGTACGGTTTATTTAGAAACAATGAAATATGTACATACGTAATAATCATAGACACTCGCATAAAAATTGCCAAGATCGAAATAAAATCATTGATTAATTAAAGCACGTGCTTCTGGATTCCGCGGATATAATGTTTCGTCCTGGCCATACTGATCGATCAAATAAATCATGATAGCTCAACTAAAATATGCCATTTTTTTAAATAAATACCTTAACTCATTAGCGCTCAAATGCACTGAAATTTTACTTCAATGTTGGCAGCATCGTCGCGTATGTGGAGGTCGAGCAATCCTGCCTATTCGTACTGGAGCACGTGGCGAATCGCGAGCCAGTCTTGTACAACATCAACCTAAACTGCGTCGTGCCGCTGAGCAAGATCTTCGTCAAGCGCATAAACAAGGTGATTTTGCCCAGCTTCCAGATGACTCTCTACTCCAAGCTCTCCAAGACGCACACGCGCAGCAAATACATCTTTCCGATCAAGAGCACGCTGACGCACGAGAAGCTGGAGCTCCTGATCAACATGGTGCTCCGGCGGTTCATTCCCGACATCAAGAGCTTTCAGCCCGTCAACGGAGTGGAGGACTTGGACGACCGAATCGCGCACCACGACCTGATCGTCGTTAACGAGGCGGGCTCGCACTTTGTTGTTGGCAGAGAGACGACCACCGTGTTTGGCGTGTGCGGCCACACGGTGCACGCCAATAACAAGATCACGCTGACCATCTGCGCCCAAACCGAGGTCTCGGGCATCTACGTGGTGTGCGGCAGCGTCAACAAGCTCGACGCGCACACGCTGCCCCAGAGCACCGGCAACGTGCAGCTCGCGGGCTCGTCGAGGGTCGTCACCTACTACGGCATACACAGACCGGTGTGGGTATCGTTCAAAGATTTCGACGGATCGAAGCTGATCGGCGCCAGACAGATATGCGGCGAGGACGGCGCCGGGGTCACGACGATCGCTTCGACTCGAATATGCAGCCTGACTGACTTTGACCCGACGTTCGTCGCCCCACCCACGGCTCAGCGAGTCATGTATAGATACGTCACATAAAGTATTGTTTTGTAACATTGTCGTAGATTTATCGCCCTCCCCTCCTTTTATAGAGCGGTAACGACGCATCTTCTAGGACGCGTCGACGCGAGTCTCTCGGCGGGTAGCACTCCGTGGATCGCCTCCTCCCCCTGCGCGCTCCTACCCTTGCGGGTACGAATGCATTCGATCGCCTCGCTCACGAGACTCCAGGCCGCGCGCAGCGGTAGCGAGGAACGTCGTCGACTCGGTACACCCAGACACATCGAACATACGATCGTACTGCCGGCTACGATCTCCCCGGGCTGGCAAACGGCTCGAATCGTCCTGCACATCATCTCAGCCTCGGTGCTGTAGGGCTCGGTGTAGTTTACGATCACGAGAATCGGATAGGCCGCGTGGTCGCGACGCACCGAACGAATCGCGAGCAGCGCGCCGACCGCGTGCGAGATGTTTATTTATTTATTTATTAAAGTCATTTACGGGACAAAATCCCTCTGGTAACAAATCAATATAAAAAATTTCTACGTTACAGTCTTGAATTAACAAACAATCAGTACATCAGTAAATGAGGAGTAATAGTACAGAAAATTATTTATGTCCAATTTGAAAATCGCTTCTTTATCGTGCCAGGATTATCATGGAAATAATCTATCCGCATAGAGAAATCATTAGCTAATGAGCAAAGCCGGTCAAGAGGCTTGTGTTTCTCGTAAGATGTTCTATGCGTATCGACAAAAAAAAGCTGCTGATGTCTTAGTAATCTACTGGGAACATAAAATCTTATACGCTCAAGCAGAATCGTGCAGTCAACGTGACCCTTTAATAATTTACACATAAAAACCAAATCTAGCATAACTCTTCGATCACGCAGGGTTAAGAGTTTCATATCATCAAGCAATACTTCATAGTCATGATCAAAAAAAGCCATCGGTTTCCACATAACAAAGCTCATCCGACGAAGGAAACGGTGCTGAATTCTCTCAATTCTAATACTCTGATTAATGCAGTACGGAGCCCATACGGTCGAGGCAAATTCCAACCGTGACCTTACAAGAGTGCAATACAACAATTTCAATGTGTTTACATTCTTGAAAAATTTACAGGCACGGATCACAAAACCTAGTCTCTTAAACGCCAAGCCAACAGTGAGATTAATGTGCTTGTCGAATGATAGGTCATTATAAAATGTAACCCCCAGATCACGAACGGAGTTAACCGCAGTGAGGAAATAACCATTTAGGGTATAATTATGCAAGTAGCTGTCCCTTTTGCGACTAAAATGAACAACATGGCATTTAGGGGGACTCAGACTTAGTCTATTCGTATTGCACCACACTTTTAAACTCTAAAGATCCTGCTGCAGATAAGAGGCATCAGCCGGGCCAGCAATTTTACGAAAGATTTTTAGATCATCCGCAAACAGTAAAAAATCTGAGTGCTTAAACACATTTTTTATATCATTTATAAACAAGTTGAACAATAGCGGTCCCAAATGAGAACCCTGAGGCACCCCCGACGAGACCTCAATACCTCTAGAGAAAGAGTTGTTAAATTTTACAATTTGAGTCCTATTGGATACAAAACTTGCAATCCACTCCAATAACATACCATCAATACCTAGGGCACGAAGTTTACACACGAGAATCTTACGATCAACGCTGTCGAATGCCTTTGTAAAATCGGTATAAATCGCATTAACTTGTGATCTTTCTTCCAAGGCTGTGACAATAAAATCATGGTAAACCATAAGATTTGTAGTGACTGAGCGACCTGTCATAAATCCATGTTGTTCCTCTATTATGACATTTTTTACTAGAGATGCTAGCTTTCTCGCAATAATGTTTTCGAAGATTTTAGGAATAATGCATTGCTTACTAATAGGTCTATAATTAGAAGTCAAACTCTTATCTCCCCCTTTAAAAATGGGGGTTACTATGCATGTTTTCCAAGCTGCAGGAAAGATACCACTGGACAGCGACTTGTTAAACAGCAGCCAAAGCGCTCTAGATAAACTGTAGATACAAGACTTAATGAATACAGGAGGGATGCCGTCAATACCTGGATTAGAATTCAGATTTAATTTATTAATATAATTAAAGATTTCACCTATGCCTATATCAAGGCTCATTAAATTTAAATTTTGTTCGGACTTTATTTCATCAGGGGTCGATACATCCCTACTGTATACCGACTCGAAATAGTCCGCAAAACAGTTCGCTATCGACAAATCATCCTCCATACAACGGTCATTGCTCACAATGTAAGATGTTAATGTTTTGTTTTTTCTAATGTTTATAAAACCCCAGAATGTATTCACATTCTGGGATATCGCCGCCTCAGTATTTCTCAGATAATTCATCCAATTCTTTTTAGATAAAATCTTGCACCTCGATCTCAAGTCAGCAAAAGATAAATAGTCCGTTAATAAATTGGATCCCTTGTATTTAAGATGAGCCTTCTTCTTCTCAATCGTGAGAGAGGAATAAGCTCAGCCGAAAACCAACTAGGAAACTCACATTTTCGCAATCTATATGTCGGCACGTACGTAGAAATCACATAGTCCAGATGGCCATAGAAAAAGTTCACAGCATCCTCTAAACTACGGTCACTTATTTCAACATCCCATGCTATTTCATTCAAGTATTCATTAATCATCGCATAGTCCGCACGCTTAAAGTTTTTCTTAATAGTGGATGATCTATTGAGACGCACCTGAAACGACACTGGCAAGACAAATTCCAGAGCCGGATGATACTTATCACAATCAATAAGGGGACCTAACGCCCGCTTCACTGAGAATCTTTTTAGATTAGAAAAAATCAGATCAAGCGTATTATCAGTCGCATTCCTAATGAAATTATGCTGATAGAAATTGAACTCGTTGAAGTAATTTGTTACTACATTTGCTTGTCCAATCATATGACAAGCCTGAGCATTGCTATAGAAAAGAATGTCATCATTATCACTTTCAAACAACAAGTGTGGAAGATTAAAATCACCAGTAATTACGAAATCAGCATCCGGAGACTCTGATATTATGTCATTAATAGCAAGGCAATGCGACTCATAAATGTCAATTGTAGAATTTGGAGGTATATAAATTCCGCCTACAACTATGCTTTTGTAACCAATCCGAACTTCGACGAATAAATATTCCTCGCTTGAGACGGATTTCCTTCTCAATTTGCTAAGAAAACAATCACGGACCGCTATCAAAACGCCCCCGCCACGTGACAGATCATCCGCAATTCTATTATATCTAAAGATATTATAGTTCGCGAAACCCAGCTCAGCGTCGGATATGTCATCGTTAAGCCACGTCTCCACCAAAACAACAACATCGTAAATTCGTAAGGCAGCGCTCAAGGCCACACGCAAGTCAGATAACTTAGTTCTTAAACCACGGACGTTTTGATAGTAAACCAGAGGGAATTTTATGTGTTTTTTGGCCCAGAGTTGATACGAGCATCCACAATCTTCGGCACTCCGTCAAAAAACCGAATAGTCTTATTCTCTCCCGCATCCAATAATAATTTCAGTTGTGCCTTGACATCCTTCCAATGGTTCCTCTGCTTTATAGTTTGATCATGAGCGATCCTCACAGGTCCCAGGTATTTTCTTCTGTTTCGCAGCACCGCCATTGTCTCTTCTCTGCATTTGAAAGTAATACAGAGTGGTCTGGAGTGTCCTCTCCGCCTCGCTCCCAATCTAGCAACACTCACATTGTGTGTTTCATCAGGCAGAACCGCCTTCAGAATGTCCTTGGCTAAATCTAAATCCGACAAACCATTGCCCACCGCAGGATCAACTTCGTTCAAATTAAACAGCATAACGTTCCTAGATCTTCTTTCCCTCTCTGATATTTCCAAGAAAATATCATTCTCATAAGAGATAGAAATTTCACTCGCATGCAACCCAGAGCTCTCCAGTTTATCGACTCTATCAGACAGCCTCTGGATACTATCCTTCATCTTCTCAGTGTCAGTCTTAATGATCTCTAAAATTTCCTTGCGAAAATTAGCCAATTCAGATCGGATTTCCGCCCGGATCATATCACGAATATCTTTCAACAACGAGTCATGATTTTTGTCCATTTGTCCCGCATTTTGGGAGCTACTAGCAACAGCGCAATCCAAGAATTCCCCCCCCCCCGGTGTGGGTGCCCCGTGCGTGTTAAGCAAGCTGGATGTGATGCCACACCACATGAGTCGCAAACTATCGGGTTGACCACTACCGTGCCACAGCCTTTACAGGTCTTTCTTCCGACCATATTTCCCGAATAACCGAAATTCCAAGAAAGTCAAAACAGTACTCGAAATCGGCACGCGATGACAGGCATAAGCCGAGCAGACTAGCGAAAACACGACCGTCCTCTATGCGAGACAACGACTGACTGAGATGTCTCGAGTTCTCGCGACGAGTATCGCCCCGTCAGTGGATCTCGCGTAGAGACGAGTGAGCGAACGCGTGCGATTCGAGAGAGTGTGCTCGTGAAAGGCGAACAAGCCTCCTCTCTCGCTGTCCAGATAGAGTCTGCAATTCGCGTCGAGGTCCGCGAGAGTGACTCGATCGAGAACCGAGGCGTCGACCAAGGCGGATAGGACGACGCTCTTGCCGGCCCTCGACGACCCCGCGATCAAGACCGTGCCGATAGTCGGACGGTACCAATGTCCGCCCTTCATGATTGGTATTCCCTTATCGCGATACCGGACAAGACGTGCGCTCGAGACTTGTTTTATCAGTCGCGAGACACTCTCGGCTCCGCGACCGCCGCACAACTGGACCAAGATTCATGGTGCTACGGATTGAGCGTGGATCCCGCGTGGGCTGTCGCGTGGAGACGGCGCGCGCGTGCCGACACGTTTGTCGCCATAGGCTTCGTCACGGCTCGTTCGGCCTTGACCGAGAACACGTACGAGATCGTGAGCGAGGCCGCCGCCGCCGCGGGCACTTCGATTGTTCACCTGCGCGTGGAGGCTAATCCAAACGCCTACGATCTCTCGCGCGGCAACGAGATAGCGCTCGCTCTCTCCTCGCGCTCGACCAACGATCGAAGCGTGCTCAATTCGCGCGTCCCTCTTCCCTTTTACGCGCCCGCCGGCTTGCATGTACTGAACGCGACAGCGTGCAAGTTTCACTGCGTGCGCCTCGACGACACTCAGGACATCGCCGTTCATCACTCCTTCTCCCTCCTGTTCTCGACGCCGTATCGCGAAGCGGACACGGGTCCGCCCTTCGCCCTGTCCGGCGAGGGGGAGCGACTTCGGCGCGCGGACGAACCCGAGGCGTTCGTGTGCGACGCCACGTCCGGAGAGAGCGCGTCGTATCGCTGTAAGAATCGAACGTCCTGTCCAGCCAGCGTGCGAGCTCCCGAACCGAAACGTAGACGCGTCAGGCGCCGGGCGTGCCGTACCTGTGAGCGCGACCAGGACGACGAGGCGTATCGTAGAGAGGTCGAGTCGGACGAGAGGGAGGAGGAGACGATCATAGAGAACGAGAACGCCGAGGCGGACGCCCTGGCGGAAGCCAGACGCCACGAACGATGGTTCAACTGTGACAGAATCTCCAGCGCCGCTCTGCAAAACGCGCTGGAGATTGAGCGCCGATGGTCGAAGCGACGCTCGTCCTCCTCCTCTCCTGTACCGATCATGCGCCTCTCGGTCGGAACGCGAGTCGAGAGCGATCATCTGCTCGCTCGACGTCTCGTTTGATTCGTAGAACTGTGCCGGGTCTACGAACAGTATTGGACGTGCAACGAGAGCACGAGGGTTCGATTGATCGAGGCCTTGAACGCGTTGCGGTAGAGGTAGTCAGGGTTCTTTATTGGTAGGTTACATTCACGGCGCCGCCGCCGTCAGCAAAGGAGTGGTCTTTGAGCCTCGAAGCCATTTAGCGGCCCAGTTGGTCACGGTTGGGAGCATGGCGAACTTAGCGTTCCTAGATGACGGTGCGGGGGGCACGGTGTAACTGACGTGCGGAGTGGATCTGCCCATCCTCGGCCGATAGTAGCGCTGGCTGGCCAGCTCGTGCAATTCGGGCAAAAGGTCTAGGACCAACGATGCTTGGTCGTCGTCGTGCTCCTCCTCCTCCTCGCCGTTGTCCCTGTCGTTGAACGTACAGATGAGGGAGATCGGATCGAAAACGAGACCTTTCGGGCAGGCGACTCGAACGAACGTCTTCTCGGGTAGACAGATCTCATAGGCCAGAGTGTCGTTCGGGATGGCGCGAATGGTGCCCTCGTCGCACTCGCAACGGCCGTTGGCGAAATATTCCTCGCTTCCGCAGTGCGCCTCGCGCCAGGTTCCCCCGACGCACATGAGATACTCGATCGACTTGGGCGCCAATTCGCGCTTCTCTTCGTCCAGGCAACGCGCGAGTGGCTCGGGCTTACCGAGTTCGTTCTCGCACGCTCCAGGCGCGCAAGTCTGAAGGGCGTGGTCGTAGTGGTAGTCCGGGCCACACATCCGCAGAGCTTTTCGCATGATCCCTCTAGCAACGAATCTCTTGCACACGTAAAACTTTGCGCATTGGCACTCGTGCGGAAGCGTCTGTCCCTCGTACATGCACTCGGTCGAGTCGTGCGTCTTCAGATCGCTTCGCAGCGTCTCCGTGTCATTGTCCACATTCTCGAGAGAGACTCGACATATGCGGCGGGTGACGTGCGCCGGCAGTGCCGATTCTATCTTTCTGTACGTCAGGCATCTCGGGCCCCGTTTCTTCGGGTGCTCGTTGTCGCCGGCGTCGTCCGACAGGTTCAATAGATCGACCAACTCCCCCACCGTGCTCTCACCTCCAAAGTGCTCGAGCGTGTCGTTGAAGGCGTTCAACATCTCACCGAGCGTGAAAGATGTCCCTGCGCTGCACGCCGAGTCTCTCGTTATCTCCGGCATCGAGACCGTACGGTGTTTCAGGACGAGGCAGTTGCTCGAGAAGCGTACGTCCAAGTCTCCCTGCGCTCCCGCCACGGCGAGAAGCGCGACAACGGCCAACGAAAGCAAGCTCATGTTTGTTTCTCGTAACTGTTGATCGAGCCGCGCCCGCCGCTCATATAGGTCTCCGCTAGCAACCCCTCCCAGAGCTTTTGTGTGAACACCTGTGTAAACATCCTCGCGATTAGTTGGTCACGAGGAACGGTTTTTTCCACACTCCGTCAACATGCTTCCGACCGCGCTGACATTGGCGTTCCTGCTACCGATAACGTACCTAGCGACAGGCGAACAGTGCGAGCGATGCCAGGACGAGTACGAGCTGCTGGTGAGATTCCACGACGAACACGTCGACATGGGATGCCCGGTAACCTACGGCCAATGCCTGTGGAACGAATTGGGACCGCTGCGACACTGCCCTCTCTGCCTCGCACCGCCCCGACACTGGACGAGAGACACGTGCGACGAGTACGACGACCGAGGGTGCTACAACTCCAACGAGTTTATGCATACCATCGAGCACAACTTTAGACATCGATGCGCCAATTTGATAGAGGAGTGTCTCGGACGAAACGCCACGTATTTTCAACGCTGTCCAAAGTGCAACGGGACCGACACGTCGATGACGACGACGATGGCCTGCGAGATAGGATCGACGGCAGCGAGGGGCGTGCGAAGACCCGACTACCTGTTCTGCATCGGAAAGGAGTGGATCGTTCGGCGGTGCGACAGAGAGGAATACTTTGAGCGGAATCGCTGCACGTACGATCAAGGAACGGTGCGCGCCAACGCGATAGACGTTACCAAGTACGACCGTTGCGTGGACGGTTCCTTCGTCGAGGTCGAATGTCCCCCCGGGCAAATTTTCGACCCAGTGTCGTTGATATGTACACCGCCAGAGTAAGTCGACGGTCAAACGTTGCAACAATCGTGCCGTAGATTCGGCACTCGTTGGCCAAGAGTCCACAGCCGCTGGCAAAGACGCCGCTTCGTCGTCGACGGCTGCCGTCTCACCTGCGGCGGCTGCTTTGATGTCTCTGCTTCGTCGGACGAGGCGAACGATGCGAGCGTTGATTCCGCTCGACGGGTTGGCCGTGCGCGTGATTCGTTCGACCGTGGACGACTCGACGAACGGGCTCAATATACAGCCGATTCGAAACAGTCCGTTGTGCACGCAGTGCACGAACAGTACCTCGCACACGGCCCAGTTCCTGCGAGCGAGTCTACCGTCTCGCAGAGCCGCTTCGAGGCGCTGCTTGGTCAGCCTGCACAGATCGTTCTCCAGATGCTCCGACAACTCGTTTGGGACGCGGGGCTGCGACGACGACGAAGCCGCCGCCGTCTCGAGCGCGTACTCTCCGATGGAGCAGAGTATCCGCGACAGAAAGCGATCCCTCCGTCGAATCGTCAGGCACCCTTCGATTCGCGCGTAGAGCGCCTCGTGTCGTTCGCTCGGTCTCAGTACGTTCGCGACAAAGAGCGGCAACCACAAACCGAGAAACCAATCGGGAGAGGTGTACTCGATCAACGCCGAGGTGTTGGCCGCGTCGCTCAGCGTAGCCGCGCGCAGGGCGTCGATGTGCCGCGCACCGCGGCTCAGCGACGAGACCAGATTCACGATGTGGAGCAGCAGGGCCTGTCGCATGACCGAGTAACACTCCGCAAGGCCCGAGCGGATGAGACGAACACCTGCTTCGACGACGCGATTCAGCAACCGGGCGACTCGGCGCTCCTCCTCGACGTAGAGAAAGATGTACTTGACGAGCAGCAGCAGCTCCGTCTCGTCGAGATCGTCTAGGTCGGGCTCGCCGCCCCGTTCCACCTCAGAGAGCACCGTCTCGAGACCGGACGACAGAAGGCCCTCGTCGGCGGTCGTCGCTCGCACACCCAGAGGCAGTATCGACGCCGAGTAGCACGTGTCGAGAACGAGCAGTCTCGCCAGACGTCCCTCCTCCTCGATCATTTCGCCCTCGGAATCCATCCTAGCGATCTCGTCCTCGCACTCCATCCTAGCGGCCGGCCGGTCTCGTCACGACTGCTGCGCTGCGCGCGTCTCTCAATGAGGAAAACAAAGCTCTCGAACGGCGACCGAGATCAATTGTCGCTGATCTCGGTCGTAAAGTCGCGATCGTTATCGCTGCAGGCAGTCAACCCTCGTCGCGCATCGATCTCGAGCGCTATCGACCGTCGATCCGCAGAGTCGCGAGTCGTTCGCAGTCGCCGGAAATGGCGGCCTTACAGCAGCGAGCACTGGCCGTTCAATCGGCGCTGACGAGGGACGTCGCCGCGGTCATCGAAATCTCGCGAGCGTGGAGCGGCATCGAGCAGGACGTGCACGAGTCGCTGGCGCACGGCTTCGCGCTACTCGCTCAGCTGAAGAGTACGCTCAAAGTCGTCGAGAGTCTCTATCCGTCCCTATCGGCCGAGCTTATGGGTGAATTGAACAAACGCATGGATTTCATAGAGAATCGAATCGGTCCGTCCTCGTCCACGATCGTCGGCGTCGACGAGCGAACGATCGACGATCCGTGTCGTTCCGCTGCAAACGACGATGCGGAGACGAGCGCAACGACGACGACGACGACGGGCAACGCCGCGGAGAGTCGTTGCTCCGTTTGTTTCACGAGCGCCAAAAACGTTTTGTTCGTTCCCTGCAAACATTGCTCCACGTGCGTAGGTTGCTCGAGGCAACTCAAACGTTGCCCCATTTGCCGCAGATGCGTGTGGCTAAAGGTCAAGATATTTACGTGATCGTATCGAGGCGACTGTTTGTCGCCTCCGTATTGTCGCTCTTATCGCGCGAAAACGATCGCGTCGCGTTCACCGTAGAGCGATCGAATCTGCGGGTCGTTATCGCGCGCGCTACCGTCTCGCGCGATTGAATCAGCCGGTCGTTATCGCGCGCGCGTTCATCGAGTCGCGAGATAGCGCACTCGAGAGGAACGCCGATAGCAAAACTGGGTCAACTGTCGCGATTAGTCCGCGCGATTGATCGCCACGATAGCGTACGCATCTTTATTTGAACGACTGTGGCTTACGCAATGCTCCTTCCGAGTATATTATATCACGCGCTGTGTTTATCGCTCGATCGTCAATATTGATAGCTGCTGAAAGAACGCGCGCTGAAAAGAGCAAGCACGAAGAGAAAACAAGTCAAAGGTTGCTACCTGCTACCCCCACGTTGCGAACAATGGTCGGTATTATTTCTCGCCCGGCATTATCGCCCAAAGTGCTCGAGACCCACCACTGCGCACATTTTCGAGAGAGCCGGAGCTCGTTGAAATAATCGAACCGTCGAACAAACTAGTCACAAGCATGGATCCCGCCACGACAGACCCGTTCGACAGACTCGTCAGAGAGAACAAATACAGTGAGCTCGAAAGGATCGCGCTGCGTCTCGACGACGAGCTCGACCGAGACCTCGTGTACTCGATGGTCTTTACGATCAAGCGAGTGATCGCGGAGAATGATCGCCGACTAAAATACCGAGAGTGGAAAGAGGTGTGCAGGTTGTTGCAGCTGCAGCTCTTCAACGAGGAGGACTGCGTCGCCGATGGCGCGGCGACGCGAGCCGTCGTCACACCGTGCGCGACGCGAGCCGTTACACCGGCCTTCACGAGCGCGAGGCGATCGTGGGCCGCGACGCCAGCCTCGACTCCGTACTACCGCCCAGCGTCGTTCCGCAGCGAGGTGGACCACGACGAGTTGAGCAAATTGGTACGAGAGCTGCAAGAATTGCGAGCGAGAGATCGGAAGCAAGAGAGAAAGCTTCAACAGATGCTAGAGATGATCCAAGAGATACATTCATCCCGGCGCAGCGCGTTCGCACCGATGCAAGAGCCCTTGCGTCCGTCGTCCGCCGGCGCCGCTGCAACGCCCAAGTCGTCATCGACGACGACGGTTCCTCACGACAGTACGGTTCCGCGCATC
This sequence comes from Tetramorium bicarinatum, assembly GCA_928718305.1. Classification (NCBI taxonomy): domain Eukaryota; kingdom Metazoa; phylum Arthropoda; class Insecta; order Hymenoptera; family Formicidae; genus Tetramorium; species Tetramorium bicarinatum. The sequence goes on along the minus strand of OV788323.1, from coordinate 24,811,340 downwards.
GTGCTCACACCTCTGCCGACCGCGACGTTGCGACAATACGAGCAACCGCCGCCAAAGCAGACGCTTTAAAACGAGCTCTACAACTGCGAATGGTCAACCTTTCCCATGAACTGCTCGACAAACGAGTCCAACGGCGGCGGCGGCGGCGACGGCTGTGAGAACGGCAGTGCCTACGACAACGGCAGCGCCTACGAGAACGGTATCGAAGAGACGGACGACGATCCCGAGGATCGACTAGACAGGCTGTTCAACGACCCAGGCGAGACACAGGCTACCGGAGCGGCTGCGACAGACGTGGAGGATGCGTCGTTGGTCGCAGCGGACGTGCCCAGCGTCCTAGATTGTTTGAGCGACTCGACGACGAACGGTGCCGTCGCCGCCACCGGGTCGACGAGCGGCGGAGCGGACGCTGCGACGCAGGAGACGAGAAACGCCTGTCGGTCCATCGGAGCTTCCTCGCCGCAACCCACGACTTCCACGGCTCTCGTGAGGCCATCCGTCCGTAACAGCAGCGACGGTGACGAGGACGCCGCCGCGGACGCGAAGAGTGGCACCGGACCGTAACACTTGACCCTGGCGCGATACAAAGCTCGCGATGCGGCACACGTCATTACGCCGAGATACGCGCATCGAATCGTTGGCAGCATTAATCGTTGGCACTTTGATCTGACAGTACTCGAATAAAAATAATTAAAAAGATTCGAAACGTACCTACCAGAGGGTTTTCGGGTGTGTTCTTTCCGAATATGACACTTAAAAGCTCGTGAAATTGCATTTATCAGTGAAATTTTCATATTTTGAAAAGAATCGCACGATTTTTGACGTCATTTTTTTCAGAAAACCTGAATATGAGTACTGAAATGTTCTTTTATACGGCTAAAAGTTATTGAGATCTTGCACTCGAAACTTGAACTATAAGATGGGACGGTTAGGAAATTTTTTTGCTACGTGTTGGATCCAATATGACGATTCAAATCACAACGCTTTCAAAAGCTTGAAGTTTCTTCGCTAGAAAACATGAAATAACATTTGAATCATTAAAGAATCAGATTTTTATCTTTTATATGTATAATGGATCACGAATTGAATAAAAGATTATCTCAATCCAAAATGGCGAATTCAAGATGACGGACGTCGAAATCAAATTTTCGTGATAGCAGGATAAAAATGCTCTTATGGGGGTTTTCGAGGTCACTGATTTTGAATCTGACATTATTTTCGCATAATTCAAGATAACGAATTCAAAATGATGAACATCAAAATTGAAATACTGTAATTTTGGATAAATATGATGATAAACACATTATATGTATCCATAAATTATCATGGTGTGAGGAATTTTTATTGGAATAATTATATTAATTATTAATTAGTTTTACACAGTTTAAAATACTTTGCATATATATGACATAACGTTGCGACAGTCGATAAGATGGAATTTACCTGTTAACAAGATTTCAAGTGGAAAGAGGAAGATTTTAGTCTGGCATCGTGGAAACTTTTTGTTCGAGAAAAAGCCATGCTGCAAGCTAGGTCAAGATTCTTCAAAGGCAGAGCGTTCATGGAAACTATGCTAAAAGTTTTCCCGTTGTTAAGTGACCAATAGAGGTGAGAATTTCCAACTTTACATCCGTGAAATTTGCGGGAAATATATATTATCTCGTAATATTTTAATAATAACTTTTATCAAATATTACAAAATAAAATACTGACCGAGGAAATAGAACATTAACTAATATTATGTTTCAAAATATATTATATAAAATACAAGTTTTGTGCTACCTGTTAATTAAATATTGTTTATAATTAGAATGAGTTTATATATACATATAATTACACATATAATTCCCAGTGAGAAATGGTTGGTCAAATCAATGTCAAATCGATTCGATATCTTTTGCGTCGTAAAGGCATCACGTCGACGTCGATTCGATGTGCTTTCGATCATCATTTCTCACTGAGTTGTCTGCGTATGTGTTGTATTAATAGATGTAGGTTTCAGAAAAGATATCCGTAATAATAATAATAATAACTTACTGTCACATTTTTAATTTTCTCATACATTTTCTTTTTATTGTAGTTTTTTTAAGTTATAATAATTTATTTATTTCTGTGTTAAAATTAGTATTAATAATAGAATTAATAATAGAATAACATTTTATATAATTAATAATAGAATAGAATAACATTTTAATGTTTTTAGAAAATTCAGATTTTTAATCCTATTCTCTTTAATTTTCATAATTCTTCTAATTAAAATTATAAATCTTATATATATTTTTTTTAATGAAACACTCTCTTAATTTGTTCAACTGCAATTTATTTGTGCAAAATCTAAACCTATGCTACATAAAAATACTGCAAGACACATTAATATAAATATATTTAAGCACCAATACATCAAATTTCAAATGTCACAGAATTACTTCTCTTTTTTTTTGAGGTCGACAAAATCTTTGAATGTTTTTATTCCGATGCTTTTGAGTTCATTATATTTAGGAGCTTCGGCTTGAATCCTGGCAAACCATCTTAGGATGTTGCTATATTTACTCATGTCGTGGTCCATTATCTGCAAGAAGAGAAACGTTAATGTTTAAATTGCTAATTCAATGTTATTTTCGTTACAGTAATCTACAAAACTATATTTTTGACAGATTTATATTTTTTATTTTATTTATTTGTAATCAATATTTTATATATTGAAGTTTTAAAAAATAGAAAAGTTTATTTAAAATTGACAATAATACAAATATTGATAATACAAAAATTGATAATAATACAAATAAATAATACTTAATATTTGATTTTTAAAGAAAAAAATAGTGCATCTTTATGTCTCAGAAATACTTCTTTTTCTTTACATTAGTAATTTACTAATTTTATAAATTTTAATGAATCAATAATGTGTGTTTACGTAAAATCAATTTCCTACTTTAAAATTATAAATCGAGATGACCAAGGTAAAATCAGTGAGAGTTAGAATTTTTCCTGCAGCATAATTTTCTCCTTCTAGGAATTTATCTAAGAAACCTAAAGTATTGTTCATCTTGTCGTACTTTGTTTGATCCGGAGTGACGCCAGTAAATATCAATATATACTGCAATTAACGTACCATACATACATACATGTAACGTTCATATACTAATTCTATCAATCATTAAGTATTAAGTAAAATTATGAAGTTTGATTGTAATTAAGATTAAATATGAAATATAATTATACGATCCAAAGATAACTTACGTAATAATCGGCAAACGATTGATACAGAGTTCCCAAGTCGAAGTACAATCTCTGATCCGGGCACGTTTTTTTGGATCTTTCGAATAGAAAGAATCGTTTTTACCATATTGATTAACCAGGTAGGCCATAATTGCGCGACCGTAAATCGACATAAAAGTGTGTAAATAATTAATATCATAATATTAAATAACACTAATTTTATCGATGAATTTGTAAAACGTATACATATATTATATATGTATGAATCTGCAAGCAATTTGCAATTGAAACTCTACAAAATTTTTAATAAAATATTAATTTTAGAAGAATACTATAAATCTCTTAATAAATTATTTTTAGAAATAAAAATCATAAATAATTTTTACTTTTTTGTCTTTGATTTAGGAATAATTTAATTCTCTGGGATTTATATCTCTAACTAGGTTAGCGGCTCTTGAATAGCCGAGTGCACGGCACGTATTGTCTTTTTGATTTCTTAATGTTAAAATGAAGATAGACTTGTATTCTCTATAAATGGCGTTTATTAATACACATGTGAAAAATACGAACAAACCAGAACAGTAACGGAAGGTGCACGCGCTACTTTCTCACAATAGAGAGGGCGTTGATACTCGAATCGCCTGCTTTAATGCCGGGATATTCAAATTAAAAAAAAAATAAGGCTAATCATATAAAGGTCAAGCTCGAACATCCCGCGTGCCTTGATGTGCTATACTCATCAACATAACGTGAATTATAAATCATTGCCAAAGTGAACACTATATACATATAATACTAATAATATGAAGATACACAGAAAAAGAAAATTCTAATTATCGATAGGCAGTATGCATAATTTCGCAGCTGCACGCTTGAATATTCCTTTGGACGTTTTGACGCTGGCTACCCAGATAACGCCGTCAGCTCCAGGATTCACATCAATGATGCGATCGATGACCCATAACAGAGGAGCTATATTTCCTTCTCGAAGAATCACCATTTGCCCGATTTGAATTGGAGAACCTTTATTCTGCTTCCATTTCGTGCGCTGCTGCAGTTGATGGAGATACTCCCAAGCTCCATCAGTTCCAAAACTGTTGGCGCCTCAATTCGATATATTGCCATTGCGATAGACGATTTATAGGCAGATGCTGTAGGTCTGGTTCCGGATATGACGTGAGCGAATCTCCTATTAAAAAATGTCCAGGGGTTATAAACGAATAATCTTCAACATCCGAGGATACAGGAGTAAGCGGTCTTGAATTAAGTATCTCCTCGATCTGTTAGCCCGGGAGGTAACGACATTTTTTTTAATATGATTTTCTTAGTCTTGGAATAAAGCGTTTTCTCTTATTTTAGTGATACTGTTGACGAAATGCAGAGTCTGGCTGCGGCGTCTCGCTGGAATGAGCGTCGCGACGCCTTTGATCTTGTCGTAAAAACACTCATGTTGGAATAATTTTCTTAGTATTGAACTTTTATATATTTATTGTTTTTTGTATAAAAAAATGTTTTAGTAGAGTCTGGCATGCAATTGGCACTGGAAAATGAGTCTGGCATCCTCCCAAAGTTGTTGTAAAAAATCGAATTGTAGAATCATTTGCTTAGAGCTATAACTTGTTAAGATGATAGTTGAAATATGTAAAATTATAAAAAAATAAGTCTGGCTACTAATAGTGACTGGGAAATCGGTCTGGCAGCCCGTTTAATGTCGTCCGCTCGTGCGCGCCGGCAGCCCGTTACTCGCCGTATCTCTGAATATTATTAATACTACTCATAGAAAACGATTTTATTAGAATTTGTCCAAGGAGAAACGTTAACGATTTCGTGTTTATTAGTAGCTAAATGACATATAATTAATTATGTAATAATTAAAAATAAAATAAATATTTAAAAATAAAATTGTACTTAAAAATAATTTTAAAATAATTAATATTATGCAAGTATGCAGTTATAACAAATTAAGTTTATTTATTAAAATTTATTAAATATTTAGTAAAAATAGTATATTTATTAAAACTATTAGAAATGTATTTATTCGTCTTCAGCATCTAAAATTAAATTTTCAATTTCCGAATAGTCATTTTTTTCATCGGTGAGCTCGGTACTGTCGGTATCGTCATCGGATTCTTTTGCGATTGCATTTGTTTGACCTTCATGATCTGAAAATAATTCAAAGTTGAATTGATTATTAAAATTGCAAGATTTTAATAAACGACGATAAAAACAAATTTTTTATAAAATAAATTAACTCGTTTATTTGTGAAAAAAATAATTATCTTTGAATCATAATTCTTAAGTCATAACAAGTACCTTGATTAATTTCAAATTATTTGTTAAATTATTATTATTATTAGGTTACTTTATTATTAGTTTATTTATTTGACATTAAATCTGTATTGATTTAAAATGAAATTAATTCATGAAACATACCTTCATTGTCTTCCTCATTCGATTCAAGTAATATATCGCTCACGAACGTGGTAGCTGTTCTCCTTGGAACCAAGTAAACTCATACTTTCCATCAATTTCTTTCCAGCCGTTCTCAATAGGAAACAAATCTGTCATATGCTGCAAATGATCATTTCTCCAACTGGTTGCGATGTATGAAGCTCTCAAAAGTTGTTGCTTCAATTCAGATTGACATGGAGGTAGAGTTGACGCATCAAAATTTTTTGCACAAATTTTCAATACTTTACTTGTATCTTTACATGAATAAGCTTTGGTAAACATTGCGTATTTCGACTCATTAACAGTATTAATTTTATTCATGCTGTAAAATCTGCAAGTGAATTCTAAAATCTAAAATACATTTGTGGAATCGCTGTTTTCAAGATCTCCTAAATTAGCGAAGGCTATTTGATAATTATCAGAATATAAAATATTTTTTATTGAAATCATTTCCTAGAAGTAATAACACGTGTCTTCATGGGACAAAGAGATGTTGACGAAAAGTTTTCAGATAAGGGATCATTGAGACCGCGTTAAACTCTTATCGGGTCCAGTGATGGTAGGAAATGGGATCCTGCGCGCGCATCGATGACGAAAATTACGTCATCACAGCAATGCTGTAGCGAAAAGTAAGGTATTTTATGGACCCTCAACTATTATTTATGTATAAAATTGTATAATATTAAAAATATATGACTTAAAAAGAAAATATACATCTAAATAATTAATATAATTAGTAAAACATAAATAAATGTAATGTGTAAAGTATAAGAACTAAAAAAAAGTATTTATTTTTATACATATTTTTTATTTCTTAGAACATTATTTTTTATAATAATAAAACCTCTAAAAAGGGAAGGTAAAAAAGAAACACACAAGTTTTGTATAATTTAAAACAAATAATTTGTGGCAGAAGTTATTAAATGAATGCCAACATTTGTTGCGAGGGTATGTACGCGGTTGGAAGATCTGAGTATGCGCATGCGCGTGCAGGATCCCATTTCTATCATCACTGCTCGCGCAGTTAGCGCCTTCGTCTTTCGCGCCCTTCTGTGTATCTACAAGACTGAACTATTTATTAACAGTTCTCGTGGGTGAGTATTAACCCCTCGACAATCCTGAGGTATAATTTTTTACTTATTTTAGTATATTAGCTTATTTTTATTTGCAAAGTTAATTTATTTTAAAATTTTAGGTTATAAAGTTATGTTGGAAATTAAAGACGATTAAATGAAATTTAATGATAAAATTAAATGAAATAATAAGGCTACATCAGGAAGGTACCAAAGAAGGTACATCATATAATAGGAAGGAATAGTCAACGACGAGAGAGAAGCAAAGATTGACGCTAATAGCACGTTAAAAGAAAATAAGAAATAGCACAAAGATGTCTACGGAACGCCCGGTAAGTAAATGAGAAAAACTATAAAAAAAAGAGAAATTTTTATATAACGTACAAGCATATACATAAATGTGGGAACAGACTTGAGCACGAACACGAATGAGGCAAGTCGAGGCATTCGGTGTGACCTTGACTTGCTTCATTCGCATTCGTGCTTAAATCTGTACCAACCTAGGTGCGTTTCCGTTTCACAAATAATGTGCATAATGCATCATTTGTCCTTGTTTATCTTTCAGTAAATAAAAAGTAAAGAAAAGAAAAATAAATGATATATCATGCACTTTATGCAAGAAACGAAACCTATATACCTGTATAATGTGTATAATTATATGTTCTGTCCTGTATATATATTCGTGTATATGTATATTGCTATAAAATTCTGATTTAGCTAAAATTCAGAATTTTATAGTAACATGTGTACATATATATATATATATATATATATGCTTAGAGATGTCAAAATCTTGTAATATTCTATCTTATATTATATATTATCCTAATATGAATATTATGTAAAAACAAAACGCGTTTACACGATATACTATAAGGATAATAGTTACATTGATAATTGATTTTATAAAACACGAATATAACAAACGATTTAAAATATTGTATAGAATTGACTATAAATATTTTAAAGATATATATATATATATATATATATATATATTATATTAAATGTTAAGTATACACATTTTTTAAAAGAAAGTAATATGTAGATAGATCGATTTAAAATAATATGAAAATAGTATCTATATTATATTACACTATCGCGAATAAAGTTTGCCTTGGATTGACTATTGAATACATACAATATATTAAAGCGGAAAAAAACAGTAATAAAACTATAGAGAATATATATTTCTACTTTTAATATTACAATGAAAATTATTAAAGAGAGAAATAGTTTGTACGCACAAAGTATGTTCCACAATCAAACTATAATTTTAACAGAAAATATTAGAATTTTGCTTGTTTTTAAACATTGTACCTAATCGTTAAACTACACAGAATTTCTCGAGCTCTCGTGATATTTCGTTAGTTTAGATTTATATGAACATTTCGTTTTCTATGTCAATAACAAACAATTATGAAATAAGGGTATTAGTTCAGACCTTATTAGTTCCAGACGCAGGCATTCAATAGTTTATATAACAGGTTTTTTTGTACCACATAATATGTTCATCCGAAGTTTGCAATACAAAAGTTGATTCTTTCAAACAAGTTTCTGAAGTTTTTCTTTTGCTTATCATAAAACGTCGAATTTTTGATAAATATTATATTCTTGAAGAAAGTAAGTTATTAATGAAATGTTAATATAATGTTGACGTTCTCAATTTGAATGCTAATTAAATTTTGTGTGACATCCCTCATTATATTATTACAAAACAGATTTTCATTCTGAAAAAATTTGGAGTGTTTCTAAAATGCTAATTGAATTTTGTATGACCTATATTATTATTATTATTATTCATTCCCTATTTTCTTAAATAAATCCTTGTACGCAGTGACCTTCATTAAGTATTCATCAACTGATTCTTTAAAAAATTTTCTGCCGAGAATAAATCGTTTTCTGTCAAAAGTTTCTAAGTGCGTCATTTTTCAAGGAATCTGTCATAAAAAATAGTTAACTCTATTTTCCTGCTTTCCAGGCATGCTACTAACCGTAAAGATTTATTTGAACGTTTTCAGATTCTTGTGTAGATTTTGTTTTGCTCACTCTGATTCTCGCATGTTCTAACAATTTTGCACTAACTTTCTCAGATTAGATCAACGCTGCGTATTTTAGCGCTTATCATATCCTAATCTTAAAAACTAAAAAACTTCATATTACGAAATATTATTATGAAACCGCGATTCCATATTATTTTCTTACAAATATCTATCATGTAGATCGGAGCAGGTCCGTAACCAGCAGGCGGCTATGAGCAACAAGAAGTACGACTTGTCCAAGTGGAAATACTCGGAGCTGCGAGATTCAATCAATACGTCCTGCGATATCGAGTTATTTGAAGTACGTGCACGCATATAAATCGGTTGAATAGTTGGTTGGTCGGTTGAATAGTTGTAATTGTTTTTCATCTAAAAAAAATGGCTCGTTTCAGGCTTGCCGTCATGAATTTCATCGTCGACTGAAGGTCTATCACGCTTGGAAGGCGAGAAATCGCAGGAGAACCATTATGGACGAAAATGAGAGAGCACCGAAATCCATTATGGAAGAAGGTAAATAATTATAATCGCTGCGAATTAATAATAATGAAATAGTATTAATGGATACAATAAAATTAGTAAATAAAATGAATACATTAATTGCGATTGGTAAGATATATTGCGATCGGCAAGCGATAAATTATAATTTCAGCGAATATTTTCCAGTTGCGAGAACGCTAAGAACACCGCTGAAGCAACAGATAGTCAAGTCGTCCCAGAGATATTTCCGAATCCCTTTCGTTCGTTCCTCCACAGTTGGGCAGTAGGACAATACACACGGCGGCAAAAGGGAATGGTGATACGCGCATTTTGACGGGCAATACGTGGCGCGGCAGATGGAACTTCATCCCGATAAATCACCGATACTCCTTGTAGCAGGTAAAAATTCCGGACTATGTCGCATTTCTTATATATCTTTCTAAGTATTTATTACTACTATTAATGTTTTGCATTGCAAATAATACTCGTGTTATTTTTTTCCATATCAATGAAAAATCAATGATTAACCCAGATCAAAGCGATTAGTCTTATGAGACATGATAAATATAGCTAACGGAGATGAACAAAGTGAAAAACAGAATATAAAATTACATAGAATGATGATCTGCAATTATTCACAGCTATTCAATTACTACAAGTGTTTATAAATACAGCTATTGAAGTTTTTTTTGCAAAAGTTTTTTTAACTGAAATACTTTCATCATTAATTTGTATTTATTATATTTTGCATATTATATCGCATTATTATATAACTTTTTTCAAAGAAATTTTCCTATTTTCTTTTCGCCAGGTGTTGATGATATGCAAATGTGTGAGTTAAACCTGGATGAAACCGGATTGACAAGGAAACGCGGCGCCGAGGTTCTAGAACATGAATTTAATCGCGAATGGGAAAAATACGGCGGCAAACCATACGTCACGCCGTGCGATCGCAAAAAGTGAAGAATCCATGATAAAACTGTGGAGAAATTACACTTTTGCGTCACGTCGTGAGAAAAAAATTGCATATGCGAGATATAGAGATTATCGCATAAATATATGCGGAAATTTATGACGATATTTACGTATTTTACGTAGTTTCTTGTCCGATGAATACAATCGGCGATTCTGTGCCTTGCGAGATGTGCCTTGTGGATTACGGCACAGACGATACATTTGTATTGTAAATCACATATCACGTCACAGTTACGTAAATCGAAGAATATTTTCGTCGATACATTATCGAATATTAAAAGTCCTATTTTTTTTAGAATCTAGCTCCTAATGATTCTCTAACAATTTGCATGTTTCTTGGCTCCACGGGAATAATTACTATAGACGTCCAGATTTCAAAATGTGAATGACGTTAGAGTGGCTTATTGACTATAAGCTACTCCCTATTTTAAGTTATCTAATTTGAAATAATGTTTTATTTGTATGGTTGTCATTAATAATATCTTACTCCGTCAATTATAATTTCTTACTCTTAATAACATACACGTAATTCGTGATTTATAATTTGCAATCAACTTGTGATAAATAAAATAATTTTTTCCAAATAAAGTGAATTTTATTTTTATATTTACATGTACAAGTCACAAACTTTCCTACATATATGATCGTTTTTATACTCTTAGGTCCTTATAAATAATTTTATTTGTAATGACGTCTTTATAAATAATTTTGTGCCGACATAAATATAAAACAAAATTGTTTTTAATACAAACAAGTATAAAATTGTGTTCCAATTTTACGTTTTATTTATGTCGGCACACAATTGTCTACAAGAACGTCATTACAAATAAAATTATTTATAAGAATCTAAGAGTATAAAATTATTTACGATTTATAGGTTTTAATATCTCTCTCATTCATCAGTTACACTATTTAAGTTAATTTAGATAGTGTAACTGATAAATGAGAAGGATATAAAAATTTAAATTCAAATGTCATTCAAACATTGACGTTGAAACATTATCAAAATGATATCGAAATGACTCGATCCCGAATCGATCCCAAATTCGATGTCGAAAACATATCAAACTAGGGGGCCATAAAATACTCGAATCGATGCGAATTTTTGATGTGAGTTTGACATTTGAATTTTGATGTTGTTTCAAGGTCTACTTGATGAAACATTTCTGACTGGGTTATGTATGATGAAAATCGTTCAACTACTCCAAATTGATCAGTAGTATAGTGGCAGCTATGGGGCGTCAAAACAAACCCCCACTCCTCGGCCCTCTGGCGCCAGCCCCTCACTCCGACTCCCTGCCGGTGGTGGGGAGGGGCCAGACGGTTGCGGTCTCAGGGAAATAGAAGCCTCTGATTGGCTGGCGCGTGGGTGGAGGAAAAAATGTCGTATTCTGATTGGATGCCCCCGTAGCTGCCACGTGTTTCGATTGGATACCCCGTAGCTGCCGCGTGTGTTGATTGAATACTCCCTCCATAATTGATAGGTGAAGAGGCAGGGGTAAAAAATTTTGGAACGCGCGTAGGAAGAGTTAGCAAAATGGCGCCCGCCGAGATTTGTACCACGTGCGTTTTATTTCGTCGGTAAGAGAGGGAGAACAAAGAAAAACGCTCTCGCAGTGCTGTGGCACGCTTTGTTTTTCAAAAAGTTCATTATTTTACATGCTTTTATATGATAGAAAATTATGATTTAAAATCGCATAAGAAGTTTATGGAAATCTAATCCTACGAAAACGCGTGAGAGGAATTGATTACGGGGTTTGCGAATTTCGAATTATTATTTAGTCAGCGTGTGATGGAAGATTTACAGAGAAATAAAAGTTAAAGTAGGTAATAAACACTGGTTCTAACCCGTGGGCTCCGAGGGGTGAGAGGAGGGGGGTCCCCGCGGGGAGGGGTATGGCGTCACAGGGGGTATGACGTCACGAGGGAGGGGGTACCCGGAAATGACGTAACAAGGGTGGGGATAACCGGATATGATGTAACGGGATATGACGTCACGGGGGAAGGGGCACATTTCGCTAATAGAATAGCGATTTCGCGAATTTATTTGATAAATATTATAAACAAAGCGGATTATTTTTCACAGCGCCGATATTTGAGACATAGCGCTTGCGCTTAATTGTTTAATATATATTATAAACACGCGGATTATTTTTCTCAGCGCCGATATCAGGCTGCTTCAGACGTAGCGCTTCCGCGAATTAGTTTATTAAACAGTGCGATTATTAATATTATTATCAGTTTGATATTTGGGGATAAAGTCTCTTTTTTTCGCTCGCAATCTTCAGTTTGTTATGAGTTGTAAGAGAGATCTAATATGGATAGAATAAAGGAGTACATGTGTCGGAAATCGGGCGATGATCGTGAACCTTTGATACCGCCGAGTCATACATCTCGGCCGTGAGAAAAAATACAAGATTATGTTAATCGGAAATCGGCTGAGCGTCAAGGATATCGTCCTCTGACTCCTCCGAATGCATCATCATCACCATCATCATCATCCTCATCGTCGTCTCGACCATGGCAAGCAATAAAAGATAAATTTTCGAGGGATAAGCCATCGTCGTCAAAGTAATACGGTATGTATTTTATTACAGGTACATGTACGTAGTAAACATTGCCAAATTCAAATATTTTTTTTTAGAAAGCGTCAAGCGCCTCCGAAGATTGCCACCGTGTCATCAGGTTGCTGAACGCAGTCTACCGAACGCACCCATTCTCGGTCCCGCGTGTCGTCATCTTCGCAGCCACGCGCTTGCACACTTATGTGGCTCCTATCTTCCCGCGCGTCGCCATTTTCGCGCTCCCTCGTTATCGCTCGCCTTCGCGTAACCATCCTCGCGTCGCTTCCCCACCCGCTACTTTCGCGCTTCAACTCTCGCTCGCGATCCCCCAACCGCTCTTGGAAAGAAACAGAGAAAGTAATATAAAACGATATAATATGTTCCGCAGGAATGGAAATGCGTACGAATAAATCACAAGATTTTTAGCATTGAAAAAAAACTTTTATTTTACATATTCTTTTTACATACTAAAAAATTAGAGCCAACAGTTCGCAATCGACGAGACGATGCTTATCGAAATCATCGCTGGCGCGGATCGCGTTCGATATCTCGTTAGTGTCCGTTAATGAAGAAGCGATATGTTTAAACTGTGTAAACTTTGTATCGACCGTCTCGATTATGTTCAATAATGTTTCAAACGTTATATCGATGCATGTATCCAAGGTAAACATGAACATTAACGTCGATTCGGTCATCATCAAACACACGTTCGATGAATCGAGACGCACGAGTTTAACACCGTTAATCGCGGAAGCGCGGATCGTTAGCGGCCCAGCGCTTATCATGGCGTCTTTATGATCGTTTCGAAGTAAATCCTGAATGTCCCAGCGTTGCTCGTAGAGTCCCTTCCACGTTTCGAGAGATATTATCAACTCATTTCCGCGATGATCTCCTATGGCGATCTCCACGTAGCTCGGTGGACCCACGTTGATACCAATTTCGAGATACTTGTATCCCGTGGCTGTCAATGCGTATCGTCTGCTGAGTATACGCCGTGTCCAATTGACCGTTCTTCTTTCATCGAAAGATCGACTTCTAAAGAGAAAGGTTTTTTTACAAAAATATAAAAAATATATAAAAAAGTATATATGAAAAAGCTCTGTACTTACTCGTTACACTTTTTCTTCTTATTTTCATGCGATGAAGTTTCACCATACGGCACGTAATAATTAATCGCGCGTTTGCCACTGCTTCCTTCGGCGGAATACATTTCTTTCGGATACGAGAAGTGACCCGTTGGTACGAAAAGTCGATGCAATACTGATCGTGCAGAAAACTAATTAATGCGATTTACCCTTTTTAAGATGAGAGGGGATAGACGCTCTGGGGAAGGAGATATGTTTATAGAAACGTGTCAAAACCTGAAAAGACGTCGAAAGAAACATCTCACATACATTTTACATACATCTCACATACGTCTCACATACATCTCACATACATCTCACATACATCTAGCATACATCTATCATACATCGAGAAACATCAAATGATTATTAACAGAATATTGAGAAACGTCAAACGAATGTTAGCAAAACATGAAATAACGTTAAGAAAACGTGATTTTACTTTAATAAAACGTGAAATAACATTAATAAAATGTGAATTAATATAAAGAACGTAAATGTTGTATGCGTAATGGGATAGAGAAATAAAAAAATCGACAATACATATATGTGTAAATAATATGCGTTTATTCTTTATGGTTATGCCACCAATTAAATAGCTTGAATACATTTTGCAATGCACAATTGGATACATGTTTATGGCAACGTAAAGTATGTGTAGCGTCCATCTTTTTCAGCGATTCCACGTCTTCGTAGTGCTCGTCGAGGCTCTCGATGTAGATATCGTCTCTCGCATCGTCCAGGAGCAAATCCCGCAGCCATTCTCGTTTCTCAAGTCCCTTTACGTATACAATGGGTGAGTTTACGCTCTGCGTCACATCCCGCAACGCCTTTGTAATCATGTCTCTAGCCGTGAAGTATGGAATCGTTCCGTGATCATCGCGCCAATGCAATCCGTGATGTTTTACCTCCAACCAGGATACATGTTTTCTATCCGCTTTGCTGAGAAAATACCATGGCTCGGAGCTTCCAAATATATAATGAGTGAGAATATATCCCTCTCTGAGAGCGGCAAATTCTTTCACGACGAAGGAGTTTCTGCCAACGACGAAACCTTGCAGATCCACGAACGTTGGCGTTGACATGGTTGCACACATGACTGATTTATGTCGAGGAGCGGACTGCGGGAGGATCGCGGAAAGTTGTAGATTTTATATCGCTCCCCTCTCCAACGTTGCATGATTTTGGTCTACGGGTGATTCGGCGTGGTGTGATCTATCGATCACATCTTCGTTGACGACTGGATCTGTCCCGGTGCGAATTAGAGACTGATCAGCTACGTCTTCCCCGCGATGAAAAATTGAGTAGTATATTTCGCCGACGGTGCGTCCATGCAGATCCACGATGTAACCTTTCAGATCCACTATGTCTTCCTCGCGATGAAAAATTGGGAAGTATATTTCGCCGACGGTGCGTCCATTACGCAGATCCACGACGTAACCTCTCAGATCTATGTACGTTGGCACGGACATGATTGACGCTGACATGTCGAGGAGCGAACTGCGGGAGGATCGCGAAACGTCGTAGATTTTTTATACCGCTCTTCCTCTCCAACGTCGTATTTAGGTGATTTTGCGAACAATGTTGGTCAGCAGGTTGTACTGAACCACGCGATCGTGTATGATGGGGCAATAGGCGGTAGTATTCGCCGGTACGTTCTCCTTACATTCGAATTCCAATCTTACATCCACGGTTCCGCTCTTGACCGATTCATTTTGTCGAGAACAATCGATAATCACAAACGGGCCGTATTGTTTGAAAGTTGTGTTAGTGAGACTCGGTTCGAGATATTTATAACCGTAATAGCCTTTAATGAAACGCGCGTACATGTCGTACAGAATCGCATATTTCTTTTTATCAAAATCCAGATTCAGATCGTCGTATGGATAACACTCCGAGTTCAGGTAGAGTTTCACGTTGCTCAATTTGCAGTCATCGAATCGGCTCACATCTTCGAGCAAGACGTTCTTCCGGTCGGTCTGCAGAGCGAAGATTACGTATCGCGGCTTCTCGAGCTGCAAAGCGGTCTTGATGGCCCACGAATGCTTGGTTGTGCTCTGCAGTAGCGGAAACTCGTACAGATCCCACGAGCGAAAAGCCATGCTGACGTATCGTCTGCTTTCCAAGGCGCGCAGCATCGACAGCTTATTTATCTCGTTCACTAATACGTGTGGCATTCGCCATTGTATCTTGAATAATTCGATCGAGGGCTGTCGCACTAAATCTCCCATCAGGCAATTTTTATCGTTGCGCGATCGTATCAGAATCAACTCGTGACGTGCGTTGATAACCACGCGTCTGTAATTCTCGTCAAATCCCAGTAACGTATAGCGGCACGCAAAAATTGAAGTATCCGTCCGAGTTACTCTGTGGATTCCAGCCGGCGTTCCTCAAGATCACGCTTTTATCGGATGATACCATTACATAATTTTTGAGCGTGCTGGTTATTCCGACGTTTCTGTTGCGATCAATTTCCACACCATCGAGTTCGTATCGTATCTCGTCAAACATGAACGCGACGCAGTTGTGTGCAAGTACCACGCTAGCTCCCACATGTTCATTATTTATCTTTAATTTTCCCTCGATGTATAGAAAATTTTCGAGCGGTAACGTGTACAGATCCTGTTGCTATATAGGTATTCTTATCTCGTCGCTGTGTCTGAATGTCGTATTGGCGTATGGATTGTACGTGTGAGTCTCGAGCTTGACGATGCGATCGTCGAAGATCGGCTCGTCCTCGATGTTAAGAATATCTGTCATCGTTAGGCGTTTCGTACCGCGAATCCCAGAGATTTTAAGAATGCAACGTTTGCTGCGCTTAGCTTCTTTCTCTCGATGGGTCGAGTATTGCCTAATGTGACAGTCGGGTTATCTCTCACGTGCCCCGAACAGTTCAACACGAGTATCTCGCCCGCTGGCGTCGCCGCACGTGCAATCTGACGGTGATTTTCTCCCCTCGAAAGTCGAGCAATCGTCTGTGCTGGTCGGTGACGCATATCGTTAGATCCGTAATGCTCCGTACGATGACTGGCAGGTAAATGATCTGTGCCAGCCTTTCCGATATCTTATATCCTGATGGCACGTTCGGTGAAAATTCGTGTATCGTGTGCACGCGTTTGCTGTTGCTGTACGCGCCCGCGGTCACGTTGCACTCTATGCGGATAATGTTCACATTCATAATGTTGATCGGCATGTCCGATGCGTGCCATTTTCCCGGTTGCAAGTACGATTCGACGAGAATCCTAGCAATGACCCTATGTTGTTGGGCTTGTTAAAGTTTACTCTGTAGGCGCGTTTAATCTTGCTCCTCATCGTATTGTAATTATCGCGCAGCGCTATCGGATATTCTTCATCCTCGTCGTCGTCGTCGTTGCTCGTTCGGGCGCGTTTCTTTTCATTACGACGGAGTGCGCGTTTCAAAAATTCATTTATGGCTTACAGTTCATACGATCCCTCGGGAATCGTAATTTCAGTGTCGTCATGGTCAAAGAAAATTTATTTGCGGGACGTTACCCTTGAGAGTATTAACTACGCATTTACATATACAGCGAATAAATTTATCATCAGCGGTCCGAAGGAGGGCCGCTCGTTGATTTTTGTTCAGATGACACAACGCCTCTAGCAGACAGGCGTTTCTCTTTCCGATCGAATGACGAGCGATTTTCGTCGCGTTATCCAATCTTTTGTCGTTTTTCTTCATCACGAGAGAGTTACACGACTGAGACGCACGAGTAACGTTATGCGTTTTTTATACGTGTCCACTGGGAAATGATCTACGTGGTACGTAGACGTAATGTCTCGTATCATCGGGAAAAATACTTAAATGAATACTTAAATAAAATATCATGGGATGTTGAAATAAGTGACCGTAGTTTAGAGGATGCTGTGAATTTTTTCTATGGCCACCTGGACTATGTGATTTATACGTACGTGCCGACATATAGATTGCGAAAATGTGAGTTTCCTAGTTGGTTTTCGGCCAAGCTTATTTCTCTCACGATTGAGAAGAAGAAGGCTCATCTTAAATACAAGGGATCCAATTTATTAACGGACTACTTATCTTTTGCTGACTTGAGATCGAGGTGCAAGATTTTATCCAAAAAGAATTGGATGAATTATCTGAGTAATACTGAGGCGGCGATATCCCAGAATGTGAATACATTCTGGGGTTTTATAAACAACATTAGAAAAACCAAAGCATCAACATCTTACATTGTGAGCAATGACCGTTGTATGGAGGATGATTTGTCGATAGCGAACTGTTTTGCGGACTATTTCGAGTCGGTATACAGTAGGGATGTATCGATCCCTGATGAAGTGGAGTCCGAACAAAATTTAAATTTAATGAGCCTTGATATAGGCATAGGTGAAATCTTTAATTATATTAATAAATTAAATCTGAACTCTAATCCAGGTATTGACGGTATCCCTCCTGTATTCATTAAATATTGTATCTACAGTTTATCTAGAGCGCTTTGGCTGCTGTTTAACAAGTCGCTGTCCAGTGGTATCTTTCCCGCAGCTTGGAAAACATGCATTGTAACCCCCATTTTTAAAGGGGGAGATAAGAGTTTGACTTCTAATTATAGACCTATTAGTAAGCAATGCATTATTCCTAAAATCTTCGAAAACATTATTGCGGGAAAGCTAGCATCTCTAGTAAAAAATGTCATAATAGAGGAACAACATGGATTTATGACAGGTCGCTCAGTTACTACAAATCTTATGGTTTACCATGATTTTATTGTCACAGCCTTGGAAGAAAGATCACAAGTTGATGCGATTTATACCGCTTTTACAAAGGCATTCGACAGCGTTGATCATAAGATTCTCGTGTGTAAGCTTCGTGCCCTAGGTATTGATGGTATGTTATTGAAGTGGATTGCAAGTTTTGTATCCAATAGGACTCAAATTGTAAAATTTAACAACTCTTTCTCTAGAGGTATTGAGGTCTCGTCGGGGGTGCCTCAGGGTTCTCATTTGGGACCGCTATTGTTCAACTTGTTTATAAATGATATAAAAAATGTGTTTAAGCACTCAGATTTTTTACTGTTTGCGGATGATCTAAAAATCTTTCGTAAAATTGCTGGCCCGGCTGATGCCTCTTATCTGCAGCAGGATCTTTAGAGTTTAAAAGTGTGGTGCAATACGAATAGACTAAGTCTGAGTCCCCCTAAATGCCATGTTGTTCATTTTAGTCGCAAAAGGGACAGCTACTTGCATAATTATACCCTAAATGGTTATTTCCTCACTGCGGTTAACTCCGTTCGTGATCTGGGGGTTACATTTTATAATGACCTATCATTCGACAAGCACATTAACCTCACTGTTGGCTTGGCGTTTAAGAGACTAGGTTTTGTGATCCGTGCCTGTAAATTTTTCAAGAATGTAAACACATTGAAATTGTTGTACTGCACTCTTGTAAGGTCACGGTTGGAATTTGCCTCGACCGTATGGGCTCCGTACTGCATTAATCAGAGTATTAGAATTGAGAGAATTCAGCACCATTTCCTCCGTCGGATGAGCTTTGTTATGCGCAAACCGATGGCTTTTTTCGATCATGACTATAAAATATTGCTTGATGATATGAAACTCTTAACCCTGCGTGATCGAAGAGTTATGCTAGATTTGGTTTTTATGTGTAAATTATTAAAGGGTCACGTTGACTGCACGATTCTGCTTGAGCGCATAAGATTTTATGTTCCCGGTAGATTACTAAGACATCAACAGCTTTTCTTCGTCGATACGCATAGAACATCTTACGGGAAACATAAGCCTCTTGACCGGCTCTGCTCATTGGCTAATGATTTCTCTATGCGGATAGATTATTTCCATGATAGTCCTGGCACGATAAAGAAGCGATTTTCAAATTGGACATAAATAATTTTCTGTACTATTACTTTTCATTTACTGATGTACTGATTGTTAATTCAAGACTGTAACAAAAAATTTTTTTGTATTGATTTGTTACCAGAGGGACTTTGTCCCGTAAATTACTTAAATAAATAAATAAATAAATAAAAATGCACGTCCGAAATCGATATTCGTTCGGAGTTGATTGTTTCAGATCGAATAGCAAATACCCGTGCGCTCTAGACGTGGCGTCGTAATATGCTTCTTCTACAAACTTTGGATCGTCGGGGTAGACTTGTCGCGCTAAATGCCGAATTTGGGCACGATCACGAGGGTTTTTGAAAACGACAGTATAATTCGCATTGAGCGATACGTCGTGCTGTCCGCGCCCCTGATGAAAAAGATTCTGCGAAATAAGAGTTACGCTGAGATTCTTATGGTGACTACCCTTGGTAAGAAGATCCACGATCGCGTCGCTCGAGAAGGATTCTCTCATAAGATTGTCGATTATCACTAATTTTGGGATGAGCGGATCACACAAATAATCTTCCGATCGTGGTAATCCCTCGCGAAATTCAATCGTCCTCGTCACTGTTAGTTTGCCTGTCTTCTCCTCTTTCTCTTGCAACTGACGATAGGCGTCTTGCCACTCTGCGTAATAAAACAAAATTCTCTCGAAGCGAACGTCGGCGGCCATGCGGCATAAATTTCGCAGAAAAGTCTTTACGAAGATTGTTTTCTCGCACCCTGTAGGTCCGCATACGATCGATGTCCAGGAATGTTTCCAACGCACGTCCATTTTGCGAAATGAACGACCCGAAACCCTCGCATAACCTCATAAAGAAAAATATGTGGTAACGTTTCACCTTCTTCCCCCTCTCGTGCAAGAATCTGAAATATAAGCTTACCTTCGCGGCGGCGGCAGCGGCGGCGGCGGCGGACCAGCGCATACACTGCTGACGAGCGGAAAACACCGCATTCGACAAAGAGCTGATTCACGCCGCGGGAGTGCATAAGCTTATTCGCGGGGGGAGACGCTCAGCATATAGTTATGGGGGGCTGCATCGCGTATAAGCTCGTTGCGCGCGATGCTCCGCGGGAGAGGTTACAAGTTTATAGGAAATAAGCGGGCTTTGGAAGAAGAGGAAATTAAAGTGATTTTTTTTAAACATAACAATTCAATTTCTATATTTACACGTATAAAAATACATTGTTTAAAAATTACAAAATATTCCTATATCTATACAAAATGAATAAAAATGTTTAAGAGCTGAAAATTTACAAGCAAAATTTTTATTTTTACAAATATCTTACAAATATTTTTACAATTATATTTATAACGTTTCTTATATACATAGGCTTAACGTGGCAGAAAATTCGTTTAACTTAAAACTAGCTGAATAATTATAAAAGAAGAAGAAAAAAGAAATTACTCCTCCACATAGCCATAAGGAACAGAATAACGGCTATTGATAAACTTACGTTTCACCAATACCGGCGCACACGTTTTTGTTTCATGACGAGTCACAATTTCATGAAACTTGGTGCGACGAATTGCACTGAAACGCAGGTTTATCGATGTCCCCGCCGTTCTTTCCTCTTTTTCTTCTTCTTCATTCGCCGAATTTTTTTTCTCGCTTTCTAGTATTATTCTTCTAATATTATTAAAATTGACGGTTAAAGAATTGGCGTAATTCAACGTTATGCCCTTAACTTTACACACCTCGTGCGCGCGATCTTCCGGCGTACGAACGACGTACGCGTAAAATTTCGGACCCCCCGAGACGAACGACTCGATATAGCTTCCTCGCCCGTAACTTTCGAGTTCGTCGGTCATATCCCCCAGAAAATTTCCCGTACGCGGTTCGTATTCGTCTGGATCGCCGCTACTTATGTAGATACATGAATCCGTATCATAATATAATACACGCTTATCTAATAGCTCTAAATATTCGTATAATTTCAACCGCGCTTGTGCCGTTGTGTATGCTGCGATCACGACGTTCGTTATCGGCGAGGCTACGATCGCCTCTTCTCGTAGCCGCCAGGAAACGTACATTACCTCGTCGTTGACGGGTAATATATCGGTTATCTCGTGCTCGGGACTCGTGAGCAAAGTCGCGAAACGCTGGTAAGTTTTGACGACTTCGGTCTTGGGCAGATTGGCTCGTTGGCCGAATTTTCCCCAAAATGAGTTCAAGCACAGCTTCGCGACCGAGCGTAAACCTGAATTTCGGGCGATCGCGTTTCTATCGAGAACGATACCCTCGGTTTCTTCATATTCCCGCAGGTATCGCTCCCTAGCCTCGTCATCCTCGCATTCGCTCGGCCATCCGCTGGCTTCTTGTTTTAATTTTAGAAAGGTATTTATATACTCGGCGAACAAACCACCCTGACGAGTGTCGGGGCAATATCGCGTGACTTTATATTGCCAGATCTCGCTCACGTCTGTCACGAGATAGCCTTTCTCGATGGCTTTGCGCAATTCGCAGGATACCCAGGTACCCTCGAACTCCCGTTCGGTGGGATCATTGTGAGTGCACTCAGTCTGTAAGAACGTTTCGCAGCAACTTCGACATAAGGCGAACAATAACTTGTTATTCACGCGATATGGAAGTACCGGATGAAAGAGATCGCGCGGTGGAAGTACTCTGCAGCGAATGAGACCCTCGACCGAATCGAAATTATAATTTGATGCCGACCCGATTATCGCGCTGCATTCTCGTCCGATATAAATATCAGGATGTCCGATCGGGAAAGCACCGGTTTTTAATACAAAAGGATACAGAGAACATACGTCGATGTAACGTATCTTCTCTGTACCCTTAGTCTCGCACAGGGTGGCGATATTACCTGTACGTCCGCCGTAAAACGCTTCGCGAGGATCGAGAGGCGCGAGCTTCGCCATTGGGTGGTTTTCAAGAAACTCGCGCATCTCTCGATTTCCCCCCATCTCTCGGTCGAAAGCGCACTCCCACATCTCTGTTACGTGGTACCCTCTGTTTTGAAGATGCCGCGTCCTCGCGAGAGTTCGTTCGTAGCGCGCGTCGATCGTTTCTCTACGATTCTCAGACGAAAGCGTTCTATCGCGATTTACTTTAAAGCACGCTGGACATCCGTGCCAAAAACACCCGTGAAACTCTAGTACATGTCGAACCGTTTCATTATTCACCCTCGCCTCGTAATATCCATCAACGCGCATGCCTTCGACTTGATGTTCGCGACCTCGACCTGCATGTAATATAATCTGGCCAAGTTCGCGTTCCATCCACGTTAGCCACTGTATGGCTTTTGGCGATTGTTTATCGACGTTTCTATATCCCCGCGCGGGAATGATTCCTATTTCGTCCTTGCAAAGAAAATTTTTACGAAAAACTTTCATGCACGTGGACGCAATAGTTGTACATTCCTCGAACGGACATACATTACCGCGTTCTAAAAAGATCTTCCTAAAAGCCATGCACGCGCGTCGTAGAATATCCACGTCGTTGCGGCAATAACGAATAATTTCTTCTTGAAAGTTGAAAATGACGTTTTTTCGTAACATTTCAGCGTGCCAGGTTACGAAACGTTCACGCTCCTCGGGTTTCATTTGTTCGGGGGAATAATATCGCGCTTCGGGTATCGGTCCGACATACGTCTGATTCTCGAGGGTATTGAATAAGTGCGGAAAAATGCCTTTATCCGATGTGTCCTGCAGCCCGAAAGCTTCAGGCAAGTCGGATAATCGCATGGGCATATAATTCGCGCTATCGATAAATTTTGTATGTCCGACCGACATTACGACAATTTTCGTCCCGTTCAAAATCACCTCAGGCTCTTCCGTCATTTTCGCGTTTTCAGTTAAGTATTTTAAAATGAATTGTGCGTCGAACGCTTTCGCATTATGCGCGATGCAAATGATCTTTTTAAAACACTTTGTCGTTCGCGTGGCGAAATCGACAAACTGTTTCACCGGATCGTTGCGAAATACGAATTCGCGCACCCCACACCAACGACATCGTACCGACATGTCGTCTATCGCTGCGCATACCACGCAAATTTGTTGAGCGACGCAGAGAGTCGGTACGTGAATCTTCACGGCGTCGGTTCCTTCGACCGTCTCGTCTTGTCGCGTTTCAAAATCGTAAAACACAAATGCGATGCGATCTTTGAAAGATTTGTTTGCGTTATCATTTTTGCTTGCACGGCTCTCTTCTCCTACCGCCATAGTACTCGTACCCTCCCCAGGGTCCTCAACTATGTTTTTACGGCGAAGAGGCTGCATAAAGCAAAAATGGTTTACAGGCTGCCGCGAACAACACGTCTTACAAAACACAACGCCGCATTCGTGTCGCGATTTTGATGTTTTAAAAATCCTACACCCGCGGCAAATTTGTACGGATTCGCAAACGCTCGCGGGAGATTTTTCATCATATGATTTCTTCGCGCGATGACGCTCGAAACACGAGTTTCCGAAGAAATCGCGATTGCATCTATCGCACTTGATAAACTCGGCGTTGGATTCCTCGCACGAGGGTACGGCGTAACAGCGCGGACATTTTTTAGAGCATCGGTGCCCTACATCCTTGCGATAACCGATATTACACGCAACACAATATCCCCCGCGAGAACCGGCCGCGGCTTTTAAGCTCAAGATCGGATTATAATGTTGCGAACCCGGGTAATACATAATATTTAGCCGAAACAATGGTTCACGTCCTATCGCGGCAAGTGATTCGCAACCGTCATACAACGGTTTCTCACCGCGTCCAAAGTTATTAAAATTGTATACTACAATAGCTATATCTTCAGCGCTGAGAAACCGTTGAAAACTCTCGATTTCACGTATTCCGCACCCCTCTTCGGGTATCGTGATACCGGCGTTCCTCGTTAATTCTAGCGCCAGCTCACGTTGTAACACGGAAGTCCGGCATCTAACCGACTCCCAACGCTCGTGTAATTCGCCCGTGCGTAGATTCCCGCGCTTGCAATGAATACGCGCCGCTACGAGAGAGCGAGGGAGACAAAGGTTATCGGAATTGGCTATCTGTAAAATCGAGCGTTTAGCGACGTCTTCGCGCGTTAATTTGTTCGACTTGCCACGACCCACGAGCACCGCAACGTTGAAAACGCACACAGTGAAAGACCGCGCGATATCGATTCCTCCGGCGCTTTGCGATACTGAACTCACGAGCCCCCATATATCATCGAGAGTTAAGTCGCGAATCCGACGAAATGATAGCCCCGCCGCTCCGTGTGTTAATTCCGCCGAATTAAAGGAAATTCCTACGTAGTCACCCTGTTCGCTCGAGTGTACGGCGTACTCGTAAATTTCGCGAAACGCGTTTTTTAACCAGGGTACACAGACGGCACCTTCGACTAACGGACGTATTCTAAATTCGGCCTCTCTACCGAGTGTTTTGAAACTGTGAAAATGTCGCGAATTTTCTGCTAGTAAATCTATATAGTTAAAAGTATTTCCGACCTGTTGCGGCTGCTGCTGCGACTGATGCTGTGACGGCTGTTGCTGTTGCTGATACTGCTGCGAATGTGCATGTTGCTCATGATAATGATGCTCGTTATTTTCCGCGTCATCAGAACGAATAGCGCCGCCCCCGATTTGGACTGAAAAAGACAAAAACTTTTTAAACTTTTGTTGAGTTTGATTCACATCAATGAATTCAATTTTATTAGTATGTGAAATTGCGACGAAGATATAGCATACTAAAATAATTCACCTCTAGTTGCTTAATCTGGTCGCTTGGAATAGTATTTTCTCCCTCTCCAGATTTAATTATTTTGCAATAGCGAGAATATTACCGGAGAGTATAGATCTAGCCAAAAACACGCGTAAGAATACAACTAAGTAACTAAAACTAAAAAGTATAGCGAAATATTATTACCTTTATTTTCAGAAGATGCGGGGATAACTTCTTCTTCTATTGCCTCCTCCTCCTCCTCCTCCTCCTCCTCCGCCTCATCCTTCTCTCCCTCCTCTTCCTGTTCCTCATTTTTTACCTCCTCTGTTTCCCTCTGAGTCTCTTCCTCGTCTTGCACCTCCTCCCCCTCCTCCTCCTCCTCTTCCGTATTTTCTTCCTCCGATATCAACCACCTCTGTGCTTCTGGCAACGGCTCTTCTTCTTTTTCTTCTTGCTCTTGTTCCTCTTCCTCCTCCATCACCACCTCTTCTTCTCTCTCGTGCGCATCCTCTACCTTATTTACACGTACTAAAAATATTATTGTATTAAAAAATCTTATTATTTATCTAAATTTATCTAAAACAGAGGAAGAAATTTCTCTAGCTTATTTTAAAAACTTACTCGGTAAGTATATATCAGTGTCGGGCGAGTTTGGTATTCTGACATCAGCCTCGTCATCATCTAAACAGAATTATATTTATTTTGTTATTCTTATAGTAATGTTATGTCTAACTTTTTATAGCTCGTTATTTTGAAATCGTGATTTACCGGATTCGAAGTCGACGACGGGTATGACAGGGTTGTTACGTTGGTGCGCCGCGTTATCGACCCCCGCCTCGATCCGAGCTCTCCCTAGAAGGTTAAAATCTGCGTAAAATATGAAATTTCTAATAAAAATTAATTTATTATTATTTCTCAACTTACGTGCGGGTACAATTTCCTCGGGTTCTTCTACAGCGCGTCGTTTCGGCGCGTATCGTCTTAAAATTAGCCGGCCCCGGCGAGAAAGCGGATTCACTACTGCATAGATATTATAATTAAATATTAAATCACAAATCCTGTGCTTTACTTTTAATACTTATTAGTTGTTAACTTACCTCTTTCCTCTTCTCTATTTTCATTACGCTGCAGGAAGTCAGCTATATGTCCTCCCGCGTCGCTCTCAAAATATGAGGTATTTGCTTTACGCGATTCGACAAGATGGGATATTATGTTTTCTAATCTCGCATCATTGCCGCAGTCGCCTACTTTGTGCATAAGACACAACAGTGTGTTGGAACACTCACGCACAAATTCCGCAAATAACTCATAGTTATTTTCGGTATTATTACTTATTTTTTTAAAATAGCGCCTTTTCTCAATTTTTTTATTTAAGTTACACGCTGTGATGAAAAAGTTAGTAATTATCGTACGCGTCTCCATTTTCTTTTGTACACGGACACTGTAACGTCTCTTGCACGGCACCTTCCTGCCTTTGCTCCGATCACTTTGGTAGGTCGTTGCTCGGGGATGCGCCTCGTGCTACGTTGCGGGTACTCTCCACACCACGTAATGAGAAACAATATTGCGTCTTCTTATAACAAGAATTAATTTGGTCGGCGAATTACAAATTCTCTCTTTTCCGTCGATCTTACAGTGGTGTTCGTTTGAAATCGAAAAATGAAGTGATCCTAACGATCGGATCATTGTCTTTCTCGTTCGTCCCCACCAATTCGCTCCCTTCCTAGGAGACCATGTCGTTTCCGAGATATCACGTCTTTTTCGCGTATCGCCGTTGATTCCCCCCCCCCCCGCTCGCACTACTGTTGTAGCTCAGAAGCTACCATAGGGCAAGCTTGCATTTTCGACCGCATAGCAACAATCACGCCATGGGCGAGCGGAAACGCAAGATTGCTGAGATATAGAAATTAACGACTGACACAGCATTAACCAAATATGGTTCTATTAAGAAGTATCACCCCACCTAAACTCCTGACAAATGGCACTATAAAAGCGCCCGCCTAATCGCCACTCGCGGGAGAATCGTAAGAATCATTAACGAGCTAATAACAGATTCATATCGGGAGAATCAATAAAGAAATCTATAACGAAACTATCAAGAATATCGAAATCAAAATTATCGCTGTGTCAGTCGCGACGCGGAAATTATCGTCGAACGCGGACGCGTTCTGTAAGAAGAAATTGTAACGAACCTTCGAAATATAAGTGTAAGTGATATCTAGCTAACGTGTTGATTGCTGAACCTGGAAGATTTCCTATCTGCACTCCTTGAGTTCTAACTCTTAAGGCGAAACGAATCCCAAAAAATTCCTTGTTCGCCGAAGGGCACAACACTACCAATACCGTGCTATGCGAATATCGCTCATCCCGCCCCCCTTGAAGAAGCTCCCTTCAATAATGTCGAAGGCTACTATTACGCAATTCTTAAAGCGCTGAGCGGAAGTACGAGATATGAACAGCAGCTAATTATGCCGCCGGCTGACGAATTCAGATTCTGATTTCTGAGACTCCAATGCGAATTGTACTAAGTGAACGTTGTCATTCCATGTATTATTATTATTATTATTTTTTAAACAACGTCATCTCAAATTAACTGCGCCCGCACGGCTTGTCATCATAATATATGCAATTAAAACAGTCGAAACTTTTGAATGTCTCCAGTTAATACAAATTCGGGGACACCGTTAAACTTAATAAAAATATATGTATAAACGTGAGATACAAGTTAAATCGATTACAACAAAAATATGTAGGAATTAGGAATTTTATAAGATGGAATAGTTTATATTATATTTCATTGAGATAATTTGACGAAGTATATCGATGCTCTGTACGAAATGTTTATTTTTCGGAGCGACTTCTATTGACCTGTTGTGGTATGCGACGGGCAAACGCGCGATTTCAGGGCCATTGAACGTGCGAGTTGTCGTCATCTGATTGGCCCACGTACTTTGCGACGAGCGATATAAATTATCGCTTCTGTAAGAAACTGCTAGAAAATGCGAGAACGCTGGGCCGACGCAACGACGACCGGCCGTGCGCAGAGCCGATGTAGGCGCTGCCACGCAGGAGAGGGGAAGAGGGGGACCGAGGCCCAGACGCAGACGAACCGTAACGCTGGACACGTAGAGACACGTTTCGTGTATATTGCACGATCTTGCTATTCGAGACAAAAGGCTGATACTGTATCGATAAGAAATATATATTATTTAAAGTGAAATACGATCTTCGAGCATTATTTCTAACAATCAGAAGTGGGATTTGACAACGTGCCAAACGGATTCAAGATCTTCCGTGTGATACGGCGGAAATAACAACGAGCGATGGGTCGCCATAAGTCACGACGTGATTCAGGAAGTAGCGGCTCGAGACGTAAGAGACGCCATTCCTCGTCTTCGGCATCGGACGACGAGAGAAGGCGGCGGAACGACGAGGAAAGACAGCGGGACGACCGCGTCGAGAGACTACAACGCACCGTCGAGAGTCTGGACCGACAGTCTCTCGCATCTCACGCACGCGGACCGTGCATCCACAAAGGAGACGAGCTAATGATACCACTATTCGATCCTTCGAAAGACGACTTAGTGATTGATAAGTGGATCGAGCACGTGGATGACCTGGCCGCGCAGTATGGCTGGAACGAGAAAGCGATCTTGAGGTTAATACCATCCCGGCTGAAGGGGCACGCCCGATTGTGGTATGACACACGACAGCGAGTGGCGATTACGTGGGCTGAAGCGAAGGAGACGTTGCGACAGCAATTTCGGAAGGAAGTACCATTCGATAAGCTATTCAAGGAAGCAGCGTTGTATGAGAGCACTCCCGGGCAAGCGCTGGGAGACTACTGTTTTCACAAACTAAACAAATTACGTAAGTTGGATATTAACATTCCAGATAAATATCTTGTAGATGCAGTGATTGGTGGAATTGCTGACGCGCACATCGCCAGAACGGTACGCTCTGCGCGGCACACGGACGCTAACGCGCTGTATGCATATATGACGACGCTGGGTAACGTGCCATCGAAGAACGAAAAAGGAAAGACGGTCGGATCCGGTAAGAATTTCAGGAAGGACCGATCGGCGGGTGTGAAACAGGAGCCATCGCAGGCGGCAGATGAAAAACAGACAGAGACAGACGACAAAAATACGGACGATACGAATAATAACAAGAAACGAATAGAATGTTTCAATTGCGGGAAGGCATATCGCGAGAAAATGTCGGAAACCGCGGGTAGAGTGTGAACGTTGCAATCAGTTAGGGCATCTCAGCGACAAGTGCCCCCTCCAAAAAGACGTGAACGTGGCGCGAGAGTTGAAGCATAATAAAAATCTGTATGAGCGCACGGTAATTGTGAATCGGCACAAGGTTACGGGCTTAATCGATACGGGAAGCGGATGTACGTTACTACGAGAATCGATAGTTAATAAATATAATATCGAAGTATCGTTGACATCGAGCACGACATTGAAAGGATTCGCCGGTCAGATCGCGACTAGTGACAAATCGGCGGTCGTTGACATTCAAATTATGGAAGCGACAGCACGAGTCAACGCGGTAATATTACCGGATTGCCACCTTATTTACGATGTGATCGTTGGCCGAGACTTTTTAGAGCAGGAACCATAGTCACTATTAAACGCGGCAATATGTTGTTATTCAAACAGTTGTTTCCAATTGATAACGCGAGTGAGGATATAACGATTGTTAGCTTTCTGGACGTGTGTACGATTAGTAAGAAGATAAATAACGTAGATGAGGCAGCACGACAGCAATGTAGTCAGCTGATTCAGGAATTTGATGATTGTGTCTCCTCGTCGATGCGCGACTTGGGTAAGACAAATTCCGCGTCGCTGAGTATACACTGTACTACAGACGTACCGATTGTATATCGTCCATATCGCTTAGCAGAACCAGAGAGATTAGCGAAGAAGGAATTCGGCCGGGACGAGGCAAGGTAGAGGCAGTGTTGCAAATGGAGATGCCGCGTTCAGCAAAGCAGGTGCGACAATTTGTCGGTTTAGCTAGCTATTTCAGGCGGTATATCGAGAATTTTGCAACTATCGCTGAACCATTGACGAGATTGACGAAGAAAGATACGCCTTGGACATGGGCGGAAGCTCAACAGTCTGCTTTCGATACGATCAAGGAAAAGCTTACGTCTAGACCTATATTGACGATATTCGATCCGAACAAATCGACGGAGGTGCATACGGATGCAAGCGCGATAGGAGTAGGTGCTATATTATTGCAGAAAGACAATGATCGGACTACGGTTGTAGCATACTTCAGTAAGCAAACGACAACGGATCAACGCCATTACCATTCGTACGAGCTAGAGACGATGGCAGTCGTTTTGGCGTTACGTTACTTCCGAGTATATCTATTAGGACTGAAGTTTAAGGTCGTAACGGACTGTAACGCGTTACGCGCAACTTTCGCGAAGCGAGATTTATTGCCCAGAATCGGTCGATGGTGGCTTGAAGTTCAAGAGTATACGTTCGAGGTCGAATACCGGGCAGGATCGCGGATGAAACACGCGGATGCTCTCAGTCGGAATCCCGTGCCGCTTGAATTAGAAGTATGCCACATTGACGTGACGGAAGATGACTGGATATTGGCAGCTCAGCTGCAAGACAAACAAATGTTACGGAGTCGGTCAATATTGTTATACGGAAAACCGACAAATGAGACTAAACATTACTTTGACGAGCACGTAGTAAAGAACGACAAGCTCTACAGACGGATGAACGATCAAGTTAACGCATGGGTGGTAACACAAAACGCACGAATGCAAACCTGCAAGTTATGCCATGATGACGCGGGGCATTTGAGCGCCGAGAAGACGTTGGAGCGAATCAAACGAAATTATTGGTTTGCTGTAGACGGCTTCACAAAGTTCACCATAGTAGAGCCGGTAAAAGATCAGAGGACGTGTCATGTTACGAAAATTTTGACTAATCTAATCTGGCTATTTGGAGTCCCTAACAGGATTATCAGCGATCGAGGAACGGCCTTCACTTCTCAGGCGTTCCGCTCTTTCTGTAATGTCTATGGCATTCGGCATGTACTGAACGCCGTTGCCACACCACGAGCTAATGGCCAGTGCGAGAGGTACAGCAAGACCATCGTGCGGGCCTTGGCTACTACGACTGCAGGACGGGACTGGGATCCACGAGACTGGGATCTGAGCGTCAAGCAGGTACAGAGTGCCTTGAACACTACGTATAATAAAGGCATCAATACGACACCCTTGAAGGCGCTTATTGGGTGTGAGACACGAAGTGCGGCGGAGGCACAGATCTTATCTGCAGTACAGGACGTTGTACATCGCATCGAGTTGGATGAGTTACGCGAAGACATCACGAAACATATCGATCAAGATCAGCGAGCGCAGAAAGAACGATATGATAAGACACGACGGGATGCCCGTAAGTACCAGGAGAGTGATCTTGTCTTAGTACAGATTACCAGCGATCCGGCAACGGGTAGCAGCAAGAAGTTGCACCCCAAGTTCAAGGGACCATTCCGGGTCCATAAGGTGTTGATTAACGATCGATACGAGGTCGAAGATCTGCGAGAGGGAGGCAGATCACGACGAACGGTGGTAGCAGCCGACAAGATGAAACCGTGGGTAGCGGTCCTGAGCGAATAGGAGATCGCCCTACGAGACACGACGCCAATTTATCGGAGACGAGGCGAACGAACTGATTCTGGCCGGCGCGACGGTGCTACGCCAGTTCAGTCATACGGGCTGTTGCTGGATGGCATGGCAATGCCAGTCCAGTGCAGCTACACGGACCGATTGAGTTGGCAAGGTACTGCCGGACTAACTCGGTTATACGAACTGATTCTGGGTGGTGCAACGGCACTACGCCAGACCAGTTATACGAACTGACACGGGGCGGCCTGATTACGCCAACCTAGCTCAGTCATACGCACCGATTTAAACTGGCATTGAAGTGCTAAGTTAATTCGGTTACATTGGTTCCAGGTAATACGACGGTATTACACTAACTTTGCTATACGGGTTAACGTCGGAGTAGAGGACTCCGGAAGCGATGGATATCCAACGGAGAAGGATGAGGACCACCATATCACGACAGGTGACTGAGGACAGTCATCATCATCAGGACGGCCGAATGTAAGAAACTGCTAGAAAATGCGAGAACGCTGGGCCGACGCAACGACGACCGGCCGTGCGCAGAGCCGATGCAGGCGCTGCCACGCAGGAGAGGGGAAGAGGGGGACCGAGGCCCAGACGCAGACGAACCGTAACGCTGGACACGTAGAGACACGTTTCGTGTATATTGCACGATCTTGCTATTCGAGACAAAAGGCTGATACTGTATCGATAAGAAATATATATTATTTAAAGTGAAATACGATCTTCGAGCATTATTTCTAACACTTCTCGAGATCGAAAGAAGAGAGCGCCGGATTCCGCAAACGCGATAACACGTATCATTGAACGCAAACTTGTAACAACTGTATGTACCAATAAAGCTGACACTCTTGATTTGTAATCTACGCGTAGTTGGATTCTTTTGTTCCGAAAATAAAGAAGTGTGAGATAGTAAGATCGAACTAAGTATATATAAGTCTATGTGTTCTCATAAATAGAGTCGTTTTTTTTGTGTGGAATTTTCCGTAACGCTTGTTGCCAGGCGTTCCGAGCGCACGACGATAGATCGTTTCTTTGTTGTTTTCGGAGGACCCGGCGAGCGTGTCCGTGCGAGTAAGACCGGGCGAGCGCGTCCATACGACGCAGTCTAGCGAGACCTTGCAAGCGGGACAGTCGTCCTCGATATGTATATTTTCTAAATACATTTTTATTACTTTACCATATTAAACGAATGCGAGTTCTGTGTGTGTTATTTAGCCATCCTGATATCCCTTACAGAAGCAGGAGTGAAACCTTAATCCTATAAATATAACTAATATAAACGCCAGTAGAAATACAATCGTCTTGCGATACGTTTTATTTGTCCCCTTCCAGGGGTAGGATTGCCAGTTTTGTGAGTGGTCTAGTGACTTGACCCTTGGACGTCCTCAACGTTGCGGCTTGTACCAATCCGTCCTTTCCCGGGTGAGTCTGTTCTACCCTGCCCAATAGCCATTGCAACGGTCCCAGTCCTAGTTGCTGTTCAAGGACGAGTTGTCCCACTTCCAACTGCTTGCCTTTATTGGTTCTCCATTTGCGTCGTTCTATTAACGTGTGGAGATATTTTGCACTCTACCGCCTCCAGAAATGTTGGCGCATCTGCTCCACTCGTTGCCATCGCAGCAAGCGTCCCTCTCGCACCTCGGTCATGTCAGGGACAGGGAAGCTATTCAGCGCTGTACCAATTAAAAAGTGGCCCGGAGTGATACAAGACAGGTCGTTTGAGTCCGCACTTATCGGTGTGAGCGGTCGCGAGTTTAATATCGCCTCGATCTCGCACAACGCAGTCTGCGTTTCTTCAAGTGTAAGATGCGCATTGCCGATTATTCGATGCATGTGAAACTTGGCCGACTTGACAGCCGCCTCCCACAACCCACCAAAATGCAAAGCGTGAGGCGGTGTGAAGCTTTACGAAATCTCGTTATCGCGGAGTAGTTCTTTTAATACGGGTTGTGTTTGGGCATTACAAATCAACTCGCAAAGCTCTTTGAGTTGTTTGTTTGCTCCTACAAACGTTGTGCCATTATTCGAATACATGCATATCGGCCTGCCTCTACGCGAGATGAAACGCTTAAACGCCGCCAAAAAAGCCTCCGAAGTGAGGTCGCTCGCAATTTCAATATGTACCGCCTTGGTGGCGAAGCACACGAATATCGCTATATACGTCTTGTGCGTCCTAGCATTCCGCCTCCTGTACTCCTTTACGAGTATCGGACCCGCATAATCGACGCCCGCGTGGCTGAACGGTCTTGAAACTGTCACGCGATTCCCGGGTAAATCCGCTATCCACGCTTGAGAAGCGGCCGGCCGACACCTGAAACACCTTATACAGCCGCGTACCACCCCGCGCACCGCGGACCGAGCGGCGAGAGGCCAAAAACGCTGTCGCACCGCATGTAATGTAAGCCGGAATGCAGGTTTCTGATATGTTCTCTGTGTATAATAAGCTTAGCGAGGCCATGGCTCTTCAGCAACAAGGCAGGATGACATGTCTCATATGGCATGTCCGCGTTCTTTAATCTACCGCCAACTCGAATTATTCCGTTCCCGTGGAGGAATGGACTCAACGACGAAACGCCACTCGAACCGCCGACGACGCTGCCCCCACTCAACAACCGATATTCCTCGTGAAATACTTCCCATTGCACTCCTCTTATCATGACATGCAGCGCTTCCGCCATCTCCTGATGAGACACGAACACCTCGCGAGCTCTGAGGCGTCGCGGGCCCCCGAACCTGAAGCAATACGCCACGATCCGCAATATTTTATCCAAATCGGAATGCCTCTTTAATATGTTACTTGTTATTGATTCTTCCACCAACACGGCGGCCGCGATCACCCTTTTTTGCTCCGGCAGATCCGTCGCCGCCTCGATCGATTTTTTCTCGGGCCATTGTTCTTCGGCTGATTTTAAAAATGAAGGCCCATTCCACCAGGCAGTCGAACGCGACAAGCTCACTAAATCGCATCCCCGCGACAAGATGTCCGCTAGATTGTGCGCGGACGGGACGTGCCGCCAACTCGATATTTTGATCAATCGCTGTATCTCGCCGACTGGATTCGCCACGAAGGCCGCCTATTTGCGAGACGGGGACGCGATCCACTGCAGCGCGATCATGGAATCCGTCCACAAGAACAATCTCGACTCGGTCAAATCCGTTGAGAGCCGGACCTTGTCGATCAATCTCGCCAGCAGTAACGCCGCGTTCAGTTCTAGTCGGGGTAAAGAAACGGCCTTTATTGGAGCCACTCGCGATTTGGAAATTAATAATTCAATTCTACGTTCGCCCGAATCGCTATTTGTTTTGACGTAAATACACGCCCCATACGCACGCTCGCTCGCATCGCAGAACCCGTGCAGCTGAATCTCCCGCGTGTACTGCTGTCTATGCCTACTCAACGGGGTACCTGTAATTCACGCAGGTGTACTAATTGTTGCTTGAAATCAACCCATTTCCGATGTATGTCTTGCGGCAAGGACTCGTCCCATTCAATGTGAGTCTGCCAGATGTCTTGTAATATCAGTTTCGCTACGACGGTCAGCGGCCCCAACAAACCCAGCGGATCGAACAGATTCGCGACCTCCGACAATATTACCCGCTTTGTCGCGTGATCCTTCGAAATGCCACAATCATATTCGAATCGAAATCCGTCGACGACGGGATTCCATATGATTCCCAACACCTTAGTTCCGGTCTCCTTGCCCAGAGATCTCTCCTCGGCAATCGCGTCCGCGCCCGCTGGTAGCAGTTCCTTGCAATTAGACGACCATTTGCTAAGTTCAAACTGACCGCGTTTTAGCAGCTCTACTGTCTCATCGCGAACCCGCTTTGCGTCGGATATCGTGTTAGCTCCCATGAGCAAGTCGTCCACGTAAAAGTCACAAAGGATGCCCCCGGGGTACTCAATTGCATACCTCTACGCCAAATGCTGAAGACACCTGGTTGTAAGATACGATGCCGAAGTCGTCCCGTACATGACTGTGAGCAACTCATAAGTCTTGACCAGCAGATTCGCGTTTTCGCGCCACAGTATCCGCTGCAGTCGCGTCTGCGATTCGTGCACTAAGATCTGCCTGTACATTTTAATTATATCCGCGCTGAAAACGTACGCGAAAGTGCGAAAGCACATCAAAATCGCTATTAAGTCCTCCTGTATTGTAGGTCCCGTCAATAAGGCGTCGTTCAGCGAAACGCCCGTGCTTGTTTTGCACGATGCGTCAAATACCATGCGTAATTTAGAGCCCTGACTAGTGTCCTTGAATACACCGTGCTGTGGCAAATAAACCGACAATCCCTCTTTGTTATCACGAACGTTCACTTCACGCATGTGCCCTAGCGCCACGTATTCGCATAGGAATTCTCCATATAATAATTTTAATTTCGGATCTCTACCAAAACGCCTCTCCAAGCTATTGAAACGCTTCAACGTTATGTCACGCGATTCGCCCATTCGCGAGTAGGCATCCTCCTTCAGCGGTAACTTAACCACGTATCGGGCCCTGCGCATCCGTTGTGACGTGCCGCATGAAGTGCGTTTCGCACGCCTACTCCTCGATCGTGTAATTCGTTTCATTTGACATTTTCTCTGTCCGCCAAAATCTATTGACCCGCTCCTGCAAATCCGAGCCGTTGATCGAAACGTGCAAAGCGCGCAACTTCACCGGCGTGCTCGATACATCGTGCATGCGTCCCGCCAGGACCCAGCCCAGACACGTCTTTTAAATTGTTGGATGGTTGCATGTTGCCTTTATCTGACCGACGCACAGCAGTTGCCAAAATAGATCGGCCCCGACCAATACATCGATGTCAGCTGCCACGTTAAATTGTGGATCCGCTAATTCAATACCGGAAGGCAATCGGAAAGCGCGGCGCCCGATAATAACCGACGGAATTTTGCCCGTGATTCGGTCCGTGACCATATACTCGATCTCCGTCATGAACGAATTCACCCGCGAGCCAAGCTTCAAACGAGCCATTTGAGTCACCGTGGACTCCGCCTTGCCTATACTCGATACGGAAATATTTATCGGTCGTGTCTTAAGCCGTAATGCCTTTAAACAGTTGCCTGATATGAAATTTGCCTGCGACCCGGAGTCAAGCAAAATATGACACGCCATGCGCGTCCCGCTAACATCGTATACATCGACAACGGCCGTTGAAAGCAAAATCTCTCCGTCACCCCTCCGGCAAGAACTGTGCGTCGCTATTGTCCGCTCGCTTGAGGCCTCGATTGACGCCGAGCTGTTATCGTCCGTTTTCCCTCGCGGTTTTCTCCCGCGTTTTGTGTAATGTGCAGTAGCGTATTTATGCTTCGAATTTGGCACCAGACTGTGAGCGAGTGGCGGGCCGCCCCACTGAATATCAGCGAGTTTTTTTCAATGGAAGACGCTATTAAACTTCGATGCGAAAGCAACACGCTGCAGTCGTACATAAATGTCGAGACGAAAGCAACACACCGCTGGTGTATTTTAAATTGCTTTATCGTCGCTATCGAGTGAGTATTATGCTTCGTGATGAGACATGTAGCTGGTTGGTTCCTTTGCATTTGATTCACATTACATATTCTTTTTTATTCTCGGAGTTTCACATTGATTATTGCTGTTGGTAGCTCGTTGTTTGCTTGATGCATAACAACAGGTTCAAAACGATTGCGACGTTGGCAACCAAATGTTAAATACGGAAAGTTACTGACGGCTGTTATAATTTGCCTGTAGTTCAACCAAAGCCAAAACGTTACAGATATCGCATGAAGAATTAAGATTGAGACTGTTATCTCCTTAACCGTTGAAAGGTCTCTGATCGTTACTTCAGAGGTAGAACTTGTAGTTACGTCTGCAATAATGCTTTTTAAGTTTACGTCTGAAATTAGAATTCCGACGATGACAGACCATAATAATCGCATCATCCTTGCGTATCCACGAATCTTTTAGTTTCTTTTTTAAAAAAGGTCTTTTCTATTTATAAAAGTAATATTATTAGAAATTATTTTCTTAAAAACGGTTTTCTCTATACAGGGTGTCCCACAATGAATGGCCAACCTGCCGAGGGTGTATAGTTTGAATGACGCTGAATAGAAAAGTCTTATACCATTTTGTGAATGGCGCAATATTATTCGAGATATTAATTATAAAAGATCGACAAATAGCAGAACGTTTTGAGCAGCGAGGCAGCGGTTGTTGTCGTGCGTTGCCCCCTCCTCATCGTCTCTTTCCGCGCGACAATACTCGCTACGCCTTATCTTCCCATTCCACTCGCCGCTGCCGTAGCTAGAACGCTCCTCCCACTGCCTCGCTGCGCAAAACGTTCTACTATTCGTCGATCTTTTATAATTAATATCTTGAATAATATTGCGCCATTCGCAAAATAATATAAGACTTTTCTATTCAGCGTCATTCAAACTATACACCCTCGGAGGGTTGGCCATTCATTGTGTGACACCCTGTATAGAGAAAACCGTTTTTAAGAAAATAATTTCTAATAATATTACTTTTATAAATAGAAAAGACCTTTTTTAAAAAAGAAACTAAAAGATTCGTGGATACGCAAGGATGATGCGATTATTATGGTCTGTCATCGTCGGAATTCTAATTTCAGACGTAAACTCAGAAAGCATTATTGCAGAAGTAACTACGAGTTCTACCTCTGAAGTAACGATCAGAGACCTTTCAACGGTTAAGGAGATAACAGTCTCAATCTTAATTCTTCATGCGATATCTGTAACGTTTTGGCTTTGGTTGAACTACAGGCAAATTATAACAGCCGTCAGTAACTTTCCGTATTTAACATTTGGTTGCCAACGTCGCAATCGTTTTGAACCTGTTGTTATGCATCAAGCAAACAACGAGCGTGATAGGGGAAGAAGAGAAGAATCTAACACCAAAAGAAGAGGAGACGAAACGCTATCAGGTAAACGACCCTACTATTAAAACTTACGTAAAAGAGCAATATCTTTCGTCGACAGATAGAGACGATATTGCGCGAGTAACTAGCGTTTCCGATAATTCAGCAAAGAAATTGCCGATATTCGAAAACACCCGCGCGAATTCGGCGTAAAAGGAGACAAATCTTGAAGTTGTAGAAATAATTCCTCTCACTCGAACACCGCCCTGCCGCGTGGAAAATGAATTCATTGGAAATCTTACAAGCGTTGCATCATCTCAATGTCAAATATGCGGGAGTCTATCCTGCCGACCGACTGCCGAGGGTATGGACGAGGTCGACAGCCATCATCGCTAACACAGATAATCACGATCGAGCTGTACAACATTGGATCGCCTTTTACATCGACGAGCAGGGAGCAGGAACGTATTTCGACAGCTATGGATTACCGCCATTGGACCCCCGATTCCTCCTACGACTTCGACGAAACTCCACCACGTACCAATGGAATAACCAGACTCTACAGGGAATGTTTTCTCAAACGTGCGGACAGTACTGTTGTGTATTTTTATATTTCATGTGTAATGGTTATAATCTTAGGTGGTTTCTTTAATCTGTTTACCATGGATAGTGAGCATAATGACCGTCTAATTGTAAAATTATTTCGGAAAATTTTCCTTCATAATAAAAACTCATGAGAAAAACCCCACTCTGTATGCTGTCATGTTCAGTCTTGTAGCGTTAAGCGTACAATTAAAAGAGATAATTAATTCTCAAAACAATGTTTCATTTTGTGTAACAATTTTTATTATATATTAAATCTATTGTATCTTTAACACATGCCTATTTTTCGTTCGCCTTACTCGTAATAAAATTTCTTTCGCCTAATTTTCAGGATTAACTTTTGTTTCTTTGTAAATCTTCCATCACACGCTGACTAAATAATAATTCGAAATTCGCAAACCCCGTGATCAATTCCTCTCATGCGTTTTCGTGGGATTAGATTTCCATAAACTTCTTATGCGATTTTAAATCATAATTTTCTATCATATAAAAGCATGTGAAATAATGAACTTTTTGAAAAACAAAGCGTGCCACAACACTGCGAGAACGTTTTTCTTTGTCCTTCCTCTCTTATCGGCGAAATAAAACGCACGTAGTACAAATCTCAGCGGGCGCCATTTTGCTAACTCTTCCCACGCGCGTTTCTAAATTTCTTACCCCTGTCTTTTCACCTGTCAGTTATGGAGGGAGTATTCAATCAACACGCACGGCAGCTACGGGGTATCCAATCGAAACGCGTGGCAGCTACGGAGGCATCCAATCAGAATGCGACATTTTTTCCTCCACCCACGTGCCAGCCAATCAGAGGCTTCCATTTCCCTGAGACCGCAACCGTCTGGCCCCTCCCCACCACCGGCAGGGAGTCGGAGTGAGGGGCTGGCGCCAGAGGGCCGAGGAGTGGGGGTTTGTTTTGACGCCCCATAGCTGCCACTATACTACTGTCGACTGATATTCTTTTGCTTCTCCAGGGGCATTCTATTGTATCGAGTAATTTTTTTGCTACAGTTCTAATTTCCCTATTTCTGCGAAAAATTCTCTTTGGTATCTTGTGAACGTAACACCTGTAGGAAAGATTAAAGGGCATTCAGTAACGTGCTTCTTTTTATTTCATTCATGAATATGTAAAAGTTTCAAAAAAACAAAAGTAACAAAAATTATATAATAATATTGTAAAATATTATAAATATGAAAACAAAAACAAAAAATTAAAACCAAGCAAAAAAAATAAAAATATAAAAGCAAGAAAAATTAAAAACCAAAAGCAAAGAAATAACAAAATTATGAAATGAGATTATAAACTTGCTACGTCGTTAGTTCCAAGTAATGCTAAAAGCAAGTTATATTACTATTTTCATAAAACTGATTTATATAATATTTTACTTAATATATTACATATAACATTGTTCAGTTCAAATTTGGAATCAGCAATATCAAAAACTTTTTAATAGTAAATTCGTTGTAAATTTTTCGTTTTTTAAAAATTATGTTGATCCGCCATCTTGAATACGTCATTTTGAATTTTCTAATTATGGCTCCATATTTCAAATCAGTCACCTCAAAAACCCAAATGGCTAAATCTTTATTTTATTATTCCTAATAACTAATGAAAAAATCACATTCTTTTCAAAAGAAGTAGCATTTTTCGTAATTTGTTTAATGATAGTGTTTTTGCAATTAACAAAATTTATTTGTTTAAATTATTTTTATGTTTATTCATTCCTAAGATATCTTTCATGCACAAAAAATCGGAACAAAATTGTCAAACATCAGTGAAAAGAATTAAAAATCATTATAAAAGATGTGTAACATTGGTGTTACACCAGGGCTCAGAGGGTTAACATTGCATGTTCCTCTTCACGAGAAAGAGGGAGGATGTGTACCTCGTAATAATATAGTCCCTTCTATTCTGCGATACGGTTAGCTTGATAATAGGTTGAAGTAATAAAAGGGAGAATAACTCGATCAAAGATCGTGCCATGATTGCCGTGGTTTATGCCTGTTATTACGTATCTCTTACATGTTTCATTGCAGCATGCGATATCACGAATCTCGTTAATACGGCATAACTACTGAAGTGGCCACGTCGATGCCACGATGAAGAACGTAAAAAAGACAAAAGAGGAAAAGAATAAATTTCTATCGATACGGATGGTGAGGTTTCTCATGAAAGTTATCGCTTTCTGGCCAGCTGAATCAAAAACCGAGGAACGATTATTGAATGGTATTGTGTATTATACAATATTTGTTGTTATCGTGGGTTTGTGGATATGTTGTGGAATAATCGTTCCTCGGTTTTCGATTCAGGGGGCCAGAAAGCGAAGGGGACCAGAAACATGTAAGAGATACGTAATAACAGATAAAATTCCTGTGGGTCTGCATTCTTTTTCCAACAACTTTATACACAGGGGAAGACAAAAATTTCTGTGAAATACTTCCATAACAAAAAGTCAGTTTTATTTATATTATTTTGTCACAAAACGCCGTTAAAAAATATATATATATATTATATATAAAATCTTCACCTTGCTTCAAAAATTTGTGGAATGAGCGCTCAAACAGAAAATTTAAAATTACATAAAAAACATGTTAAAGAAAGAGCTTCAAAATATTTACGACATTAAAATATTTAGTTTTTGAAAAACTGAAAATCTCCAACATTAATATAATCTTAGACATTTCAAAATATAAGATAACATATATACAATATAGAAAAAAATATATAGTGTAACGCTTTAGGAAACGCCGTTAAAGGTAACCGTCGACGCCGCGCCTGAGCCGGGTTTTACTTGTCCGTTCTTGATTTTCTCCGACGTACGCAGCATCGATAGTGCATGACTCAACCGATGCGCCGAAGACAATAACAATCGGTCCGCCTCTGGCGACAAAGAAAGGTCATAAAACTTAAAAGGGCCCAATAGCAAATATAAACGGCCCCCAACGATTTTTCGAGTCAGTCTTCTTCAGAGCTTCTCAAGAGTTAGATCTCGCGCGGCAGCCGACCATCGACGTACCCAACACGCCAAATAAATAGTTATTCGTTTAATTTCTCGGCCTTTTATGTGAAATCCCTTACAATATATATATATATATATATATATATGTATGTACATGCAATATTATAATACTTTATAGAAAAAATTACCCGGATTTATTTTTAACGGCGTTTTGTGACAAAATAATATAAATAAAACTGACTTTTTTTTATGGAAGTATTTCGCAGAAATGTTTATCATCCCCTTTGTATAAAGTTGTTGGAAAAAGAATGCAGATCTACAAGAATTTTATCTATTGTATTTATAGTTTGCACTTACAATTAGATGCGAAAAACTTTAGTTATTAGGCGATAATTAATCAGCTAAAGCTCGTCTGTAAATGTTATTATCTCAATACCATTCTCAATACCATTCTCAATACCTTACGCTGCAAATAGACGTTGAATTTGCAATGAGGTTTGATAGCTTGCAGGCAGACTACTGATGGAAGCGGCAAAGCGAAAGGGCCACAGCATTGTCCACTGGAGATCGAACTCAATACATACATCGTCGATTGATCGTTACCAGTAAAGGAAATGCGTACAATTATAACCTGTCACACCAGAGCGAGGTAATTGCATGCCATTTTCCCGCTTGTTAGCATAATGGGCTTCCACTTATGCCGAAGTGGCTCGGCCATTCGGATGCACTTAAGGACGTGGCGGCGTAAGAAAATCACGTGGTTCAGCATGATGCGAAATAAGGAGTACCGATCGGTTTATATTACACGGCTCTTCATGAAAGTAGTCGGGCTCTGGTACGTCGAGACACCGAGGGAACGGCTGCTCCTGCGCGGTGCGTTCGGCTATGCCGTTTGGGCGATCGTCTTCGCCATTCTCGTCGAGAGCGTTGATCTGTATCACTGCATAGGCGACTTTTACGTGAGTGACGCAGCGATCGCTTTTCGCCAAGTTTTCTTTGGAAGCCTTGGATTTATTTCGTTTTCATGTTAAAGTGCAATTTTATTTTGAGTTTTACTGTGCATTACTCCGGATTATTAAACGCGCTAAAGACCAATGAACGTTTAACATCCCCAATTTAGTTTCGAGAAATGAAATCTAGACAATGCAGTTCGATTAGTTTCAACAGCGGAACGTGTGTGTTTTGCTTTTATGTTTTTATTTTTCTTTTATTCGGATAGATTGAAATTGTTTTAATTGGAAAAGTATAATTGGAGAGGTCTGATACTGTGTACATGTGTACATGGGTATGTGAAAGTACGTATGCGAAAAGTGTATGTACATACCTTACATCAACTGAAAATTTTACGTAACAACTTTCAGTTGATGTAATCAAAAATAACAAAAGATTGTAAATTATTATACTTGTTTTTTTATAATTTTATTCTATTTTGATAAATATATTTTGTATGAAAACTAAAAAAATAACATCATAGTAGGATTTAACACCATTTGTAAAAATATTTATAGCATATGTGAAATATTATTTTAAATAAATAAACATTTAATTTAAAAAAAAAGTAAAATTTTTATTTTTTTTTCTTTTTTATACTAAATTTAATTGCTACA
This sequence comes from Tetramorium bicarinatum, assembly GCA_928718305.1. NCBI lineage: Eukaryota > Metazoa > Arthropoda > Insecta > Hymenoptera > Formicidae > Tetramorium > Tetramorium bicarinatum. Next base: position 24,767,210 of record OV788323.1, on the reverse strand, counting down.
ATTTTACTACACCTTTAACAGTTGATCAATTAATAAATTCGTTGTCTAATAACATGCCTGTTATAACAAAAAATATAAATTCAGCCAAAATATATTACTTTTAACATCTGTTTATTTATGAATTTGCAACATCGTCAAAATATAGTAGTGAGGATCTATTTAATTCTTGATAGTTTTGTTACTCATAGGCTGTTACATCCAACTTGTGTGTAACGTTGCTGTTAATAATGATACTAGTGAAGCTAGGTAGCTTCGTGTTCTATCATGACATGATAATGGACATTATTCAATTCGCTGAAAAACATTTTTGGAATGTCACTTACGACGAGGTTGGCACTCGAATCCTGGAAGCATACGACAAACTAGGAATGACTATGGTCTACACTTTTATATTCATCGGTTACGTAGCGATTTTCAATTATATCTCCGCACCTTTCTTCGGTATAGTTTTTGTTTCTACTTACGCAGATTAGTGAATGTTATCTCTCGAACTACTACGTAAAGTAAAGTGTCGCAAAGCGTCGCTCTACAGTGCGTCAAATACTTTTTTGCTGTTTGTAACAGGGCCTCAAGAAAAGAATGAAACGGAAAAGATTCTACCCTTTAAATTGTGGATTGATTTTCCATATCACTCGCCATACTACGAAATCACTTATAAGTAGCTATACTATGAGAGTTTCAACTCAGGTCCTCCGAGGGGGGAGCGGGGCGGGGGGGTATTCTGCGGGCGAGGGGGTATGACGTCACGCGGGAAGGGGTCTTTTATCTTATCTTTGTTTATAAACATATCAGATAACAGTCCTTTATCTTTGTTTATAAACATATCAGATAACAGTCCTTTATCTTTGTTTATAAACATATCAGATAACAGTCCTTTATCTTTGTTTATAAACATATCAGATAACAGCGGTATCAGATAACAGCGGTATCAGATAACAGCGGTATCAGATAACAGCGGTACCAGATAACAGCGGTGGGCATAATGCCGCTATCAGGGCCCCTCGGTACCCCCTAATTTCCAGGAATTTTGATATCGCCGATGTTTTGACTATCGTAGATATCTGGCCACGGAACGGATCTGCACAGCCCCCTCTCCCCCAATTTCTAGGAATTTTGATATCGCCGATGTATCGTATTTGATACATAATCCTGCCGCTATCACCCCCCCCCCAAATTTCCAGGAGGACTTTGATAAGATTGAAACATAATTCTATCCCTAATGATAAGACAAATCTGCGACTTTGAAACATGATTCTTTCGAGCGCCGATATCTGGCCGCTAATGTTATGATATCGGGGGTGACTTGTACAGACCTGCAAGCTATCCTTTGATAAGTAGCGGCAACTTTGAAACACGTTTTAACTTCCATGTTTTCTTTTAATTAAATGTTTAGTAAATTGTATGCACAAAGCATCAAAGTAGATATATGCTGATAACCGTGTTAGTTAGAAAGAGAAAAATGAAGGTATAAAATTGGTCCGGAAGCGCGCGAGATCTCAGTAAGGGCTCTGACAGTTTTTGTGATACGTGAAAAATGGCTGGTCAACCAAATAATGAAGAGATGGACATCGTAGATGTCGACGACGATGATGTCATGGATATCGTAGACGTCGACGATGAAGGTGCTGATACCGATAATTTCGAGGAGGAGGAGGAGGAGGAGGAGGAGGAGGAGGAGGAGGAGGAGGAGGTGATGGATGCGGAAGAAGAAGAAGATGATCACCCCTTATCAACTGATAGCGGCGGTGGTAGTGATATGAGCGATGACAGTGAGAATCCTGGAGAATTGAAAAACTATTATCTGGACCGCAAATAAACGCGCTTAGTGATCGCATGAAATGCTGCATAATATACTCATACTATAGGATGAGTGGTAATTATGTGTCATGTGTGACGTGCGCGATCGAATTCGCAAATTCTACCGATGGACCAATGTGGGCTATTCGTCAACACGAGATTGGGCCGCACGGTGCAATTGGTTCCCTACAATGTAGCAATTGCAGAGGTAGAGTGTATGCCATATTCCCATGCAACATGTGCCCAATATGCACACGTTGAATGATAATATAAAGTGCGGACAATGACATTCTTAGTCAGTTTAATATCCAGACTGAGGGATAAAACTTCTTTCGTTGCAAGAGAGTTAATATGGATAATATAAAGGATTTTGTTCACCGAAAATCGGTCGAGCGTCAAGGATATCGTCCTCTGACTCCACCGAATTCAGCGCCATCGTCGTCAACGTCGCGGCCATGGGAAAGAATGCGAGATGTACCAACGAAGCTCTTTACGCAAAAAGAAAGAATGCGAGATGTACCAACAAAGCTCTTTACGCAACCGAAAGAAAGAATTCAAGATTTTGTTCAGCGAAAGAAAGAAGGAATTCAAGATTATGTTCATCGAAAATCGATCGAGCGTCAAGGATATCGTCCTCTGACTCCATCGAATTCACCATCATCATCATCATCATCAACATTATCGACGATGTTGTCAAAGTAATAAGGTATATTTGTTTTTATTTATAGATGTATGTTCAATATTAACAAAATTTAAGTATTTTATTCTCTGTTTTTTAGAAAATGAGCCGCAGCTGTAAACCACACCATCGGAAGCTGTACCATCGGGGGGTTACAATTTAAAAATATAATTTAGTGTATTATGTAAATGTGTTATTAAAATAAAATCTTAAAAAATTGTTATATTTATTAATTATGTGTAGAACTATACAAACTACGAGCGATAGATGAAATGGAACGTATTAGAAAGGAAACGGAGCGAGAAAATAATCACATCATGAATTAAATTTAATCTTTTATTTTATTATTTGTTCTTACATATTCTTTTCTCTTACATACTAAAAATTAGAGCCAACAGCTCGCAATCGACGAGGTGATCTTTCTCGAAAGCATCGCTGGCGCGGATCGCGTTCGATATCTCGTTGGTATCCGTTAACGAAGAAGCGATGTGCGAAAACTGTGTAAATTTGGCGTCAACCGTCTCGATTATGTTCGATAATGATTCGAACGTTAAATCGATGCACGGATCCAGAGTAAACATAAACATCAACGTCGATTCAGTCATCGACAAACATACGTTCGATGATTCGAGACGTATGATTTTAGTACCGTTGATCGCGGAAGCGCGGATCGTTAGCGGTCCAGCGTTTATAACGGCGTCTTTACGGCTGTTCCAAAGTAAATTTTGAATATTCCATCGTTGCTCGTAGAGTCCCTTCCACGTTTCGAGAGACAATATCAGTTCGTTTCCACGATGATCTCCTATGGCAATCTCCACGTAACTCTGCGAACCCACGTTGATTCCAATTTCAAGATACTTGTATCCCGTTGCCGTCAGTGCATATCGTCTGCTGAGTATGCGCTGTATCCAATTGACCGCTCTTTTTTCGTCGAAAGATCGACTTCTAAAGAGAAAGGTTTTATAAAATATATAAAAATAAATACAAAAATATATAAATAGGAAACTTTATACTTACTCGTTACACTTTTTCTTCTTATTTTCATGCGACGGAATTTCCTCATGCTGAAGCGGCACGTAATAATTCATACGTTTCACACTGCTTCCTTCAGCGGCGTACATTTTTCTCACGATGAAGAGGTTCGTTTCGTACGAGCGGTCGATGCAATACTGATCGCGTGAAACTAATTGATGTGATCCACCCTTTTTAAGAGGAGAGGGGGAAATGTTTATTGAAACTTGTCGAAACCTGTTAAGATTAGAGGAGAGGGGATAACTGCGCACGTACATGAATCACCTTTTTTTGAGAGGGGGAAATGTTTATCGAAACGTGTCAAAACCTGAAAAGACGTTGAAAGAAACGTCGAGAAACATCTTACATACATCTAACATACATCGACATACATCAAGTGGTTATTAAACGAACATCTAGCATACATCAAGTGGTTAATAACAGAACATCTAGCATACATCTAGCATACATCTAACATACATCAAGTGGTTAAAAACAAAACAGCTCACATACATCCAACATACATCAAGTAGTTATTAAACGAACATCTAACATACATCAAGTGGTTAATAACAAAACGTCTAACATACAACTAACATACATCTAGCATACATCAAGTAGTTATTAAACAAACATCTAACATATATCAAGTGGTTAATAACATACATCTGACAAACGTCGAGAAACGTAAAATAATGTCAATATGAAGTAAATATTGTTTCGAAATGGGGAAGGATAAAAAAATGACGATATATGCGTAAATAGTATGCGTTTATTTTTTATGGTGATGCCACCAATTAAATAGTTTGAATACATTTTGCATGGCACAATTGGATACATGTTTATGACAACGCAAAGTATGTGTAGCGTCCATATTTTTCAGCGATTCCACGTCTTCGTAGTGCACGTCGAGGCTCTCGATGTAGATATCGTCTCTCGCATCGTCCAGGAGCAAATCCCACAGCCATTCTCGTTTCTCGAGTCCCTTTACGTATACGATGGGTGAGTTTTCGCTCTCCGTCACATCCCGCAACGCCTTTGTAATCATGTCTCTAGCCGTGAAGTACGGAATCGTTCCGTGCTCATCACGCCAATGCAATCCATGATGTTTCGCCTCCAACCAGGATACGTGAAGGAGTTTGCCGCTCTCAGAGAGGGATATATTCTCACTCATTATATCTTTGGAAGCTCCGAGCCATGGTATTTTCTCAGCAAGGCGGATAGAAAACACGTATCCTGGTTGGAGGCGAAACATCATGGATTGCATTGGCGTGATGAGCACGGAACGATTCCGTACTTCACGGCTAGAGACATGATTACAAAGGCGTTGCGGGATGTGACGGAGAGCGAAAACTCACCCATCGTATACGTAAAGGGACTCGAGAAACGAGAATGGCTGCGGGATTTGCTCCTGGACGATGCGAGAGACGATATCTACATCGAGAGCCTCGACGTGCACTACGAAGACGTGGAATCGCTGAAAAATATGGACGCTACACATACTTTGCGTTGTCATAAACATGTATCCAATTGTGCCATGCAAAATGTATTCAAACTATTTAATTGGTGGCATCACCATAAAAAATAAACGCATACTATTTACGCATATATCGTCATTTTTTTATCCTTCCCCATTTCGAAACAATATTTACTTCATATTGACATTATTTTACGTTTCTCGACGTTTGTCAGATGTATGTTATTAACCACTTGATATATGTTAGATGTTTGTTTAATAACTACTTGATGTATGCTAGATGTATGTTAGTTGTATGTTAGACGTTTTGTTATTAACCACTTGATGTATGTTAGATGTTCGTTTAATAACTACTTGATGTATGTTGGATGTATGTGAGCTGTTTTGTTTTTAACCACTTGATGTATGTTAGATGTATGCTAGATGTATGCTAGATGTTCTGTTATTAACCACTTGATGTATGCTAGATGTTCGTTTAATAACCACTTGATGTATGTCGATGTATGTTAGATGTATGTAAGATGTTTCTCGACGTTTCTTTCAACGTCTTTTCAGGTTTTGACACGTTTCGATAAACATTTCCCCCTCTCAAAAAAAGGTGATTCATGTACGTGCGCAGTTATCCCCTCTCCTCTAATCTTAACAGGTTTCGACAAGTTTCAATAAACATTTCCCCCTCTCCTCTTAAAAAGGGTGGATCACATCAATTAGTTTCACGCGATCAGTATTGCATCGACCGCTCGTACGAAACGAACCTCTTCATCGTGAGAAAAATGTACGCCGCTGAAGGAAGCAGTGTGAAACGTATGAATTATTACGTGCCGCTTCAGCATGAGGAAATTCCGTCGCATGAAAATAAGAAGAAAAAGTGTAACGAGTAAGTATAAAGTTTCCTATTTATATATTTTTGTATTTATTTTTATATATTTTATAAAACCTTTCTCTTTAAAAGTCGATCTTTCGACGAAAAAAGAGCGGTCAATTGGATACAGCGCATACTCAGCAGACGATATGCACTGACGGCAACGGGATACAAGTATCTTGAAATTGGAATCAACGTGGGTTCGCAGAGTTACGTGGAGATTGCCATAGGAGATCATCGTGGAAACGAACTGATATTGTCTCTCGAAACGTGGAAGGGACTCTACGAGCAACGATGGAATATTCAAAATTTACTTTGGAACAGCCGTAAAGACGCCGTTATAAACGCTGGACCGCTAACGATCCGCGCTTCCGCGATCAACGGTACTAAAATCATACGTCTCGAATCATCGAACGTATGTTTGTCGATGACTGAATCGACGTTGATGTTTATGTTTACTCTGGATCCGTGCATCGATTTAACGTTCGAATCATTATCGAACATAATCGAGACGGTTGACGCCAAATTTACACAGTTTTCGCACATCGCTTCTTCGTTAACGGATACCAACGAGATATCGAACGCGATCCGCGCCAGCGATGCTTTCGAGAAAGATCACCTCGTCGATTGCGAGCTGTTGGCTCTAATTTTTAGTATGTAAGAGAAAAGAATATGTAAGAACAAATAATAAAATAAAAGATTAAATTTAATTCATGATGTGATTATTTTCTCGCTCCGTTTCCTTTCTAATACGTTCCATTTCATCTATCGCTCGTAGTTTGTATAGTTCTACACATAATTAATAAATATAACAATTTTTTAAGATTTTATTTTAATAACACATTTACATAATACACTAAATTATATTTTTAAATTGTAACCCCCCGATGGTACAGCTTCCGATGGTGTGGTTTACAGCTGCGGCTCATTTTCTAAAAAACAGAGAATAAAATACTTAAATTTTGTTAATATTGAACATACATCTATAAATAAAAACAAATATACCTTATTACTTTGACAACATCGTCGATAATGTTGATGATGATGATGATGATGGTGAATTCGATGGAGTCAGAGGACGATATCCTTGACGCTCGATCGATTTTCGATGAACATAATCTTGAATTCCTTCTTTCTTTCGTTGAACAAAATCTTGAATTCTTTCTTTCGGTTGCGTAAAGAGCTTCGTTGGTACATCTCGCATTCTTTCCCATGGCCGCGACGTTGACGACGATGGCGCTGAATTCGGTGGAGTCAGAGGACGATATCCTTGACGCTCGACCGATTTTCGGTGAACAAAATCCTTTATATTATCCATATTAACTCTCTTGCAACGAAAGAAGTTTTATCCCTCAGTCTGGATATTAAACTGACTAAGAATGTCATTGTCCGCACTTTATATTATCATTCAACGTGTGCATATTGGGCACATGTTGCATGGGAATATGGCATACACTCTACCTCTGCAATTGCTACATTGTAGGGAACCAATTGCACCGTGCGGCCCAATCTCGTGTTGACGAATAGCCCACATTGGTCCATCGGTAGAATTTACGAATTCGATCGCGCACGTCACACATGACACATAATTACCACTCATCCTATAGTATGAGTATATTATGCAGCATTTCATGCGATCACTAAGCGCGTTTATTTGCGGTCCAGATAATAGTTTTTCAATTCTCTGTCCAGGATTCTCACTGTCATCGCTCATATCACTACCACCGCCGCTATCAGTTGATAAGGGGTGATCATCTTCTTCTTCCGCATCCATCACCTCCTCCTCCTCCTCCTCCTCCTCCTCCTCCTCGAAATTATCGGTATCAGCACCTTCATCGTCGACGTCTACGATATCCATGACATCATCGTCGTCGACATCTACGATGTCCATCTCTTCATTATTTGGTTGACCAGCCATTTTTCACGTATCACAAAAACTGTCAGAGCCCTTACTGAGATCTCGCGCGCTTCCGGACCAATTTTATACCTTCATTTTTCTCTTTCTAACTAACACTGGTTATCAGCATATATCTACTTTGATGCTTTGTGCATACAATTTACTAAACATTTATTTAAAAGAAAACATGGAAGTTAAAACGTGTTTCAAAGTTGCCGCTACTTATCAAAGGATAGCTTGCAGGTCTGTACAAGTCACCCCCGATATCATAACATTAGCGGCCAGATATCGGCGCTCGAAAGAATCATGTTTCAAAGTCGCAGATTTGTCTTATCATTAGGGATAGAATTATGTTTCAATCTTATCAAAGTCCTCCTGGAAATTTGGGGGGGGGGTGATAGCGGCAGGATTATGTATCAAATACGATACATCGGCGATATCAAAATTCCTAGAAATTGGGGGAGAGGGGGCTGTGCAGATCCGTTCCGTGGCCAGATATCTACGATAGTCAAAACATCGGCGATATCAAAATTCCTGGAAATTAGGGGGTACCGAGGGGCCCTGATAGCGGCATTATGCCCACCGCTGTTATCTGGTACCGCTGTTATCTGATACCGCTGTTATCTGATACCGCTGTTATCTGATACCGCTGTTATCTGATATGTTTATAAACAAAGATAAAGGACTGTTATCTGATATGTTTATAAACAAAGATAAAGGACTGTTATCTGATATGTTTATAAACAAAGATAAGATAAAAGACCCCTTCCCGCGTGACGTCATACCCCCTCGCCCGCAGAATACCCCCCCGCCCCGCTCCCCCCTCGGAGGACCTGAGTTGAAACTCTCATAGTATAGCTACTCTTATACTTTACAGGTAATAGAAGAGTATATAAAATTATAAGTTTTAATTAATTATTAGTAATCCATTAATAACCAATTAAGAATTTTCTTCATACCGATAATTGATTAATATTAATTGAGTTCAAATTTCGTTAACGCTTTACATTTTTAATACTTTATATATGTTACAGTTTGGAAAAACATTCACTAAAGAAATAAATATTACATTAGATAAGTTTTTCAAACTTTGGCATTTAACTTTTGCAGTATTTTCTTTTTATACACAGAATTTTCTTTTTTATATACAGAAATTTAAAATAAAAAATAAGAATTAAATTAAATTGTTTTATTAAAAAATTTACATTTCTTTTATTTTTATATTTCAATAAGCACCAGAAAAATGTGGTTTTATTAGAATAAATTATTTAAATACAGAAGAAAAATTTTTTAAATGTGCATTAACGTTTTCAATTTTCTATGTAAAAAATTTTATATTACTATGATTACTTTTGCAGTCGCTCTCAACATTACATTCAGGTATCTGCACTTTCTGCTTTGACAATTTTGTGAGCACATTCAACATACACACGGCCGCGCAGCTAAAAATCTTGGCTCATAAAGTGGAAATCGTCGTCGAAGATTGCATCAAAGATACGATGGACCAGAAACGATCGATGGGAACGAATGCTGCGGTTCTGACGTTCAAGAAATTGCGGGACTGTGTGCAGCAGCACCTCACCCTCATATGTTACGTGCGTAACATGCAACGCGTGTTCGCCATTATATTACTCGGACAGTTGCTGCTTTCTAGCTTAGTCATCTGCTTCGGTGGATTTCAGTTTCTCGTGAGTTTTTGAATTTTACCGCCTCCCTCCTTATTTCACGTCTCGCTATTCTTATTCGCCAGTTAATTCTACCATATTTCCACTACAGAGAGAAATGTTCTCGCGAGAAATGCAATTAGGTTTATTTCCGTATTTAAATTGAATTTAATTCTTCAATTCTTACATTTATTTACAACGTTCATAATTTATAAGTATAAAAGTCAGTTATAATATGCAAGAGAATTGTAGAAAAGTTTCTAAAATATTTGTAATCATCACCTTTTTATTCTAATATATGTTTATTATAAAAATAATGAAAAAATTATATTTTTCTCTTTAATAATTATTTTGCGCTAAAAGGATCGATATGTCACCATTAAAAACTTTTTATAACGTATTTGTTCACAGGCGACGGAAGTGACTTTCAGAAAATGTAGTTTTGCCAACTATTTCGTGGGCGGTCTTATCCAGTTGCTTATTTATACGTGGACGTGTAACGATATAATTGTGCAAAGTATGGCTATTTCCAATGCCGCTTACAATTCGAAGTGGTATCTTTTACCCCATAATGCTCCAGGAAAGGCAATAAGGAAAGGGCTAATTATAATGATGATCAGAGCACGTCGACCGTGCATATTAACTGCTGGGCCTTTCGCGGTTATGTCCTTGGAGACTTTCACGGGGGTAAGTGCAAGGTTAACCGCGCCGAATGACGCGGTTCTTTAAAACTTCCTTAAAGAAATTTATTTACTGCAAGCCGTAAAAACACCGCTATTGGAGCCAGTTTTTTTTTTGCGTCAGCAATGCTATAGTCACGAGTCACACTTTATTCTTTTGCCCGGTTGTAAAATATGTCGATAAGGATACGCCTCGCACTTTTGGCACTTTCCTTACCTAAAATTTTTAGCCGCCAAGATTCATAAGATCGCCTACACTTTCTTCATTCTTTCGATATATAAATTTACATGGCTTAACTTTATTCAGATTTAAATTTCAAGCATTTAAGTACAATGATTTTAAACAAATATTTGTTTTTTTTATAGCCGTAGTATCTGGGTATCCATGAATAAAGCTGTGGATGAGAAAGAATGTGTTAAAGATGGATTATACAGCAAAAGAAAATGTTTTATTTTATATTATTTTATTTTTGGCTAAAAAATCATTTTTAAATGACTCATTTTATCTTGCTTGATTTTATACACTTATTTGTATTTAATATGAATTAATTTAATTATGATTTCGGTTATTATTGTTCAAGATTCTAATTATATTATATTATTATACAGGGTATCACATTAAAATGGGAAAAATTTTTAACTTTTGTGAAAATTACTACTTAGGGTTTTTTTGGGTCGCTAATTATGCTGATTTCAAGGCTTTTCAGACATAAATATGGTAAAAGTTTTAAAAAAATAGAAGTAACAAAAATTGTATAAAAATATTGTAAAATATTAAAAATAAGAAACAAAGTTAAAAAATAAATATAAAAACAAAAAATAAAAAGATTATGAAATAGGACTATGTTTATTAAACTCGCTATGTCATTAGTTCCAAGTAATGCTAAAGCGAGTTATATTACTATTTCCATAAAATTGATAATCTACATAATTTACTTACTATTGTATATATAACATATTTCAGTTTAAATTTGGAATCAGCGATATCAAAAATCCTTTAATAGTAAATTTGTTGTAAATTTTTTTGTTTTTTAATGATTTTGATCTGCCATCTGCTCTTGAATACGTCATTTTGAATTTTGTAATTATGGCTCCATATTTCGAATCAGCCACCTCAAAAACCCAAATGGCTAAATCTTTATTTTATTATTCCTAATAACTGACGAAAAAATTACATTGTTTTCAAAAGAAGTAGCATTTTTCGTAATTTGTTTAATGATAGCGCTTTTGCAATTAACAAAATTCATTTGTTTAAATTATTTTTATGTTTATCTATTTCTAAAATATATTTCACACACAAAAAACCAATCCGAAACTGTTAAACATTAGTGTAAATAATTCAAAACTATTATAAAAAAGGTTTAACACTGGTGTTACACCAAGGCTCAAAGGACCAAAAGGTCATTATTTTTTCTCAACTTTTAACGCTATAGTTTTTAATATAATTGGCCCGAAAAAATACCATAATTACCATTTCCGAAAGTTTAAACTCTCCTCTTTCTAATACCGTCGTTAGAATTGATATTATGAAGCGATATAAAAAAGTTATAGCTCATTTTTCCAAAAAAGTGCCGGATTTATTATGACTTTTTTTTTAAAGTCCCATATTTTTAATTCGAAACCGTCTTGCTAGAATATCGTAACCAAGATAAAAGGTGTCATGGATATCTGCTTTAACAAATCCGATTGGATTTTTTCGAAAATTTAATATGGCGGTTTCAAGATGGCGGCTCAAATAAAAAAAAACCGATATTTCTCCGATTTTTCCATTCTAATCTCACTAAAGCTTTTTCAAACTCACTTTAAATACATGAATTCTATATCCAACATGCGTAGAAATCATAAAAATATGTGGTCAATACAAAAAAAAATCTTATTCCTCAGAAAACGCGAAAAGGGGCATGATAAAGCAGCGAAGTAGTAAATGTATAATGTCAGTATACATTTACTACTCTACTACTAAAATCGCTGCTTTATCGCTGAGAAAACAGCCACATTTCGTGTTTTCTGAGAAATAAGACCTTTTTTCATATTACTATATTGTTACGTTTAGTCCCAGAAAAAGTTTAAGAAATAAGGGAAGCGAAGGAAAGGCTTCCCGAAAAGAGAAGAGAATGGAGGGGAAAGGAAGACGCAATGATTTCCTTGTAATATCGCCTGGTTTGTAGTGAGAAGGACAGATAGGTAGGCGAGTCGTGCACACCTATTGTGACTCCAGCGTTGGGTCAACGTCTCGGATAGACGTTATGGTGCCGTGCTAGGAGCAATGTGCTCGTGGTCCTTGTTTTGAATCAGAGAACTTAATCTCTTTTACTCGGGATAGGACCATGTGCGATTTTTAGCGAGCAGGAGCGAGGAAAAGTTAAGGATGGTTGAAATTAAGTGGCATATAGATTTTTAATTTGATTATAATAATAATAAAATTTATTATAATAATAATAAAAAAAAATGATTGATTGCAAGTTTAATAATATAAATACATAATTTTAGTTAACAAATAATTTATTACTATTCTTGTTATTATAAAAATAATAATCATTTCTGTACAATGTTATTTTTCAGGCTGTGTGTGTGTGTGTGTGTGTGTGTGTGTGTGTGTGTGTGTGTGTGTGTGTGTGTGTGTGTGTGTATACATATATATATATATATATGTATGTATATATTTTTATAAACGAACGCTCATGTGCGGAGAGGATTAAAGGATTTCATGGAGGGAAACTGTGGAGGGGGGAAATAAATTGTAAAAATGGGAGACGGGGACTAAATAAGGATGGGTATCATGAGAGATAAAAACTGGAATTACTTCATCGAGTTGGGATTCTTGTATTTTAGAACGGAAGGAATTAAGATCGATGCCATCAGGAGTTATTCTAAAGGCATCGTGGAGAAGAGGACCATAGTGTTGTTCGAAGGATGTGATTGAATTAATAAGTTCTTCGGGGGATAGGCGACGGGGAACGAACGCGCGGCGGTGTAAGTGCTGGCGATGGTGCGCGAGCAGGCAGCGGGGGTGTGGACCCGTGAGAAGGTGGTGATGTAGGTGCGTTTGGGTCTAGCTGGCGGAGTTCGCGGCACTGTTCTATTATTTCGACCTCCCTTACGAGATCGGACAGCAGATTTGTGACGGCCCGACGAACTCGACGGTTTAGATGGTTCCGCTTGTGCCTGGCTGACCGGTTGCTAGGACGCGGCGGGAACGCGGCGACTGGGCGGTCCGATACTACGATCAATGTCGGTTGAATAAAAAAAAATTGTAATTTAAATGGATGGTTGATCGGGGGTTTCTCGAAGTCAGAAAGGTGGAAGAGAAGTATGGTAGTTGAGAGTGCGGATCCGACTCCAGAGCGCTTGACCCACCTGGTTGCCCAGAGAATCGAGTTTTCCGGATGCGGAAGGACGTGAAAAAAGGAACTACAATCGACGGTAGGCAATTCAGGGAACCAGTTTAACGCGAGACGATTCGCGATGATCGAGATAGAAGAGATAAAAAAAAATGATGGAGACTTACTATTGCTGGTTTCTTTCGATGTGTAATAGACTCTCGTGAGAATTGGCTCGGCTCGGCTTAGTAGGTCGGGTGCAGCGTCCAGTTGGCTCGCGGAACTGAGTTTAATTCTTTGACTGACACTGACCGAGAACGACTTGATTTCGCGGCGAAAATACTGTCGAGAATACTAGCGAGAGTACTAGTGAAAACACTGGTAGCGGACACCGGCGAGGATACTGCTGATAATAACGGCGAGGAGACTAATGGTGCTAGACCCGAAATCGTGGGTTTATATACAAGGAAATTGAAGGGTGGGAGTGTCGGATTTGTGTTTGCGAAGCGCTTTTCGTTTTTTCCAATATTGATTGGAAAATCGGTTAAGTCATAGCTCTTAAATATTGACATTTACGTTAGATGGAATAAAACGGAGTTTTACGCTGGAGTTAGGCAATAATGTCAATAAGCCCGGCGTCCGAGCGTCCAGATAATCATTAAGATATTTTGACATCGGATGATTTGTTTCGATTTTTCGTTGGTGATCGGCTGAGTCATGTTCTTCAAATATTATCAATAGATGAGATAGAACGGAGTTTTCTGGGCTTAGGCAATAATGTCAATAGGTTCGACGCCCGAGCATCCAGATAACTATTCGAGAGTGTTTTCGATTTTTCTTCGGTGATCGGCTGAGTCACGTTCTTTAAATATTGATAATAGGTGAAATAGAACGGAGTTTTCTGGACTTAGGCAATAATGTCAATAAGTTCGGCGCCCGAGCGTCCAGATAACTGTTAGACACCTGCGCTCGCGATGCATATTGATGTTGCGACAGCGCGTCTTAATCTATGTTGCGCAACCTTGCACTTGTCGACAGCGTAACAACGTCCTTGACATTGATATTATTTGAAGATCGATTGTTTTCTATTTGCTTCTTTGAGAAAAATAACGCGTCACTTCGAATAGCTTAATGCAGCTGTCGACATGCGCTGGTTTCTCTGCCTAGAAGATAACGTTTTTCCCGAATGGAAGAAATCGTGGAGTCCACAGGACGTAATAATATATTTTCATAATTTCTACGCATGTTGGCTATAGAATTCATCTATTTAAAGTAAGTTTCAGGAAGATTTATTGAGATTAGAATGGAAAAATCGGAAAAATATCGGTTTTTTAAATTTAAGTTGCTATCTTGAAATCACCATATTGAATTTTCGAAAAAGCCCAACGCGGTTTGTTATAGAGCAAATATCCATGACACCTTCTATCGTGGTTACAATATTTTAGTAAGACGTTTTTAAATTCAAAATGTGGGATTTTGAAAAAAAGTCGCGAAAAATCTGCCACTTTTTTGGAAAAATGGGTTATAACTTTTTTATATCGCTTCATAAGTCAATTCTAACGACGGCATCTGAAAGAGGAGGATTCAAGTTTTCGGAAATGATAATTATGGTTTTTTTTTAGGCCAATTACATTAAAAGATATAGCGTTGAAAGTTGAGAAAAAATAATGGCCTCTCGGTCCTCAAAGGGTTAATACTTTTAGATGTAGAATAATAAAAAGAATCGACTAATATAAAAAACACGAAGAATTAGGTTTAAAAATTTTATTGCATTTTTTAATTGCATTGGTGGATTTTGAAAAATTTCATATCTAAAAATTAATACTACTAATCGATTCCTTTTATTATTCTACATCTAAAAGTGTCAAGGTAAAATCATTGAAAAGTGAATACTTTATTAACGAAAATATACTTTATTATAATATTTTGGAAAGCTCTTAAAATAAACTACAAGAATGTGCAATAAAAAATAGACGTTTTCACTAAAAAAAAAAGTTGACGTTCAAATAACCTTGAAATTGACCCCAAGGACAAATTCAAAGTCACCGTCACATGGCCCCCTTTAAACCCTACAACTTTTGCCTAAAATTTATTTTCGACAACACTTACTTTTCAAGATATTTTACTGTCCAAGTTAAAATGGGATACCCTGTATACTATACAATTATTTTATGTAATTAAGTAATTGTATTTAATTACCTTGTTTCCTTTCTGTTCCATATGTATATATGTTTATGCTTGCGAATTGACTTTTAATATCTATTGTTTTGTTTTTTTTATAACATTATAATATTAATTATATTTGCAACAGATATTAAGCACAGCGTTGTCGTACTTTACGTTATTACGACAAATGAGTGAAGATAATATATAAGTTATAAAATACAGTTTTCAAGAAGTTCCTGACTTTGAAGTTGGAAAAATTCATCTAATATCTATTACACATCATATATTTGATTTAACAATACATACTTATACTAAAATTAAATTTCAAAATTACTGGAAAACTTTTGCATCTATTCTGTTGGTAAGTGTCCAATCATATATTGGATATTTTCACGATAATACTATATTTATTATACTTATGACAATAAAAGTATTTTCATTTTAAATTTATGTGTCAAATATATCTTTTTCTAAATAGTTCCTATTATGACTATTTATGAGTTATTACAACTTGTGTTTGTAACATAGATACAACAATTAAAGAGTTAGATTATTAAAACAAAATTAAATTTGACATTTCAAGGATTAAATAAATTTATGTTAATATTATACTAAAATTTATTAAAGAAAATATGTTTATTACTGAATAGAGTAACGAAAGGTTATATGAATAGAAACGTTGTAAATTTTCATACTTTTAATCTTCAGTAGATCATTACCCGACATATGATACACGTTAAATGTGAATGTAGGGGCACATTAAAATCGTTGCCATCAGTTGGCATGCTTCATCATTTTAAGTTTTCAACAAACGAGAATAATAAAAAATTGGAAATTAATAAGAAATTGTAAGAATTACATACATATAGCATAATTTGAAAATAATCAAATAATTTTATGCAATTTTTTCAAATTAATATAACACTAAAATTTATTTTTATTATAATAATTTATTTACTTTTTATTTTATATTTTGCTTACAGATATTATATTCTCACTTATTATATTCTCATTGTTTATATTTTTACTTTCTTGTTTATCAAGTATGGTATATACAGAAAATACAGAAAAAATATGATAAAAACATCAAAAACATATTCGAAAAAACAATGTACAATTATTTCAAATATGAGTTTTCATAAAAACTTCATCTAAATCTTTTTTCTTTACAATTACTTATGTGATTGAGATTCAATCATCACTATTTTATTCAATCATCTATTTAATATGTTCCAGCTGGAAAATTGAAACAATGTATTTAATATGATATATTATTCATTTTCTTCTTTTTCTCCTTCTCCTTCTCCTTCTCCTCCTTCTCCTTCTTCTTCTTCTTCTTCTCCTCCTTCTCCTTTTCCTCCTTCTCCTTCTTCTCCTTCCCCTTCTCCTTCTTCTCCTTCTTCTTCCCCTCCTTCTTCTTCCCCTTCTCCTTCTTTTCCTTCCCCTTCCCCTTCTCCTTCTTCTTCCTCTCCTTCTTCTTCTTCTGAGCCTTGCGCAGCTTGAACAAATTGCTTGAACATCTCGATAGGTTCACCATTAGCTTTCTCGTATCCAGGTGTAAATGTTTGTACTCTTTCTAACCAGTCGGAAACATTTTTATATTCTCCTAAATCGAATCCAAAAACCTAACATAATTTATAATAAACTGATTAAGTTTGTAGGCATCAGATATTATAGAAATCAAATAGAAATTGGCAAAACAATTAAATCCAGATAAAATTATTAACAAAGAAGAGAGAATAATCTTTTGAAAATATTTATGAAAGGAAGATATTACACCAGAAAATAAACCATTTATTGTTTTATCTTACTTAAAAAATAATTATTTATATTGCATAATATCATCCAAATTACCTCTGCTGTGGTTACGGATGCAACTAAGGCAAGATCAGCGATCGTTAAATTATCTCCAGTCACGTAATCTTGACCTTCAAGAAAATTATTCATAATTTGGATAGCTTCTGTTAGTTTTTCATATTGCTCTGGATCATACGTATCGGCTTCTTTTCTCATCACGATCATCTACGACAAAATGTGCAACAATTGGTTACACGCAGCAGTACGGTTTATTTAGAAATAATGAAATATGTACATACGTAATAACCGAAGACACTCGCATAAATATTGCCAAGATCGAAATATAATCGTTGATTAATTAAAGCACGTGCTTCTGGATTCCGCGGATATAATGTTTCATCCTGGCCATACTGATCAACCAAATATGCCATGATGGCTCGACTAAAATATGCCATTTTTAAAAATAAATACCTTAATATAAATATCGTAAAAGTTATATTATATATTATATAATCAATATGATATATTATTAAGATGCTTCTACAGACCTTTCTGATAACTTGAGATCGTCGTCAATTAGAAAAGGAATTGTCTTTTGCGGATTTAACTGGAAAATAGAATTGTGCTCTTTCTAATACTAAGAAAACACATTGTTTCACAATATTTTAATTTACGTGCAAATTATGTTTGTCTAAAATAAGAAATAAAAATATTTCTCCTCGTAATACATTAATTTTTCATACCTCCTCAAATTCCGGTGTCAAATGGTCACCAGCCATTGTATTCAATACTATTAATTCCATTTCGAGCCCAATTGCCTCTGCCACAAGCATGACAGCGCGGCAAGGTGGACTCGGAGGGAAGTAATATAGCACGGGCATTCTTAAATAGCTCAATTTGCTATTTAATATCTGTTATTTATTTTTGTAATGTGTTTAGGAGTGTTATACCTTGTCAATTTTAAATCAGCAAAGTAAGTTCTTAATAGACAAAATATTCTGCGAAAACAAATGCACGTGCAGTCCCAGCTTTGCACGAAGACTGAACATTCCTAGACTGTAACAGTATAACTTTTCACCGAATCGATAAATTGACTTGTATTTCGATATGACTATAGCTTTGTCCTTTATTAGAGTTTTATTAGAGACAGTTGCGAATAGATAAATGGATAGGTTATTTATGTCTCTTTTAAGGATTATAAATGCTTTAAACAGCTGTATAAAATATAATTTAGACAAGATAAAAAAGATATAAAAATTATATAATTCCAAAAATATTTAAAAAAAACTCGAAATGTGATATTAATGGATAAAATCAATGGATCTCAATATCTTTTTGTTCATTAAATACTATGGACTAAAGTTTTTACATAGTCTCATTCTTATAATATCCTGTAATTCTCATTCCGTTAATATCTGTCGTAATTCTGCAATTGCCGACTAAATATAACGGATGTAAGTACAGGCTCTTATGCAGTAATTATTGCTATCGTTAAATGCTATTTAAAGAGCAGAATCAAGTAAACATCGAATTTAAAGCACGACTATTAGCGGCAAATTACGCGCGTAATGAAAACGAGCCAACTCATAAGTCGAAAGACTCGTTAATCTTTGAATCTTTAAACCAAAGATTATTTCTATGAAAAGCGCGATGCGGAAATAAAAATGGAGTAGAAAAGTTATTAATTTCATTTTGACATATTTCTAAAGAGAACTTGCGGTTAAAGAATTATATGACAATTTTTAATTCAGTAATTATTGTAACATTTCAACTGTTGCTTTGAAGAAGACGTTAGAAAATTTTCTCTTATTATTATATTTAAAATAGTGATATTTAAATGTCATGCAGACGTTATGAAATTTTCAGAGAAATAATAAAACAGTATACACATTCAACACGCACTGTTCCTGATTCACAGTGCTCATTCGTTAGTTTTAAATTGCTCTCATTTAAAAACTACTATTCAGATGGAATTTTACCACAGAAAAAAAGTTGTTCTTTCTGGTGTAAAGAATTGCATTGTGCATTCCACATGCGCAAATTCTAGGTCACCTTACATATCTATATAAAAATACATCTATCTATATATATCTATCTACATATATCTATCCATAAATTATCATGGTGTGAAGAATTTTTATTAGAATAATTATATTAATTATTAATTAGTTTTACACAGTTTAAAATACTTTATATATATATATATATGTATATATATATATATATATATATATATATATATATATATAAAACATAACTTTGCGACAGTCGATAAGATGGAATTTACCTGTTAACAAGATTTCAAGTGGAAAGAGGAAGATTTTAGTCTGGCATCGTGGAAACTTTTTGTTCGTGACAAAGCCATGCTACAAGCTAGGTCAAGATTCTCCAAAGGCAGAGCGTTCATGGAAACTATGCTAAAAGTTTTCCTGTTGTTAAGTGACCAACAGAGGTGAGAATTTCCAACTTTACATCCGTGAAATTTGCGGGAAATATATATTATCTCGTAATATTTTAATAATAATTTTTATCAAATATTATAAAATAAAATACTGACCGAGGAAATAGAACATTAATTAATATTATGTTTTAAAATATATTATATAAAATACAAGTTTTGTGCTTTCTGCCAATTAAATATTGTTTACAATTATAATGAGTTTATATATATATATATATATATATATATATATATATATATATATATATATATATGTATAATTACACATATAATTCCCAGTGAAAAATGGTTGGTCAAATCGATGTCAAATCGATTCGATATCTTTTGCGTCCAAAAGACATCACGACGACGTCGATTCGATGTCTTTTCGGTCATCATTTCTCACTGAGTTGTCTGCGTATGTGTTGTATTAATAGATGTAGGTTTCAGAAAAGATATCCGTAATAATAATAATAATGACTTATTGTCACATTTTTAATTTTCTCATACATTTTCTTTTTATTGTAGTTTTTTTAAGTTATAATAATTTATTCATTTCTGTGTTAAAATTATTATTAATAATAAAATAGAATAACATTTTAATGTTTTTAGAAAATTCAGATGTTTAATCCTATTCTTTTTAATTTTCATAATTCTTCTAATTAAAATTATAAATCTTATATATATATTTTTTAAATAAAACACTCTCTTAATTTGTTTAATCGTAATTTATTTGTGCAAAATCCAAACCTATGCTACATAAAATACCGCAAGATACAGTAATATAAAAATATTTAAGCACCAATACATCAAATCTCAAATGTCATAGAATTACTTCTTTTTTTTGAGGTCGACAAAATCTTTGAATGTTTTTATTCCGACGCTTTCGAGTTCATTATATTTAGGAGCTTCGGCTTGAATCCTGGCAAACCATCTTAGAATGTTGCTATATTTACTCATGTCGTGGTCCATTATCTGCAAGAAGAGAAACGTTAATGTTTAAATTGCTAACTCAATGTTATTTTCGTTACAGTAATCTACGAAACTATATTTTTGACAGATTTGTTTTTTATTTTATTCATTTGTAATCAATGTTTTATATATCGAAGTTTTAAAAAGTAGAAAAGTTTATTTAAAATTGACAATAATACAAATATTAATAATACAAAAATTGATAATAATACAAATAAGTAATAATACTTAATATTTGATTTTTAAAGAAAAAAATAGTGCATTTTTATGTCTCAGAAATACTTCTTTTTTTTTAAATTAATAATTTACTAATTTTATAAATGTTTTAATGAATCAATAATGTGTGTTTACGTAAAACCAATTTCCTACCTTAAAATTAGAAATCGTGACGACCAAGGTAAGATCAGCGATAGTTAAAGTTTTTCCTGCCGCATAATTTTCTCCTTCTAAGAATTTATCTAAGAAACCTAAAGCATTGTTTATCTTGTCTAACTTCGTTTGATCCGGAGTGACGCCAGTAAATATCAATACATACTGCAATTAACGTTCATACATGTAACGTTCGTACTAATTCTATCAATCATTAAGTATTAAGTATAATTATGAAGTTTGATTGTAATTAAGATTGTAATTAAGAATAAATATGAAATATAATTTAGCGATCCAAGGATAACTTACGTAATAATCGGCAAATGATTGATACAGAGTTCCCAGGTCGAAGTACAATCTCTGATCAACCAGGGCACGTTTTTTTGGATCTTTCGGATAGAGAGAATCGTTTTTGCCATATTGATTAACCAGGTAGGCCATAATTGCGCGGCTGTAAATCGACGTAAAAATGCGTAAATAATTAATATTATAATATTAAATAACACTAATTTTATCGATGAATTTGTAAAACATATACATATATTATATATGTATGAATTTGAAATCAGCCCAATTTGTCCAAATATAGATTTAATAGCAAATAAATTGAACTTAAAAAAACATAGTAAAGTTGACAGTTGTAGAAAAATATATTTATTTTATACTAACAATAAATATATTTATAGAAAATATATTTAAATAAAAAATACATTTATTTTAAGAATCGAACTTGCAATATATATTAAATATTAAGGTAAAAAGATTGAAAAAAGATATATATATATGTACCTTTCCCACAAATATAGACCATTGTCGTTTAATGTAGGTACTGTATGTTGTGGATTCATCTATATTAAAAAAAAATACAAATTAACGTTTATGTTAAATTACTTGATGTTTGAAATTTAGAATATTTTTTTATTCGAGTTAATTGTAAAAATTTGAAGAAAAATTAAAAATAGAAGTAGAAAACTAAGTAAAAAAAAACAAACATTGCTCATGTTTTTTTAATATTAAACGATACGGTTTTTAAAGAAAACATATTGCTTTTAAGGATAACATTTTGTTTGAAGAATTTCTAATTTTAATTTTAAAATTTACTGTGTCTACCTTTCCGGCATTAATATTGAGGCATTGTTAGTGTAAAATAAATTTATGTTAAAAAAATTATGTGAGGAGAAAAATAAAATGTTGTATGTAAACAGAATGTTTAAATTAAAAATCAAAAAGAATGTTTAAAGCTTTCATAAAAAATGTTTTTACATTTTTAATAATAAGAATATTAAAAGCGGTAGTAAATAAATAACCAATAAATTTGTTTGTGCAACATAAACATGGCTATCTATTCTGAAAAAAAGTATTTAAGCAATTTGCAATTGAAACTCTATGAAATTTTCAATAAAATATTAATTAAAGAAGAATATTATAAATTTCTTAATAAATTATTTTTAAAAATAAAAATTATAAATAATTTTTACTTATGTGTCTTTGATTTAGGAATAATTTAATTTAAGAATTCTCTGGGATTTATATCTCTAACTACTTTATTTGATGAAAGATTCCGTTACAAGTTACCTTAACAAATTCGGGTTTCAGTTGTTCGCCGGCTATGAGGTCAACGCTCTTCAGGTTTAGATCCACTCCTACGGCCGCCGCTGCCAAGCGCACCGCCCGACATGGCCCGCTTCCGTTAACGTAGTAAAGATCGATGGGCATCTTGAAATCTGCGAAAACGCGCGACGCGCTATTAATGAAGTGACCAGTGTGATCGATCGCATGTCAGACATTCGGGAGTATTCAAGCGGGAGTATTCGAAGGTAGTCAAACTTTTTTCAACGAAAGACGAGAGTTTTTCATATTTAAAAGCGCAACGGATTATCCACGCGCGATGGTAGAAAAAAAACAGAAAGAAACGCAGTAATTAATGCATCGAGCGAAACAATCGGACGATATCTCAAACGAATTTAAGGCAAAATTAAATTTGCATCAATTAATCAGAAACAAACTTGTCAATGATAGGACCGCAAGTTATAGCGAACTGTGGCTTTAACACATTCGACTACGTGCACTGAGTAAACGCGGAAAATTCCGCAAGTTTTCCACGTTCATAAATTATCGCGTAACGAGGTACGATTTTCAGGCACTCAAGCCGATTTCCTTGCAAAGTCGACCTCGCGCACCCATAAATCACAAATATTCGCAATCGTTGAAGTAATCTTATCACTTTAGCAGTTTTGGCGAATTATTTTCGGGGCAGGTGGGGAGAAATCGGCGGGTGAGAAGTCACAGCGGACCGAACCTGCAGTTCGTACTCCCTGGAGGCACGTTGCGAGATTATAGCGGACTGTCTCGCCAACTTGCTTGTTCGAGCTATTTATAAGTGCGCGTAACACGGCACAGCCTCTGCGTTGCACGCACGTAGGAGTGAGATCGATTATGCGTCGAGGGTTCTCAATATTTACTCGTTTCCAACGAGGACGTTGTTATCTTTCGTTTTGTCATGACTTTTCAAATGTCCCACTTAAGGTGGCTCGTTAGCTACATAAATAAAACTTTGAAAGATTATTATTTAATATGTAATAAACCATCTCTCAAAATTTCAGACCCTGTTGCCGCGTAAATTATTGCAAACGAGCAATATAAAAAAATCATCTTTTAACAAAGCTCTTATTGAATTTTTACCGGAAATGTTATGATATCTTTTAAGAAAAACAAGAGGTGCTGATAAAAAACTGATCACTGAAAGATGAAATTATAAGCTTTCCAGTGGTATATGAAAGGTTGTGGGTTGCCGTGGATTTTTAAGAAATATTTTATCGAGAAAAGGATTATGCATGCGTGTCTCGGAAGTAAAATGTCTATCCTGCGAATGAGCAGCTGCTCGACTGGCGCGATCAAGGCAACAGTAATCAATCGACCTTTTATAATTATTATAAATTTATAAATTACTTATGAAAAGTCAATGGGACCATTATTAATATTAATGATATATTAATGATTTTTATTTAGATAAGATGTTTAGGAAAAATCATGATTTTATCAAGTTTTATGTGAGTTATGTTATTATACTATTATTATATTATATTATGTTATTATATTATACTAACAATGTCACTATCGAGCCACCTTAATTGCGACAAGTGATAAAAATTCCTTCGCACCGAGCAGATATATTATTCATTATTACACACCTTATTATACATTATTACATGGGCCGGTTTTTCTAACTTCTTGGTAAGCTAACTAATAGTTAAATACGTCTATCTCGTTTTGTCTTCAAATTAGACAAGTTCAGATGTATGATTTAACTATTAGTTAGCTTACCAACAAGTTGGAAAAACCGGCCCTAAGCGATTGAATGTCCGAGATCAGAGGGTGGCCAGCAACGATACTTTATTTGGCGCGAATCGACTTTGCTGACCATCCAATTACTCCTGTTACGACATTATCGCTACTTAACTTACTTTGCAACACTTTTTTCAGCAAATTTACATAAATTCATTATTCAATGCCTCAATATCGAAATAGGGACAATTACATTACATTCGCACAATTGTATCTATTCACATAATTGCCATAAAGAACTGCCGATAAGTCTTCTTTGCGGGAGTTCTGATAGACAAACTTAGATATTCTCTTTGAACTTAATCAGGCTGCGATTTAATTTGCTATTCAGTCTGCTAGCGTTTTTGACGTCTGATTAGTCCTTTTATCGGCTAATCGACGCTAATTAGTTCCAGCGTGCTGATGATTCATTGTCGTGACAAAAAATTTGCCAATCACGCTCTTCTTTACACATCATGAGAAAACTTTAAAGTACTAGCGTTACTGTTGTTAGGCGACTGATTCAGCAAGATTTGATCGGTGGCGGAAAAAATGACGTTAATCTCGTCCACGCCTACTTGGTAATACAGCATTAGCTTCTTAGTGGATGACATATCTTATTTTTCACGAATAATTATTTTATTACAAGTAACAAATAAAATGGTTTTAATAATAAGTGTTTTCGGTAAATAATCACCCTTACAAACCCCCCCATTAACGACTTTTATTTGATTTATTTAAATTGATTTGCGTAACATTAATTTTTAATATGCTGCTTTTCCAAAACCAATGACAAACATGCAGTAATGAATTTTGTTTTTCAAGAAAAACAAGAGTAATATGAAGTCATTATATAGTAATATATAGTAATAAATTATTATCACTTAAATGGAATATTTATTCTTTACTACATAAGTAATCTATTAAATGTACATAGTATTAGAAAATGATGTTCTATTCAGTAAATTTTTTCGTTTATAACTTTTTAATAAACGAGTGAAAATCTTTTGAATGTTACTCAAAAGAGTAACCGACAACATATCTCAAGGTCAAAGTCGTTGGTGGGGAGTTCGTAAGGGTAAATATTTGTCGCGTTTTCTTTAAATCTTTTCACATTTAATTTTTGAACATTGATCTAACTGTTTATGTTTAAAGCTTTCGGAAAATCAAGATAATTGTACCTTCCTCTCTGCGGACAAAAATTTTCTATATTGCAGTTAAAGCCTGCAATAAGTTTACGAAACAATAGCGAAACAACAGGAACACAATGCTACAGACACAGATTTATTTTCTTTCTTCTAAAAGTTACGTAAGTTTCACACAGTCGTCTATTTAAACACAGGATTCTCCGTGTTCCGGAGAAGTCGACGGTAGACAACCAGCTTCTCATAGCAAGTGAAAGCATTGGTCTGTGCGACCTTGAGTTTCAAGGTTTCTACATTCTGTGTGTTGCGCGAATGAGAATAAAGTATTCGAAGATCGCCATTGTTGGCCCTGAAAGCAAACGTTAGCGAACGGAAAGCGAAATTAGTCGTAAAAAAAGAATCGTATAGTTTTAATGATCAAATGTGATTCTCTTGAGAAATAAGCGATGGAAGATGTCGGTTTTTCCAAGTTACAACGCAGACAAAATCTTCCCTCGTTTCTGCCTCTCTCAGATTCTTTATTTAATCTTGAACAGAACTTTACGTTCCTCCTAAATGATGTTTATGAGGATTGGACATTAAGATACTTCGGTTTGTGTAGCAAAAAGATGGGGTTTTTTCATTTTAATATGTTTGCTAAAGAAGCTCGATAAATAATTTATAATTGAATGGAATTCCAGGATGATTTGTTTATATATATGTGTATACGCGCGTACATGACTTATTAACTTTAGTTTTCCCATTATATAAAAATGCGTCAGCATTCGTGCACACTGCGTACTAACACTCTCTTCTGTTTAATACATTTTTATTATTATTACTATTCAATGCATCACAACAATGCACACATTCTGAGTTAACCAAAGCATCCGAGTTTAATACATTTTTACGAATCAATGCAATAATCCTCAGCTGAAACATCAAAATTTAACTCTTTTTAATTTATAATCAAGTTTTCATCTCTCTAAAGATAATACCATTTGTTTTATTCAAAAAATATATAGAATACGTAAAATGTAAAATGTAAAATGTAACATTAAAATTTGTATTACAATAATTTTATGTCATTTCTGTATAAATTAAAGATAATAATAATTAAAACAAAATAATGTAATTTTAACGTATATATTAAATTGTAAATATTGTAAATATATATTAATATATAATACAATGCAGTAACACACAGTTGCAATTATCATTTTCAAAAATTAATTATATGGATACAATTCCGTAAAAGTTGCTTACAAAACGGAAAGCGTTTCAATTATATTGATGCCGACTACAGTCGCAAATACAGTCAAGTGAATGCAACGCGATCGATTGCCACATGAATACTTTGGCACACTTTTTTCTAGAACTACGTAAAATTAAGGTTTACTTCCACGCAAACATGTAGCATGGCGTTAAGATCGAAATAAATACAATTCCGACTTGGCATGCTGCAAATTCAAGATTGTCTTGATCAAAACCGGATGGTTGTGCGGTTTTAATCACTAGTGGTTGACCGACCAGCAACTTCTCCGAAAGAACGCGGAAGCATTATTGCATAAGTAGCTCTATCGAATTATTAGCCAGTTGCAGTTCGGCCGACGTTTAAACTTTTAACGCAATTATACTTGGAAATTTTCTACAAAGCAAATTAATTCGCCGCGAAACTAACTAGTATAAAGCGATTAAGTTAATAACGTCGATAGATTATCGCATAAACGGTTAGATCGGATTCATTCATTAAAAGTTTTCTCCACATTGCAGCATTGAAATTAGATTTCGCTACATGACGTGATAGTTTTCCGTATGTAAAATGATTAAAAGAAAAACTTGTGTGTCAGAAAAATATAGTTTTATTTAAAAGAGAAAGATTTGCGTTGCTGTATCGTTTGAAAAAAAATACAACTATAAAAGAATAGAATTTCTAAAAAGTTTACTTTTTCTTCTATCTCACTTTTATCTATTTTCTTATGAAAAAGAGCTCAGTTACTAGAATCACCTTGTATAGACCGTTCTCCTAAGCACCAGTTAAAGTTAAGTGGATTTTAACTGGTTCTCGTAACAGAAAATATGTATGTGTTTTCTTAAATATGCCGCTGTAAATCAAGTCGAGAAATATTGTTTTTAAACAAATTTGTTTTTATAATTAATTAATATACTATTTAAAAACATAATATTCATGTACGCCTAAAATGTAATATTGTGCATGTAAAGTTTGAAATTAATATATTAATTTTCAGTTGAATTATAGAAAAAAATATACACACATATATATATATATATATATATATCATACATTAAATATTATATGTTTACGTACTCCTATATAATAATCCATAGATTAATCTGATAAATTATTTTTCTTATGTAATATCTACAGAGTTATCAATGAGGAAAAGGCAATATCGCCTCAACATATCTGACAGCATGAGCCGACAAATGTGGCAATGATTTCTTGCCGCCTTAGAACTGGCTGGATTCTATGATTGTGGAACGCATTCCCGCCTCGTCATCGTCATATGTTGCTCACGTCAGTTGTGCAATTGTGCGCAATAATACAGCAAGGACGACCAATACATGTACATACTCAACATCAGTGTGGTAATATCAACGGAGATAAATGCTCGCCGGTTGTTGCGTAATTGTTAACGATAATGTAGCAGGGACAACCAATACATGTACATACATACGTACATATACTCAATATCAAAGTAGCAATGTCAGCGGAGATAAACGATTAAGTGAAGTACGCACGAAATGTCAATTTATAAAAATATCCAGAGTCACAGAGGAAATTAAATAATAGAAAGCGCTCATTTTAAATTGTCAATAATTATACTGTCAATAATTATACCGTCTCTTTTGTATTTCATCGACCTTAAGAATATGTGCAAATAAATAATGTTGCATGATAAACATTATCATTACTCATAATATTAAAGTTTTCGATAACAATGTTTTTATCGCTATTACGACTATGTTACTGCAACTATATTTAGGTCGCGAAGATAATTCACCTGTACGTATGTGTATGTTGGAAGGGGACATTTATCTGTATATATACATATATATATAGTCATTAAATGTTCCAATAAATATACATTATGTCCATAATTTTCTTATTGTTCTGTTATATTCATAATTTCTTGATATTATTTCATGTTATGTTCATAAACATCTCTTCTTTTATTTTTTTCTGCCTTGACGAACGATAAAAAAAAAAGAGGAAATAGATTTATTTCTGTCCTTTTACTTGTTATTTTTTTCTAATACTCACTCTTTTATTGTCATTCGTAGCTCGTTTTCACAGTGTGCTACAAACACAAATAACATTTAGCTATCAATCTTTGATAGATTAATAGAAATATTATTTTTTTCTACTCTTAAGCTTCTCTTTGATGGAAATCAATAACGATCGATTAGGTTTTTGTTTTTATTTCGAGGATCGTTATCTACCTCAACGCGCTACCCCAACACGCATTTGAGGAGAGTAATACGTTTCATGCATCTCAAAACTTTTATGCTTCCCATGACTGGACGTAGCACACCGTAATTAAGAAAATGAAGTGTAATAATAACAAAGTGAGGTATAACAACGCCGTTGACTTTATGTAATTTAAAACGCCGCTCGACATTGCTATTATATTCTTTCAACGTTTGCTGGATGAATATTGATTCTTGTTAGCTTTATTTAATAATTTCATCGTGAACACCATTTACGTGGAAATATACGTGGTTATGAAATTAACAGGAGTGAAAGTGTTGAGGATAACAAAAGACACATCATTTTTATCATAAAATTAATTATAAATTAATTTCTACAAACGCATATTTTTATGAGACTCAATTTTAAGTATATTTCAATCAATTTATTGAAATTTTTCGCTCTGTACAAAGAAGGAATACATATTGCAAAGATATAACGTTTACCTCTAAACAAAGGATCTGTTACATAAGCTAAATATGCAATAACAACGTTTTGAAAGTATTTATATTACATGGTTTATTATAACAAAGCTGTTGAAACGCAGGCAAACGCGTTGGCAAAAGTAAATTTTCACTTCTATAAGGTATAATAATGAGATTCCATGTCTAATCTCGATCTCAGGTAAACGAGAGTTACTATCGATCCTTCGCTTTAGGCGCGTGCACAAATATCCATATCAACGTTAACTAGATTCTTGCAGGTTCGCGTGGTACATCTCGGTAAACGCTTTAACACCCATAGCGTGCACCTCCTCGAATCCGAATCTCTCCAGGTTTTCCTTACAACGATCGTAATACGCGGCAACGTTATCGTAACGGCTGATGTCAAAGTCAAAACACTGCAATCGAGAAATCGGTTTCCGGTGTATTCGCGTACGATTACCCGATATAAAGTTATTCGTCGCAAAAGAGGAGACTTACCAGTGCCATACAGATAGTTGTACTGATAGTGAAATCGGCGATAGTCAGATTATCACCGGCTGCGAATTCCTTGCCGTCGAGAAAAGCGTTGAGCACCTCGAACAATTTCTCTACTCGAGTCATATCTGCCTCGTTAACGGAATTGGCTTGACCTCGGCATACTGGCATCTAAACGATGACGATTTTATCCGTCGTAGATCGTGTAAAAAATAATAAAAAGAAAAGAAAAAAGAAACTTATGCCAATATAATGTAACTCCAGGGTGTCCCAGAAACAGAGGATATTTTTTTAATTATAATGGAATTTTCTAATTATACGTAAAAGACGAATATAACTGAATGGAAACTGTCAAAAAAATCAATTTTATTATATAAGGATGATGAGACATCGTAGATTCCATTGTGTGACTTGTAAGTTATGATTTAAAAATTTTCAAAACATAACATCAATACGTACAAAACATTTGAAAACATTGGACAAGAGACTGTCAGCATCGAAATACATCATTTGATCGACCATTGCTCTTTCTTTCGGGTCTTTCGGATAAAGGGAGTCATTTTTTGCATATTTGCTGACTAAATAAGCCATAATAGGGCGACTGTAATACAATTTTGGCTTAATGGTAACAATAAATGATTATAGACAAGAATATGAATCTCTCACCTTTCATACAAAATAAAACCATTGTCGTCGATGACTGGTATTGTATGTTGCGGATTAATCTAAAATAAAATAAAATTTAATAGCTTTGAAAGCTTAAAAGCGGATTTTCTATACTCAATGTTTGTTTACAAAATTCCGATTGTGCAGATTAAACCGTACTTGTGCGTTAAGAGCTATTGAATCTATGCGAAAACCAGAGCAACGTAAACTGAAAAACCTGCAAAAATTCTGGCGTCAAAGTATCCCCCTTCATGGGATTTATAATCTTGATGTTAAAGTGAATGCCTAGTGCTTTTGCGAGTAGCATAATGGTGCGACAGGGTGGACTTAGCGGAAAATAATAACAATCAATCGGCATCTTCCTGCTTTTTCGCTTTTCTTGTTGTTTTCGTTATTTTTTCACGTCTTTCCCCCTTCACGTTTCTTTCTCTCCCGTTCCAGATTTTTATACTGCAACTTCAACTAAAGAAAAACTTTTCAAATTTGTAAACCTTAAATCTACATCTACGTGCACCGCTGCTACGTACGAATTTCCATCGTGCTTAGTTTTGAAGCAGAACGAGATATTTTTATAAGTAACTTTTCTGATCATTTCTGCACGAGATAAACGTAGTTTTTTACATAAATAAATGCAATTTATTACAGATGACAATATTATAACAAAATAAAATATAATAAAATATTATATTATAATAAAAATATTATAAGTAAAGAAGAAACAAATCAATTAAATAGAAGTGTCATCTTCGGTCGGCTTGGTAGTAGCTTGATAGTATTTTTATGTAAATTTTGTATATTTTTTTAGCTCAGCAAAAAATTGTGCGCATCGATTATTTGTCGGTCTTGAAACGTAGTTGTCCGTTGGAAAAGACAAGTTTACAAAATCTGACAATAAAGTTCCCGGACTGCAGCAATAAAAAAACGCAGACATCTCACGTAACAAAATGTTACATTTTATCTTTCAAAGTAGACCCCCATGACATCAATACACTTGACATTTGATACAAAGCCTCAAACTTTTTTAAAGTTCATAGTTGGAATATTGTACAGAGCACTCGTCACATTTAAAAAAAAATTTGTATCAAAGATGTGTCAAGTGTATTGATGCCATGGGGGCCTACTTTGAAAGATAAAATGTAACATTTTGTTATCTGAGATGTCTGCGTCTTTTTTATTGTCACAGTTTGAAAATTTTACACAACAGTCGAAGCCGCGAAAATGAGATTGTTAGAGTGTTGAAATAATAATGAAGCTGAGGGTGGAATAAGATGTCGAGAAAACAAGATGCGGAGAATTAAATTTTCTGTCATAAAAGAGTAAGTTTGTTATAAACGTTCTTTACTAATTTGGATCATTAAATTAAGCGTTAATAGTGCAAAGGAGTATTTGCGGTACGCAAATAACGTGAATAGTTACATCTCGCGAGAGCGAGCTCAGCAATCGCTCCGTTCCAATTACCGTTAATGCAGTAATTCCGCTAATTAATGCATCGTTTAAACGGCTTTCAAATGTGATCCTTACCTGTGACCCTGCTCAAACTCAACCAATTGATACGAATCGATGATACTTGCGACCGTCGGGCATCAGCTTAATTAATTGGCTTATCGTTCATTGGGGCAATGTACATACCGGAAATATGTCACTCATCGCCTCTCATTGGTAATAGTTTCATTGTAAGAAGCTACGTGTGCACGAGTGAAGAAAATGCGCGGGCGCACAAACGATTCGCAAAGTTACCATAGCAATAGTGTACCGCCAAACAAAACCGCAAAACGTTGACATTATCCGTTACGATCGAAAGTTCCCGGTAAGGTCGATCGATCGGTTAATAAAAACAGGAAAGACGTAGACCCAGTAAATGGAACTCGCTATACTGGCGTAACATATGTAAATGAAGTAGCAGAAAACGCGCGTTAAAAGATATATATATATATATATATATATATATTCGTTTGTTCTTACTCTCGATATTTTATTCAAAAGTGGAGTAAAACTAGCTAAATATTTTACTTCGAAAAGAGTTGAAATTTCATGCATTGTACGTGTACGCGATATACTTTAATACATTCACGCGCATAACTTTTATTTTTATCTCAAATAAAACAATTTACAGAATGAGTCATTTGTTTTTAACTTGTATATGATATTTGTATGTACATTATGTTTGTACGCCAGTTGAATGAATCTTCTCCAAACACAAAATATATTTCTACGGGTAGAGATCAACTTCCGCTATTGAAGATTGTGCTCAGGCACGAGTCGTTACGATCGGCAATTATGTCGGGCGTTACGTTGACCGTTAGGCGGGTTCCTTAATTCTCCGGCGCGAAATTGGTGATTTCGGCCGGTGCAACGTGGCCGGTGGTTTTACGACACGCCGTATGCCCGCAATTCTCACGGTTTTGTTTGCGCCGCGCCATTCGTCTCAATAAATTTCCTCCGTTATTGCCGTCACTCAGACGGGGATTCCGGGTCGCCGACCTCATTTTTGAGAGTGAATTCCCGTTGCGCGAATGCGACGCGCGTCGATATAATTTTAATTAGCTTCGGAAATGCGAGCTCGTGCTTGTGAGGGTGAATGGGAAGATCACGATGGTGTCGCCGCGTGGGCCAATTCAATAACGCGCATACGCAGACGCTTGCTAATTGCCTCGGTTCAGTTCCGGCAGCAATTTGCGGCGGACACGACGCTCTATTGACCGACACGAAAGAAACCGAGTGGATTCGATCGGGCGTTACATGGACATGCGATCAACTGTATTCCCGGCAACCGGATGTAACCAGCTGACGGTACCAGCCTGGAATGCGACTTCCGCAGTCGATAGCGTGCGTGGAACCTGGTGGACAAATCAATATATCGGAAAGATGCGAAAAAAGACGCGACTCGTGGGCTTGTCGCAGGTCGAGATGCTTTTTCAAACTTAAAACAATGAGAAATTAATTAATGGCCGCGAATTTCAACGGGACTTCAATGTGCTATCGATGAATGATCGTCTAGACAGGAAGTATCTAGAAAAGATATTATACATGCACGGAAACTTCTAAGAGACCCCCAATTTCCATCCAATTCGTCTTCTGGCTTTCATACGTCGTTTGCATTTTTCTGCGTTTGGCGAGATTTCGCGTTCGGTGAAATTCATTCTCATCAAACTCGCGCGGCATATCTTGCGCTCGAGAAAATTATACGTTGCGGACGGCCGGGACTGCCGACGGTTGATAACGTTGCGGAATGGCAGCGACGTTGGCGAAGTTGGTTCCCCGTACGCTTGGCTGTTATCGCAGCGAGCGTCGGGCGTGTCTGTGGTGCGATTATCGATTAGCCCCGGCAAATCCACTGAGATGGAAAATGAAATAGCCGCGCGGCCCGTGCTCGGCTCATCGACGGGGCGTCAGGGAAATGCGTGATCTATCAACCCTATCGGCGTTACGCTCGCGCGCCCCCAAGCTCGTCGCGGGTTGCCGCGCGGCGGACGCCGGTAATACGTTTTAATAATGGGAGCATAATGCGCGTAAAATGCGCCGCGCGTCGATACGTACGTACATTCGTACGTATGTTACGTATTCCCCGGCAGTATGTTTTATTGGGATTATCAATGTGCGCGCGGAAGAGCGCCGATCTCAATGTCGGGCGGTCGTTTCGCTGTCCGGTCAATATGAACCGGCCTCCTCTCCGCGCGCGCATCCGGGGAAATCCGATACACTTTTGTTTACGCCACGCCTGAAATATTAAATGAGCGCCGGAGAAACGCGGGCGCGCGATAATTATCGCCGCGCGACACTAAAGCGCTTGTAACATTGATGCACCGGCCGGCGCGCGTTGTATGCTTATCCGAATTATCCCCTTATGAACGAATAATGGGAACTTGGCGCGGCTCGCTCTGCCAATATTATCCGCGCTCATAAATATCAAATTTCGAGTTCATCGAAGATGATCGAGCAATTAGGCCAAAAATTATATTGCCGCGGCTAGATTAACAGGCGTTTCGACGTCGATATGTCGATGTTGTATTAGTCGATCGTGCATGCGCTCGACAAAGGCCCAGGGGATGAAATCCCTCCCCCACCCCTCCCGTTCATCGCACGCTGATTCGACACGCTCGCCGGGAGATTTAATTTACTTTCGACGAAGTTTACAGCGACGAATAATTATAACGCTGCTCGGGTACGACGTGAGCGCGCCGCCCTCGTCGGGAAAGTTTGATTTCGCCGAGCGCGAAGAAAGACAATTCCTTTACGCGCGCCATCCTTTCTTCCTGCCGACATGCCGGACGTGGCTTCCTGGTCAACGAAGTCAAAGACGTCGCGTCAAAAGTAGCAAAAGGACGTTGGAACGTCCTGTCCGTTCGGTATCGAGGGAGGGAGCATCCCACCGATGCCCGATGGCGAGTAGGTAAAAGATCAAAGCGTCAGACGGCGAAGACGTATGCTGGGCGGCGCGTCTCGCGACGGGAACGTCGCTTTATGCCTTTCCAACCCGTTTTCGCCGTTGTCACTCGAGAAGTAGCAAAGACGTTACCAGTTCCAACGAGTTCCAAGGAGTTACGAACTGCTCCCAGCTCTCCCCCCTCCCTCCCTCCAGTGTTAGTTCCCGTTCGCTTTCTCGCTACATCGTCAGGGGAATCGGTTGTTACGGAACGCAATTCCCCATGCTAGAATCATGGCCGAGGTGAGTGTTGCGTCAAATCGAAAATAGCAGAAATGATTTTCCCCTTTTATTTAATCGTCCTTGGTGCTTGCACGATGTATTCATGTTCAATTTACTGGCTGCATATACATTTTATTGATCGTGGTAGTCAAATACGGATCATTTTGTCTAATATTATTTTTCTTTTCGCTATTTTCCAACATGAACCGTTAGAAGTATTCTTAGCAAGTCATTTGACGTCTATTACACTTCATTAGTTAGTTTCATCCCCTTCATCATATCATTTATAAAAATTTAACAATGCGATTTCCTTGTATACAGAGGCAAGGAAAAAGGGGAGGGATAGATAGATAAAGAGACAGAGAGAGAGAGAGAGAGAGAGAGAGAGAGAGAGAGAGTGCGCATCGTGTACAAACCAATGTTGATAATTGAAGAATAATCCTTCGACATGAAATGCAAACGTCATAGTTAGCCCATGGGACATTACTTTAAGAAACTTGAGTTCTTGGAAATAATTTTCGACCGGATGGGAAACGAGAACTTCACGGACTCGCGAAAGTTATTTCATACTACTTTGATGCAGCGCGCTCCGCTCGGCGAGGCTCCTGGCTTGGGCTATACAAAGACACTCGAGTTTCGAAGTTGGTGGATTACAACCAACTTCTCCCGCAATATGTAACTTATAGAATTTACAGATACTTCGGCGAAAACGGTCGAGAGCCATTAACCGTTCTCGACATGTCTCCTACATCCGGGGAAACGTACCTACTACATATAAGCCTAATCTAGACTAGTGTCATGTCTTTATCTACAATGTTTACCTTGACTATTAATGATTTGCTCGCTAGACACAGATTAGCCAACTGCTGTCTATAATTATTGTAGAATTTTATTAGATTTTAAGACGTAATTTAAAAAAAAATAACATACAACGTATATATGTATATATTTATAAAGGGTTAATTGAGTTTGATAATATCGTGCATAATTTTCCATCGAGCTCTCAATGTATAATTTCCACTTAAAGTTTCAAATAAAGCATGTTTATATTTTGTTCAAAGATTGTATCAGGAAACAAAAAAGTTGCATTTATTAGACTTTTACACTATTACATCTTCATCATAATTGTAATTAATTTTTAATGGATTAAGTTTGCAAAAGTCCCAAAATGATCTCAGCTGGACCTTAACATTTGGCATGATTAAATCAGCGTTCGCCCAATGTTTATCTGTTTTCTCGATAGTTGCAGAACTAAGCTCCGGTAACACACGTATGGCGGAAATCGGTCATCCTTCGAGATACGTACGCGCGGACGAATATTAACACAGCGCGGGGTCCAATGGCGCTAACTCTTCGTAACGACGTGTGTAGTGGAAACGCATGTAAGCAAATGGACAAGTACAAAATACACGGCCGGAGCACAAACGAGGGTCGCCCCGCGCGCGCATTTCGCTGGGAGCTACGCGGCGCCGCGCCGGCTTGCACACGGCGCACTGATCTAAAAGCCGAATAACCGCCCGCCGGCTAATGAGAAACAGCTAATCATACGCCGCGCGCGCCGTGTATAATGTTTTATTACGGGTACGCGTATAATATATACACGTCTATTTGGATGCCTTGGGAAATACTAAGCAGATATCAAAAACGGTCTCGCGCCTTCCTATTAAACGCATCGCCGCCGTAAATCACCCACCGATATTTCGCGCGTTAACCCGTCCCGCGTCGAGGAAATATATTTTATCTCTGCGTTATCCCGCGGTTGGAGTGCTTTACGCTGGCCCGCTGTTATTTCCACTCCGTCATATCGCGCCGTTCTCGTTCTCCGGCGCGGCCAGAGGAAACTCTCTCCGCCGATGCCGAAGTTGCGTGCGGAAAACGCGAGCGAGGGAAAAAAATTTGCATAATATTAATACGACGTTTTATATATATATATATATATATATATATATATATATATATATATACATATATATAAAAGCGCGCGCGTATGCTTTTTTTTTCATTCGCGCATTGTAATTAGCATACTTGCGGCCCTGTAGCACGATCCTTCCGCCGACAAGCGGTGACATTATCGTCGCTCATTGTCGCGCTTATCTCCGTCCGGTTATCGTCGGAATTTTGTCGCGTTACAATCGTTACAAAATGTAAGGCCGAGTCATGCAATATGTAATTCCTGGACTATTTCGGAGGACCCGGACTGTTGAAGCGCGACTGATTACCGGCGGAATATTCACGATTCCGCAGCTGTGTACATCTCCGTCGTGCGCGCACGTGTGTACATATACACGTTGTATATTTCACGAGAATTTGTACACGGCCGCTGCCGCCGCCGTTTGGTTTCCTCTAATCAAACAACTGATACAATGCCGTCGGAGAGAAGGAGAGCGAGAGAGAGAGAGAGAGAGAGAGAGAGAGAGAGAGAGAGCCTCGCTAACGTTCTCGCGCTCGAATATTCCTCGCACTTGCATCGTAAAGTCGGGATATCCCCAAACGCGAGAGCGCATCGATACTCGGGTGAAACGCAATTTCTGTCACGCGCCTCGCCGTTTGGTCGCGGCACAGCAGAGAAAACGCGTGCTCACACAATCCGCTGGAGTAAATTCCGCTGATCCCAGTTCAATCCTCTCCTCAGTCCTCTTTCTCTCTCTCTTTCTCACACACACACACACACACACACACACACACACTCTCTCTCTCTCTCGCGGAGTTCTTTTTTCGCATGAGCAACACGCCGAAGTAGCAGATGTGCCCGCGCGCGTTCGGCAAATCCAAAAGGAAAGAGGCCAAAGAAGCGAGAGAGAAGCGAGGAGGATCAAACTTTGCGCCTGCTCCCTTCTTCTCTTCTTTCTTTTCTTTCTCCTCTTTCTCTAGCGAGAGAGGGAGAGAGAGAGAGAGAGAGACTCGTCTTATCTATGTAACCATTCGGCACAGTATCCTACTTTACTCTTCCGCGTACGTACTCTCCATTTTGACAGCGTGCGAGGCGCGCGAGAAGCGAATCTCCGCCACGCCGGCTGCGAAATCCCCCGCGTTTCGTCATAGTCACCCAATTCCGCGGCGTACGCGCGGCCGGGATGAAATATGCTCGACTAACCCACGCTTACGTACGTTATCCGCACGGGTGTTACTAGGATATTTACGATATTTCGAGATTGCGGAGTATCGGCTTTTTGAGGAGAATAACTCGTAACGCTGGTCTTACTTTGCGAAAGAAAATATCGGGGAAAGCTGCGATTGATTCTTTCGCGAGAAATTATCGGGCAACGCGGTATGTTTCGAGAAAATCGTATTATACCGCGTAATACTGCTGATATTTACGATATGCTCGTGTATTCAATCAAAATATTCAAATAAAAATATCGATATTCCCTTGTTAAATTTTAACCGAAATATTTCATAGATATGATATTTTGATATCGAGACATTAATATTTCGACTCGGATATTGAATACATTATGTTGGATGTTATATATTACTCGATTACCGTGACGTATCGATTCATTTTTGGGGAAAGTACCGTGTACCAATTTATTTATAATATTTCGTGCGGATTATGAGCAGAAATATCGGCGTACCGTTAAATTTAAAGCGTCTGCGCTTATACACGCGGCGCGCGTATTACTTCCGTCTTCGCAGGCACGAAAGGCCGAAAGGCGGGTATTGCCGTTACTATCCCTCTCGTTCGCCGCTTACTAAATTAGTACCGTCTCCGACCCCGAGCTCGCTGCGATGCGACCTGTTCCTTATCTGTAACCACCATGCCGCCACCACGGACCGGTATCCACTATATCATCCGACTGGCACCCTCCACGGACTTTGTGCCTATCTTCCCTCCCCCTCCTCCTCCTCATCACCCCGTTTCCTCTCTCTCACGCATACCGGCGTGCACACAAACTGCCGTGGATTTGGTTACCGTGAGCCGATGCGCCAGTTAAGCGGGTCTGTTCGGAACATATGCTTTGGTATTAATTTCCCTATAGTCTGCTGATATGCGCGTTTTGACAAGCGTATTCAACGTCGTGGGCAATCAAGCGAGTAGGCACCTATTAACCTTTCGAAGCGCGCCTCTTCACTGCGCTTCACTTGCAGCGATAATCCATCGACTTTTCTAAAGCTATCGGACGTTCCTTCGATTATAGATTTTTTTTACACTATGTATCTTTTACAACTAAACTTTAAATTAAAATTTCATTACATTACATAACGGGGAAGTATTATTTATTTTCATTTCTATCATTTGATACGGAGGTTTAAAAAGTGTTAACGTTATTAGGATTGTTATTGAGTTTACATTAATATAGTAATCATGTTATAATGAACACATCAGTAGATTTAATATTTTATGTGCAAACAAGAACAAAATAGACCGTAATGTAGAAAATGTTACATGAAGAATGCTATAAAGAAAGACTATAAAGACAGATCTCATGGCAGAATGCAATCATTAATAAGGTCCTTATAAAAGTTTACAACCATCGTTAAATTTCAGCGTCGATTCTAGAATATAAAAGGTAATACTTCTTCTTCAAACAATCAGAATACGCTATTACGGGCGGGCGGAAGTTGTTCCTTATGTTGTTGTGCAAGTACCTACTTACGGGTTTATACATATACTTGTAGAACATATCGAAAGCAGAATATTTTCCCCTAGTTACAAATTCCTTCTAGGAGGTTTAATGTTTGAAGGTTTAATCAATAATTTGGTTGGTAATCATCTACTTTGTTTACAACCTTTTAGCTTTCAATATGTGAGTATTAGCTGAAAATACATGTATAGTAGACATATAATAACTTATAATGTAGGATTTAAAAAATATAACGATCCTTGGAAGTTTTCGGAGTATGAAAAAAATCGGATCTTTACGATTAATTTTTTTTACGTACCACAAACATTTTTAATCAAACAATTATCTATCCTTAAATTTTTTTAAAAACTTTTATAAACAGTAAAAATAAAATATGCATCCGCAGATCGAGAGTAGGATAAAAAAAAATCCATTTCATACCCGATTTAGGGAAAATTGCGTACAATGTTACTATTTTTATAAAGTCGCGAGTTGACATATGCGTCGATGTAAAGCCAAAGAAATGTCATTGTAGAAACGCGGAAAATTGAACGAACAAGAAAAGAACGGATAAGAGAACGACACGCAGGGACACACGTACGACAACACACATCGAGGACATCAGGCTGAAAGCAGCGGGCATGACAGTTAATAGAAAGATTCTAAGCGACAGTGACATTCGCCACGTGGATGGAACCGCGGATTGACATTAGCGGCCGTTGAAAGTGCCAAAGAAATAGCACATCCGTCGCACGAGCTAGAGCGTGAATAAACAGAAAGCAGAACGCGGAGACGGCGAGTAGTAGTACACATGAAAGAACATGGAGAAAGGGAGACTCTCTCTCAGCTGAGGAGGAAACCGGGAATCGAAAGGGAGCGCACTTGATTTCTGGTTAATAAAACGTTATGCCAGACATAAAGTGATACGGCAATGTATCGCGAGTTATAGCACAATCGAGGCTGGGCGAAGGGGCGGCGAGGTGGCGTAGAGAAAGCCACTACGAGGCTACGTGTTGCGGTGGCGAGAGACTCGGTCCGGGGCTGTAGATAGACGGGCAGGGACCTCAGGGGTGTACGAGTGCGGCGAGTGATGCAAGCGGTGCGGGTGGGAGAGAAAGGAGGGCGAGAGGAGTAGGGAGAAAAAGAGAGACAGCAGCCTTCTCTCACACGTACGCGATACCGTACGCGGGCTGGTATACGCGTAAAGAGCGTGTTGTCTCACGGTCACGCGTGTGCGAGGTACGTAATGGGTTGAAGAGAGCAGAGAGGGCGCAGTCGCGAAGCTGGAGCCACCCTCGCGACCCCCGGCAGGCAGCGCCGGCGTCGGCGGCATCAACCCCACCGGAGTGCCGTCCCGAAGAGGCAGCGAGTTCGACTCGTGCCGGGTTGCGAACCGCACACGGTTCGTCGATCGTTCACCTCGCGAAGGTGAGAGAGGGTGTTTTCGCTGAAGAGAGGCAGCGTCGCGACGCGACGCGGCGCGGGAGCGCGGCAATTTTCGTCGCTGTCTCATCTTTTCTCTTTTTCTCCGCCTGTCGACGGTGATAACGCGGCCGCAACTGCGTTGCAAATTCGCGAGAAAGAGAGAGAGAGAGAGAGAGAGAGAGAGAGAGGGGCGAATAAAAGTATCGGTGTTTAAGGGATAGATATACGATTTGTCTCTCTGATCGCGAGTGGAGGAAAGGACTTCGCGGTGCCATCGCGGAGCGGAAGAGGAGAGTACGGGCGAGTTGTAGGGGTTGTTCGCCGGCGGCGGCGGAGAATGAGCCGTGTGGGGAAGGAGCGTTGAAGACTCTATCTTCTGGGGAACGATATATAAGTCGCGCCGGTTGGAACCGCTCTGTGATTTATAAGCTGCGATCGTAAATCCGTTCGCGATCGGGTGGAGAAGAAAGGAAAAGGTGGTGTGTAGGTGTACCGTGTGTGTACGTGTGTTCTCCGGTATGACCAGTCACGAGTGAGGCTCCTAGTACCCGACATCCATTCTCGCGGAATCACACGAACACGTAAGTGCTGATTGCCTTTCGTCCGCAGTCGTACGACGTGGGGCTTTATTACCTCGGTAAGCGCGTCGGTTCAAGAGGCGTAAAACGGAATGAGCCCTGTCGTTCGCGCCCGCGTAGCAGTCTGTGTATAATTTCTCAAATTGAACACTCGTCCGCGCGTTTGCCGTCGGGAAGGGACAAGATAATTTTATCAGCTGAAAACGTCCTCGGCGCCTCACTGCTTTCCGTTGAAAGGTCCCGAAGATTTCCGAAAGATATTTAATATGCAGCGATAATCCTTTCAAGATGAGTACTCGTAGATTAAAAGATGGAAATCGGGTACCAACAGATTGTTGAAAAATGATATTCTAAATTGTGATGAGAAACATTTCAAATTGCTAGTGTGAAACTAGTGTAAACATTTGAAACTGCTAGTGTAAAAGTATTAATTAATTAACTTAACCGTGCTATTTAAAATACTAAACTAAATATTTCAAAATGCTAAAGCAATAAATTGTAGATTTAAAAATATGAAATTTTTCCAATATTTTTCTTACTATAAGAATATTATGTTTTTGACATTTAACTGATACTTGAAGTCCATTCTTCAATCACATTTTGGCAATTTGGCATTGATTGTAATTATTTTAACCGAATTTTGAACTGCTCACCGCAAAACCGTGTTATGATAAAAGAACAACGATAATGTGGCTATTTGGCATTCAATATTTATTATAAACACCAAACTCTCTTTCGAGCTTCTCTGGTTTCTTCTTCTCTCCCCTTTTCTCTTTCTATATAAATTCTTTATCCATACAATAATATTCTAGCAAAATAATTTGACTCATACTCTCGCAAGAGATTTCTGTCTCCTTTTTCCTGCAAATGTAGCACCCAGAAGTTTATACTGGATTTGAAAAATTTAAGAATTACTGTAATCCAAAGAGCGAAATTTTACTTTAATCGGTCCTTAATTTTTCTCTCTTTGATAATGTATCATAAAACAAAACTTGATTTATTTCTTTTTTCTCGATACTTGATAATCTTTCGAATGTATGTATTTTTCATTGCTTAGATGCAAAAAAAATAGTGTACTTGTCAACGACTTACCGATTTCCAGAAAAACAGCAGCAAAATTTCTCAACATCCATTTCTGCTTCGTTGAAATATTCATTGATTTTCTTAGTTCGAATGTCGCGAGATATTAGAACTGCCATCCGTTATAATTGAGTTCAAGCTTCTCCTAATTCACTGCTTTCCTTAAACGCCGCATCCAATTTGCACTGCTGCTCAGTGAAATCAAAATTCTATGGAAGAACTTTAGAATCTTATCTTTCACAAATGGACTATAAATCCTTCAAATTGTATCCTATTTATAGAGACAATCAATAAAATGCACAAATATGAGAAATTATATATATATATATATATATATATATATATATATATATATATACAAGTACTAAAAACTTTATATAAAATTACCTATCAATTTTTTAAAAATATTTATTAAACAAAGATATAGCTGAACGCAATCGATAGAGCGTTAAAGATATCTCGCGACTCATGTTTTCTTTCATCAACCGTAGAATAATATCGCGTAATCGTCGCCCGTCTTTCGAATGTGATTTTCCGAAAGCTGAGAACACGGAAGTTGATTGAGCCGTCTAATTGGCAACAAGGTGCGGCTTTGATCTGGAAATTGCAATTTCTGTTGTCTCGGGCGCGGCTGAATTGCTGCTGGTGCTGTCTGTTTGCGCGGCGCGTTATCGCTAAACGAAACAATCGGTCCTCCGTTGCCCCGTGAAGAACTTAAACTTTACTTTAAAACGTCCTAACGGAAGATAAATTATTACGAATCCGCGTTAAACCCA
This sequence comes from Tetramorium bicarinatum, assembly GCA_928718305.1. NCBI lineage: Eukaryota > Metazoa > Arthropoda > Insecta > Hymenoptera > Formicidae > Tetramorium > Tetramorium bicarinatum. Next base: position 24,723,483 of record OV788323.1, on the reverse strand, counting down.
CGTGGCGGCAGCCGCGGGGATGCACAAGGAATACATTAATGCGAAATGCATCGCGGCGCTCTCGCGGCTGCTCCGCATTCGCGAATGCAAAACTAACATCTGCGTTATCCTCGAGAAACGCAAAATCGCTTAAGCGCGTCTTAAGCGAGGAGACGAAACTTTCGCTATATCCGTCTGACAGTTATCCGATACATTACACGGCGGGATACCCGATATATTATGCGCGGCTGGTATATGTACCGCGCTGCGCCGCGGCGGATAATTTTATTCTAGCACGCGAATTCCGGCGCGGCACGCGCGAATATTACTTTTTCTTCGGCCATGCCATATATATATATATATATAGATCGTGCGAATCCCACGGTGCGAATGGAATCGCGGACGATTCGGCGTAATGATATTACGTGCCATAAATTCTACCCTCTAAAGAGGGAAGAGAAAGAGGAGCGAGCAAGAGAGAAGAGAGAGAGAGAGAGAGGAGAGAGATGCGGTAACTCTTGAACATCGACCGATGTGCCAGACGTGCATTGGCCTCGCTTTCATCTCGTTACAAGCTCTAATATGCGCGCGTTGCGCGCGGCTGCATCTGCCAGCCCTCCGCGGCGGGCGTCCCACCCGAATTCGCGAATACGCGCTCTTCGCTCCGGCTTTGTACAATTAATCGACGTTTCCGTCAACGGCATCTTTCCCCGGCCGAACAGTTGTTCAGCCTAAGCGGCGCACGGTGATCCCTCTTCCCGATTTCGTCTCGCGGCAACGACTCAACTCGCACGTCGAATTAGACGGAGTAATCATCCGCGAAAGGAGCGTAGGATAGGAATTGTACCGCAAGTAGTAGTTGAAAGTCCCATAAACTTGGCACATTCGCCGCTCCACCAGCGACGCTTTTCGCATCGTGCTCCGCGGAAATGCAAGCGACGACGAAAAGTTTGAAACATATTGCCAGCTAGCGTTACAAGCGTGCGATATAATCAAATATATTCGTCGTTATTGTATTCCTATTTTATTTTCTGTCGCTGTTTTATTATTTTATTACGTTTTCATGCAATTTCAAAGAAACTCTTGAAAGCACCGGCATGAAAATTACGCGTTTTGGTCGACTCTTTGCTACAAGTGCAGCTGGATTATTAAACGTTATATTTCACAAGCTTCTGCATTATAATATGAAATTTGTAAAAAACAGTTTTGTAATGAACGTATGGTAGACAAGCTCGGTACGGCTATTATAATACACGTCATCGAGTGAATATCTCAAGAGAAGTAAAATAGACTTCGATTGAATTCGAAGCAATACACGGTATTATATCAGCTTAATTATTAGAAAGCGTTGTACGAAATAGAAATAAATTGCTGTAATACCGTTGTTTCGCTAGTTCAAAATATATTGAAGCGCGTTAACTTGCTGCTGCAGTTATCGCAAACACAATATTTTTCAATAATTTAAAGCTTCTGTTTTCTTCACTGCAGAGCCATGTTGAATTATGACGTCAGAAGAGAAATTACGTAAACTTTTTCCTTGTACTTTGAGATAAGTGAGTTCTTTTCGCACGTTATCACGCTTACAATATAACATTGTTAAAATATACCGATCTTTCCTTTCCAATTTGTGAATTAGTAAATGACCGTAAATTTTGTTACAATTAAGATTTATTTTTATTGAAAATATAGGACGCATGCAGATTAAATTACACGTTCATTTATTAATATAGAATAGAAAAAAGAGCCAGTATTTAAAAATTTTTCTACTAATTTATATTATTGAATGTATATATGATATTAAAAAGATCGATTTCAATGTATAGTATAAGCGAGAACATGATTTCTCACTTTTGACGTCATAATTCAATAAAGCTGCAGGTGGAAAACGGGCTATTTAAACGGTGACAAACACAATTGTATATCGTTTAAATTATATAACTATATACGCATGTATTTATTTGTTACATTTATATATATTTCTATATAAAATATTTTTTACAAATATGTAGATTTAAAAGAGAAGAGTGCAACTCGAGTTAAGCTGCACTCGCTTTTCGAGAAAGGATCGACGGTACTATAGTTTTTCACAAACATCGCCATCATCAAGGGACTCATGGTAGATTGACGTGCCTACAGAGGTTCTGTGGAAACTGCACGCCATATAAAAGGATTAAAAGAATTTGACGAGATTCCATTCTATAAAACTATGCTCTAGCGCATGAAGGAAATAGAAATTATTTAAAAGAACTTTGAGTGTGTTGTTTAATTTTTTCTATTCTCAACAAACTAATGCTCGTACATATATATTTTTTTAATACACGATTAAAGGTAAATGTATAACCCAATTTCTGCAAAATTAGAAAGCATAGGCTATGATTAAAACGCCCATTGTGAAACTTCTGTGGAATAAATTTTATTGCAACGTATTTTAATCTTTATTAGACTATATAATCTCGTTAGAGAAATTAAAGTATTAATCAAAAATATAAAAATAAAAAGGAAATTTAAACTGACCTGAAATTAAAAATTTTTATTAATTTCTTCTAAAATCTAAATTTACTTTCACAGACGTTATTACGTGCTGAAATTATAGTCAATTTAGAATTCTGTGCTGCAATCCCATCGTATCGTGACTTCAGTAAGTCTTTTGCGAACGATACTTATCACTCGCGAACGTACCGTACTCTCCGGTAATCCGTTTGCGCTTGTCAGAGCAACAGACGTCGCTTTTGTTTCTAGAGAGACATTTAGAGATTATTTCATCTCGACGCAGCAAAGTAGCGTCGAGAGTTAAAGAACATTTTTCGAATTATTATATTATTCTGCATTACACCAGCACCTGCTGCGACGGAAGCTTCTCAAGCCGTGGAAACCCGATTCTCGTGATTAATTTGAGTTTCAGATTAACGATGGATATACGACACTCTCAATCTCGTTAATACTTGATGCGGAAATGGCGAGAAAGAGTGCGGGAGGTGGGGGAGAATGCTATGAGAAAGCTGCGCACGATGATAGATGGAATGCGACGTAAATCTTATTTGCCTCTATCTACGTCCATACTGTAGCACCTCCCTGCCAATATTGTCCGTTTTCGTGTGCAACTTTTAACAGCCGAGATGTGTCGCTGTCATGCAAGCTTTCGTTTCTCCCGTATGCGCGCTCACGTATACCAATGCGAGGCTGCACAAATCCGCCAAGAGGCGACGCATACGGACTTATAAGTGATAAGCGTAACTCCTCGGAGTACCTGAAAATATCGAAATAGTCGAATGCGCATTCAGTCTAGTCGTTTCCCAACGCAGTACGATATTTCGCCGCACTAAGGCGAAGCTGTCGAATGTCATCTTCTTTTCATAAAAGCTCAATACTCAATGCGGGACGCATCGAAATCTTTGACGTTAATGCAGGATAATAAAGTTTCCTTTTTTTTTTCTTCCCTTAGTTACACTCTTCGTTAAAGACTTCGCGGGAAATCTTGTATTTTTAATTCTAAGTAACTCGAAGTAACTCCAACGTCGCGACATTTTAGTTAATGAAAAATCGACCGCAACTTGATTAAAGACTCTACTATTAAAATTAAGGTCAACGGATCTAGAACTCCCCATGTAGAATATTGATGGGACAGAATTTGATGGATAACCGGTTAAGGAATGTTGATAGATGGCACACTTTCTGCGTAAAATTGAAATGTTATTGTTATCGCAAATGTTTACCAACAAACTGCAAGGACCGATATATTATATATATATATATATATATATATATATATATATATTAAATATATTTTTACGAAGAATTGAAAAAGAAAAACTAGGACAACATTGATTGGTTTCATTAAGAAGATTCGCGTCCTTTTCCATCGTGGTGTTGGCTTTGACAGTTAATCCGTCCATCGGTGTGTAAGTAACATAACAATCGATTGATTATTTATTGCAGAGTAAAACTCCTGCACTCGTTATCGAAAGAAATAAGAAAACGTGGACGTTGCTTTTTGTTTCCGAACTCTGACGGGTTTTTGCGCCGATTTCGCGCTGGTCAAGGGGCTGGGCCCGGTGATGTCCGCCGGCAAGCTCGCGAGGGATAACGTCGCCAGTCGCACGGAAAGCGTTAAGAGCTATCATCTCGGGAGACTCGTTTCGCGCCGTCGTAAATCACGGCGAAAAGTCTCGTCGACTCTTTGACGCGTTTTATAACGCCTTAAAAGTGACCATTAATTATCGCTAGGCGCGCACACGGTCGAACGCGCTCCGCGAAAGTGTGCATCTACGTATATGCGCGCATGCCCCTGTGTGTATGCGTACCTGTGTCGGATTCACATAAATCTCGAGCATACAGCTGTCGCTATGCCGGCCACGTTCGCGGAATAAATTCGCCGAGGAAAAGAATTGCGCGCGCGCGCGCGCGCGCGCGGCCCTAGCCGCGTACTACGTGTTCGAGTTTGGAAGTGACGCCGGCCGTTCGATCAAGGGCGCTCTCGATGGGAGCCCCGGTCTGGACCCCGGTCTACCTGGCTCATTACGGACGTAATATCATTGCCGATAATAATAATCGATCTCTAATTGGATTTGCATTCCGAGCTTGTCTTCTCTCCCGCGCCGCCTTCCTGTCCCGGGCGTTTGTACTTTGTGATGAATTTTGTCCGCTACCGTAAATAATTCAATGTGAATTTTCTCTCCCCCTCCCTCCCGCTCTGGTTAAACCGATTACCAATATAATAACGGCCGACGTATAAAAAGAGAGAAGCGTCACTGTGCGCGGTGTGTAATAACGATCGTGAACGATGAAACGCATCAAAGAGAAAATTCACGTGGTGGATCGCAGAACAAATGCACGATTCGTTCCGAAGTGGCGCGCAGGCCGCGCGGCCGCAAAAGTGCTAATGGCACGCGGGCCACGGCATTTCTGCCGCCATGAATATGCATCGCTGGATATATATCGAACAATAGTGCATTACGACCGGGAAGGCACTGGCGAAGAGTGAGCCCCCCTCCCGGAACGGCGGCGGGGAAGAAGGGACGTGAGTCAGGCTAGGAAATAAATCTTCCGCGGCCCTCAAATTAAGACGACCGGCGCGCGAGAGAACGAGGGAGGACATTTACTCCTTAATGCGCCGACATGATTCCGCGAATGCTAATGCGCTTTTTTTTTCCTCTCCTTCTTCTCCACGGGCCAATGTATGATAACGATCCGCGATAACGATCGCCGCCCCCGACGCGCTGCACGCGCCTTCTTCCGCGCGCTCAGCTTTTTTCCCTCCCTGTACTGGCGCGCGGGCCATGAGCTTATTGCACCGTCACTAATCGATTCATATCAACATTCCGTAGATTTTACGCACCATTTTCCACACGACCGCGCAATTTCCTACGAGACTCGAAGGAGACTCGGAGAGGAGGTAGAGGCGCTCGCCGATATGCCGTTTATCATATTTAAATAGCCGTTTTCTCGCGCGCGATAAACTTTGCGCTCAGGTAACGATTACGCGGCGAATGAATGCGATAATGAAGCGTGTCGCGTCCAATCGCTTTTCGCAAATTACGTAGCTCGATATTTTTCGCCCCCTTTTTAAAAGTTTCAGGCGTCCCCTAATTGCGGAGATATTCTATTCATGCGAGTAGGTGCTTCGCGAAAAAAAAAAAAAGTAACGTAGTAACGGCACGGCGAGAGAGTGTGCACGTATACACACGCGGTCGCGAAAGATCTGCTTTGCGCTGGTCGAAAAATTCATGTACCTCGGTGACATTTGTCACCTGTAGTACACGCGACGCGATAACGGGCATAACGAGATTCCGGTGCCAGTCGACAAAGCTGGCGTTGATCAAATTATTTCCTATTATCCGTGCCGCGCCGCGCTAGTTACGGTAATATCTAAAACAGCTGAAACACACCGCTGCAAGCGCACACCCGACCACCGCTAAACAGCACGATCAGCAATAGCTCCTCGATGTTTGGCGTTAAATGCGCGTCGCGAGGAATTTTCGCGGCGGGCGAACACCCGCGCGGAGCGTAACCCGCTTAACGCGGAGCTTAATGAAACGCAACATTTTTATTTTTTTTATTTTTTATTTTTTTCGGTCGCGCAACTGCGACGTTTGACGCGCGCGACCCGCTGCGCGGCCTTAATATGCATCGGCCGTTTCCCCGCTCGGAACTTCGCACAGTATCAATCACGTTTTATTGGCCCGGGCACACTGTCTATACATTTTTTTACGACGGGCCAACACAGGTACCCGCGGATATAAATACGTGCTCCCCGGTATGACGCGCGCCTGCCGCGCTCCATTCCCAATTCATCAGCGGTAACAATGGACGTAAAATCCGCTCGAATGAATCTCCTTTATTCTATTGAGATAACGGTAATGGTATACCATAGTTTACATCACAGTTCCTTAATTTAATCCGATCGCGGATACTTCAACGGCTGATAAAAAAAAAATTGCACTCGGAGCACTCGTTATATGCTTTTGTACAAGGAATGCCGAGTAGTCTAACATGATAACACGCAGACGTTTGCATAATATTTAAAAGAGTATGAGAAACTGTTGCCAGCTCACTCCTGGAGTTTTCACAACGTTCGCAAAATAAGAAGAGCGCGTTTTAATTAATGTATAAAATAAAGCACGTTTTTCTGCACTTCTCTTTTACGTCAATTAAAATTCGCTTTTAACGGTTCCTCACCAAAAAAGAAAAATCGTTCGTATGTACTGCGGAAGATTCCACATTTAGGAAAAGAGTCGTCTATGCGGAATTGGCGGTATTTTCGTGGCAGAGGGACATTGCTGAGGATGAAAAGGGTTAACGCGGCTAACGAACGAGAGTGTGTGTGTGTGTGTGTGTGTGTGTGTGTGTGTGTGTGTGTGTGTGTGTGTGTGTGTGTGTGTGTGTGTCAGGATTCAAGCCGGGAAATTCTTTGTCCCGCTAGTCCAGCTATTCATTCGATTCCTTCAACACCGTCCCGCCGTAAAACGGCCGCCGTCGTGCGCGCACGAAACGCTCTAATCATAACGATTGTTTCACAGCATGTACAATCTGACTTTCTTCCCCCGGCCTGTCGCGGATTTATTGCACGTTTGCCAGCCCGCTGTTATCGATACCATAGATTATCCGCACGCACCGGCACCTCCTTTGTTCCTGGCGCCTCTTGATTTTAAGAAAAGATTTTCTCTCGTTCTATTTTCAACTTTTATTTTTAAAGAACGCGCGGCATAGATGAACGGATCGTGTAACACGCTAAATAATTATACGAGAAATTAGAGTAACTAATTATAGATCGTATTTACGGAAAATACGAAATATGGATCAAATGTAAAAAAAAAACGATGGAAAGAGGATGTATTGCAAGACATTTACAATTGATTCCTAATTTTCGAGAGTAATCCAATTTCATGAAATGAATTTCCATTCAGTCGGTTTTAATTCGTTTCTTTTTTGTCTGTTGTACATTATTCACATACCCCACTTTTTTTTACCGTCATTCGAAATGAATGCAATTATTGTGCTCGATGTGCGTTATTCGATTTCCAATTCATCGGATTGCTCGCCTTTTATGATTCAATAATTGTTATATATTTTATAGACGTTTTACAAAAATAGGAAACAAAATGCCTAGTTGATTATTTTCTGACACTAATTATTCAACGCGATCGTTTCAAATCGTTTTCATCGTGCAGTTCTCTTTTACTAATCTAAACAAACTGCAATCGTTATAATTATGGTAGTATATGCGTTGCAAGAAGATGTGTCGAAATACCGTTTGCACTTCTCTCGTTCTTATATTTGTTCCTCCAAAATTTTTTATCTTTCTCGTTCACTTTAACTTTTTATTTATAAAGCATTCAAGATAACAACTGTTCGACATTTCAGTCTCCAGTTTCTGTTAAGGTTTTTATCTCTTCAGACGTGCATCTTCCGTAAAAATGTGTCTAGACATTTAAAATATTTCCTAGTCACCCGTCAACCGTCTGAAAAATTGTGAACTTTCGTAATTTCCTCGGGGAGTGTCTTATTGAGTATTGAGAATTTTCGCCAAAGTGCTAAAGACTCGCAAAGACCTTTGTGAAAGAAATGACACGTAAATCGGGGATTCTTGCGCAATGGCGAGGGACGGTTACGCCACCTTCTAAGGAATGCGCCGCAATTTAACTTAATTAAAGCAGCACGGAGGATCCGGGGCGAACACGCGTTCACATACATTCGTCCGCTCAGCCCGACGCCCGCGCGACGGCCCGATCGATATCGAGGAATTTTCTGCGGTGCTGCTACTCGGTTTCGCGCGCGGCGAGGATGCACGACATGCAGCGAGAGTGGCGCAGTTTCTTGTCACGCGCGCGTTTCGTGCTTTCGCGTACCACATTTCCGGTCCCCTGCCCGCCGTCGAACGTATTTCCCGACACGGCCGCTTAGAGACCGCATTTACCTGCAAAACGTTTCAGGAGCGCATCTCACGCCGCACCGCACCGCGCTGCACCGCAATGGACCTATATACGCGGTGGGTAATTGCGCCCGGGATATTTCGTCGCTCAGGACCAACTAAAACTTCCCAACGACTTCTGTTCGATGCGGCGAGCCCACCAGTACAGATGGCGGGTAGGATTTTTCCAAGAGATTTATTAAAACAAAAAAAACTTTAAAACTTAAAAAGCGCTCTCCCGCTTATTTTCAAGGGGTATAATTGCATTTAATTCAACATGCGTCGAGCTACGAAAGGTTTTATGAAGGAAGCTGAATATCGTTTTTCCTGTTAATATCGTTCCGGTAATGCTGACTCTCGTATGTCCTATAATCTCATCAAAATATTCGATTTTTTGCTCTGCTTCGTCCTGTAATCGTTAGCAAGTATGAAAAAAAGATATTGTAATCGATATTGCATTGTAAGTTTTAAAAGTAATTCGAGCGGGGCGGTGTATGATGAAAGTTAATTTTTTTATAAATGTTTTACTTCTATTGAATTTTTTATATAAACTCATCTAGACCATGTGCCCATTAAAAGCTTAACAAGATTTATAGATCTGGTAAAGGTTAATGATCCGTAAACCAGACATGACGCTGCCGTACAGTACAAGTAATTGTAGTTTTTTATCACTATCGAACAAAAGGATAGGAGCAAGATGCAATTTTATAGTGAAGATGACAATCATTTATTTTCTATATAACATATTCTATTAATATTCTTAATAAGATATTTTCTTTTAAAAATTTCTTATCGAACAGTCTAATCATATTATTAAAATTAAAAAATTTGTTTTAATAATACAGAATAATACAGATAGATCTTATTTCTTTCTCTCGCATATCTCTTATTTTCTTTTATTGTTTAAATTTATATTTTTTTGTCAATACTTGATACTCATAAACATCTTATTCATTATCTCGGTCCTATACATTCGCCGATGTACGTCAACATTGTTTAATATTTCTTTTTCGGGAAGCTCCTTTGAATCTATCTCTAGCGTTACCTTGGAAAAACTCGAGGAAACAGTGCACCGTCTTGCATCCACAGCCACAGCACGTGTTACGTACATACACCTGTGATTGGCGACACGCCAACTTAACGAGCACGTATTCCACATAAAAACGCGCTTGCTCCCGATGCAAGAATTCGGCGGAAGAATGTATAAACAGCGAGGGCGGGTCGACAAGATCGCTGATTAAAAGGGGGTTGCGCGCGCGAACGACGGCACGACCAAGGGGTTGTGCCCGGGATAGATAGTGGCCCGGGCGAGCGTTATTACGACTCGGTACGATTTCTTGTAAGGGCGGAAAATGAGCGAGAACTTTAGCCTATTAAGCGCAGAATACAACTCGGTAAAGACTACACGCGATCGCTCATTTGCATTTTCTTTCCACTGTCAAGCAGCACATCAATTTATTCTGTTCGTCTCCGTTTTGAATACGACACTGGTGCGAATGGTAGAGAGAATATAACCAATCGAGAATGTAACCGAGTTTTGACAAATCCGTATTGATCCACTTAGAATCAATATTTCTTTAATGAAGATTGAGACAAAACTTGCAATTTATTAATATCGAAATTCTGTTGGAATACATTCAACCAATAAGTTTTTGCATAAAAAATAAGTTTCATTATTTATTTGCACTTTATTGCATTTGAATGACAATTTGCAAATTGTCATACGGTATTTATTCGGTAATAAATTAAGATTTTTATTACGGAATGATTATGCAGAATGAAGGAATGGGAATAGAGCTGCTCAGAATTTGTAAAGTGTATATAAAATATTTTAAATATTTTCGAAAATGAATAGTACCTATATTGCCTTCATTTTATCTTAAATTCATGCTTATATTTAATGGATTTAAGACAATTATAAATAAATTATGTCATTTTTACAGAGTTAAATCTATATTTTTTTATATAGATTCATTTAGCCTGATAGTCTCTAAAACTTTACTCTTTAAAAAGTATCGATCTAAAATTGTTTGATGTTAAATTCTTCAATTACTTATTACTTAGACTTTATTCAGTCATTGAAACTTTCAATTATTATTTAAGGGAATTTGTTTAAACTTTAACCATTCGTTTCGGAACATCTCGTAAGAACAATAGAAGAACGGTATAAGTGTAGCAGGAGAAAAAATGATTTCCTTGCACTCCCGCGAGTCGAATAATGAGTAGCGAGCGATCAAAGAAAAACGCGCGAGGGAACCGGACAGCCCGGCACAAAAGATACAGCGAGTTAGGTGAGAAAGAACGGGGACGGGACCGATAGTCGCGAATATCCATTACGAGTCGAGGGCACCCCTCGCGAGGGGGTAGGGGGAGGGAGGAAGGTAGGAAAATAAACGAGAGTTCCAGCTCGTTAGCCGTCGAACAGCGCCGTGCTAATAAATGCAACACGCGATGTTCTATTTGCATCTACCTTCGCAACGACGGTCGAATCGGACCTTCGCGTGCACTTGGAGAAAAGTTTTCAGTTGACGGCGGCGCGGAGCTGCTGAAGCTGCGAATTAGCCGCGATTGGATGCCGGTCGCGCGTTAAGCGCGAACTGGGATGCACGACGCGACGTGCAACACGCATGTTAAACAGCCGTATCTCCCGTGCTCTGTGTTATCGAAAAACATAAACCGCTCGACCTCGCGCGCGCGCGCGCGCGATGAATGGGCTGTACGCTCTCTCGTGAGCTAGCGTTCCCTCTTGACGAATTAAAGAATTCAAAGCCGAATTAAATAGGATGGAACTATGCGTTTTCAAAGAGGCACGCCACGGTGCACGCGAATTAAATATGCGAGCAAATATTTTGCAAAAGTCGCGGAATAAAGGGCAGATTTTCTCTCTCTTTCTCTCCCTCTCTCTCTTTGCAATTGAAAGAGATATATGAATATGCATGCGATCAAAAGAGGCACCGGTGCGCTCTCAAACGACGATGCATTACGTATCTGAAAAATGCAGCCCGAAGGGCTAGTTAAACTAAAAACTCGCGTTAATTCCCGCACGGAGTTCTGGAGATGAGAGGATACGGGGTCTCGGGTAGCAAGAGAGAAACGGAGAGGAAACGATACATCGTTCACGATATATGCAACATTCGCTGATTTAATTTCGGCGCATCACGCACGAGTGGCAGCTGACGTTTGCTGTCACTTGGTCGGAAACTGCTATCGTTTCAAGCTTATCGAGCAGTATGCTCGTACAAATATGGTTATTCGTGCGCTATCTCTCTCTCTCCCCCCCCCACCCCTCTCTCTATGTTAGTTAATGTAATAATATAATTACAGCAAACTAAATTAATGAGATCAACTTTTTCTGGAAATAGTCTTGACTACTTTATTTGAACTATTTTATTCCAAGATTTCAATCCTTTAAATTATTTAAGATAACGATCTCAACTACTGTTGCTTTAAGAACATTATGGCAGCTGATTATGCTCATTTTAGTTCTTTAGACATATAATAAACATTCTTTTAAATTATTATTTCAGTAAAAACATTAATATACATGAAATAAAAATAAAAACTTTGAAAATCGATCGATTTAATGAAATCAATATAATGAAGAAATAAAAATATAGGTATTGGACCTAATACTGTCTATTACAGTCAATTTTCTAAATATTGTCCCCCCATTACTGCCGCACTATCTAGTATTGTCTCACTATTTACTGCCCGTGTACCCAACACTGCCCATTGGGTGTACCATTTATTGCCTTCTTCTTCAGTTGGCGATAACTGGCGTGTATAAATATTCACGCATATAACGGGTCCTATTTACTGCCGGCAGTAATGCAAGCAAACCTTAAATGATTGTGCCTAATGCTGCCATCTGAATAAATTAAATTTAAAAAAATAATCGATTACTTTCTTTATGTTTATTTTATTAAAATATCATTAGTTTAACATTAGAACATTTTAATACATAACGCTCTCATAGTTTTTATCCTAATACTACAATTTAAAAAAGTGCCAGTAATTAGGATACTGATAGTAGTAGATAATTGGGACCGTCATCCTATTTTAAATTTTTATATTCCTTTCGATATTTAGAATAGAAAATTATTTTGGCACTTCTGTAAAATACAACAGTATTAGTTTATATATAGGGGAGAGTGGGGCACCATGGGTCACAAAAATTCAAGTTTGAAAAATTGCTTTTAAATATAGGTTTTTTTTATCTTCTTTTTTAAATAATTAAAACACAATGTATATATTTCAAAATTTATTTAATATTTTTGGTAAATATTGATTAAGTTTTCAGAAAGAAATTAAAATACAATTTTTGGAAAATGACCCATAGTGCCCCATGCCCGGGGTATTATGAATCTGTCACTGGGGCACCATGGGTCACCCACAAAAACTATGTTTATTAAAAAAAATAAGCTAGGTTTATTTAAAAAATAATAGAACTACACTGTAAAAAATTTATGTAAAATTACACCTATTATAGTAGGTAATTTTTAGACCCACTGTAAATTTAACACTAAAAACTGTAAATTTTTGCGCGTTTATAACTCTACATATAAATTTTGCAATTTGTTTTTCTTTGTGCATATACTAAAAAAAATTACAAATTAAAATATTTTTATTTATGTACTGCAAAATTAGAGAAACACGCAAAAATTTACACCTATTATAGTGGGTCTCAAAATATACATGTAATTTTACATAAATTTTTTGCAGTGTAGGTTTATTTAAAAAAATAATGAATATTTACAAAAGTAAAAAGAAATTGTATTTTATATATTTAACAAATTAATTAATTAATAAAAATATAAAATAACTTTGTATTGTTTCGTTTAATCATAAATAGATTAGATGCGACTCATGGTGCCCCGGCATTAGGTGATCTATCGTGCCCCGAATGCACGTAATATTGAAAACGATGAAACATAACGAAAAAAAGTAATGATATATAATTATTCCTAATGTTATAAAATGACAAAAGATGCTAGAAAGTTGCTTCTAATTTTGAGAACATGTATATTTTATTGCAAAAATGATATTAAAAAATGTCTAAGTGGTTAAAAAATTACTTACGCATCACTAAAACCATTTACGTTACGTGCGTCTTAAGGTAACAAGTATTTTTCACTGATACCTACATATGAAGTATAGGCAACAAAGTAATTGTCACATGATAACAGTTGTACCAATCTAAACATTCTAAATTATTCTAAACACTCAATGACCCATGGCCTATAATGCCCTACTCTTCTCTATGTCTAATTGTCGTCGTATAATAAGTTATGAGAATAAATTACGATTATTCATACAACTAGAATCAATGTTAAGTAATAATATAATTTTTATCAACGAATGAATAATTTTAATAAACTTGCAAGAATTCTTTCTATCACATAATGTATCGAGAATGCTGCTTGTTCATCAAAATTTGATTTTTGCTTGTATTAATGCAATTTTTTCTATCAGTTTGATAAAAAAAAAAGTACCGTATATATATATATATATATATATATATATATATCATATATATATATCAAACTGATGCGAAATTATTCAATGTATTTGTAAAGTTGTAAAAAATTATGTATTTTTAATGTATTTTTAAAAATTATTTTCATTTATCAAAATAGCTTCTTTGATTAATCAAAATCGGCTTAATTAGCTTCAACAGTTAATTTTTTTAATTAGAAAAATGTTTCGTGATAGAAAAAATTGCATTAATATTAATATATATATATATATATATATATATATATATATATATATATATATATTGTATATATATATATATATATGTATAGAATTTATCACAAAGCTCGCGATTTTGTAGACTGTCCCTGCGTCCTTGAGCACGTATACGGACGTACGTTCCTCAAGGTGTATCCAATTTCGCGGGGCAAATTTACGCACCATCCTTTGCGGGTCCTTCTCCCTTTTTACTACAACGAATCTCTCGGCAAGAGTCCGCCCGCCTTTAAACACTATCCTCAAAGGTCAATTACCGGTAAACTCACGGTGGGGATCATATAAGCTCGTGGTGTATAAAGAAGAGACGATGCGGGAGGGCGGCTGCGGAGAGGAGGAAGAAGAGGGTTAAAGCACCGCTCGTAAACGCGCGATGGGAAAGATACAGCCCACGCGGTATCCGATGTAAAGCCCGAGCGCGTACGTGGCTGCGGGTTAAGAAGTTGTCAGATGAGCGCCGGGATAGGTGAAGCCCTGGGGCGTCCCATAATGCCGAAGAACCGCCGAGAGCCCCCCGAGAGAGGTCCGTTGATTTCCCTGAGATTTATAGCGCCCGCGACAGTTTCGGCCGACGTATTCAACGTCGCCGAACGCGACGCTCTCGTGACGCGTCGCGCTTAAAGAGCCACGCGGACTCTCGGAAAACACGCGAGCCCGTCGTAAACGTCGCGTGGAAATTTTTGACACGCTCAGTCACACCAGAGTACACTTCGTGTTCAACGGCAAGCACATGTTTGCATATCGAGCTTAATGCAAACAGGCAAAATGTAATATTGCGCACGATGTGACATCCACTTGTAGCGGGGGATTATTTACCAAAGAGATTAACGGCTGATCAGCAAACGGTCAACGGCTTCCGACTGAAATATCTTTATCTGACTGTGATAAGGACACGTGGTCTAATTGACGATAGAACAAAACGATACAACGAAACACAGAGAATCTTTCATACGAGAAGCTTCGTGTCGTATGAAATTTCTGTCTTTTTAAATAAATAAAGTTTCCTTCCTTCTCCGCGGTAAAATATTTTTTCCGTGCCCTTAATGCCACTGAAGATATACACCTCGGGAGTCTCGGGAGCCCTGGGTGATACACTCTGTCGTCGCGTCGCTTGGGCCGACGGGGATGTTGTAAGTGGATGGCGCGATAAGCGCCGTAATTTATAACCGGTCGCAGATATTTCCGCGCGCGGGTGATGATGGCTCTTAAACGGGCCGACGAGCGCAATCTGCGCGCGCGAACACGCGCGTGTTAACGTTGACGCGATGAAAAACGTATTACGCTGTGCGCACTGTGCGATAACGCGCCACGAGCCGCCGTGTAATGACATTTCCGGGACAATTTTGATTTGCATTAACGAGGCGAACGGGCGCGATTTACGTCGCAATCGGGGGTGTAGCCGGGGCGATTAACGCGCAACGTGAATCGCGCCCCGGGCGAAATTGAGCGAGGGTACGCTGTGAGGAGGCGGAAAAACGGTATCGGTTAATGCACGAATTATGCAATTCATCACGGCGCGAGGACAAGATCGCCGCAACGAGGGGTAATTTCCCTTTTACGATAAAACAATATCGCAATAACGCGTGTACGAGGCGACATCTAGCAAAACATTGTGCATTATGTATAAACAATAATTACATATTAACAGTAAATTGATTTTCGATTTTAAACGCAATTTACGCGTGTTACGCTGTCGCTGTCGCGCGAATGACGTGTCGCGGGTGTCAAAGTGTCTTCTTTTCAAAAAGGGAATCGACGCAGTGCAGCGGCGCAATGTTAGTCTCTTTCAATTCTGAGATCGTTACCAACAATGGATTGGCCGTAATTTGATTCAGATCATGCGAACAGCTAACAAATTTCGTAAGAAGCTCTTTTAAGACGGCAAATATTGAAGTATGCCTTTCCGCATGCAATGCTCTTCGGTAAGACGGCAAATATTGAGATATGACATTTTGTATGCAACACGATGATGTAATGTAGTACCCTGATTGCAAGTTCGTTTGTCGTTGGAAGTTGGATTCCTGTTGTTTGGCAAATATTTATAAATAACGTTTGAGAAAATCTACATCGGAGCCTCGCAGCCTCGGCGTAGGATGATATTAGGTTTGACTTTAAAGCTAACACGGAGAAGAGACGTAGAAAAGACGTGCTTTCTTACATTTTCTGTATTTGGCATAAAGCAATGATCACGTATAGAGAAAGCTAAAAGCAAACAAGTGCGGAGGTGTGGTGGTGAAAGAGACAGGCGTATTGGCGTCGTCAGTGTGCGAATGCCCGTACAACAAAACAAAATCCAAAAGCGGCGTGGTGCGATTTATTTTGAAACGTGATAAAATTGGGTTCTTGAATTCTACAGAAGGGAGCCAATCAACAATCGAAAAATTGTTGGTTGGCTTCCTTCTGTAGAATATAATCCGATTGAGGCACAGCTTCGAAAAACCAATCGATATACACTTATTGTATTCGCGTATATCTCCTTTCGAACAGACATTCTATCCTAATATTTCTTTGTACACAATAATGGGCAACGTTAGCACGAATTTCGCGTCGGCTTTACCTCTCCCCGTGTGATAAATTGACGCCATAAATTAAACGGAAAGCTTTAATCGATAATTTACTAAAAGTTTTATTTGCTTTTACCGCAAATGGTACCCAATTCTTGACGAATGCCGATACGATCGCTTTCACGATCGCAGGATTGTGGGATTAAAAATTGTGACCTTGAAAAAGTTTTCTTATTTTACGGCGCTATCTTTAGGTACAATTTCAAGCTCGAATCCAGGGGGGGGCCTAATCGAAAATGCGCCACCGGTCTCGGCGGATATCGCCAAGGAATGGCAGCTACGTGCTTCCACTTTATCGCGATCCCCTGCTGATTCCCTGCTGATTGCCGATGGTTGCGATAGAAAGATTACGTATATGGCAAAAGGGAGAAATGTTGGCCGATAAAGACGATAGTCGATGTGGCGGTCGAGAAAACGGATTTCCGTGACGCTTGCACGATAGACAGTTCGTTAGTCACCGACCTAAGAGCACCGATAATTACTCCGCCATCCGTGTATCACGAGGTCACTCGGATGACGCGGTATCGAGGTCAACTGAGCGTTTTCCAGTACAGAGCACCTACGGATCCGAAGGATGGAATACATCGCTCTAATATAGACGAGACACGTCGAGTAATGGCGCGGCAGGAGGTTTATAGTCAGACAACATCCTCAGCCCTGTTGCAACGATGCCAGCGATGTTATCTAGTTGACAACGCGTCGCTACGACAAGATATAATCTGAGTTTATCGGAGCATGTGTGCGAAGCGCAGCGCGAGCTGTGTGAACTTAGTACCCGATTTTTTAAAATTTAACTTTTCTATACGGGAAATGATAGCATTTCGTTTCTAGTTTTACCAGTTAAAAATTATAAAAAATTAAAAGAATGAGTCGCACCCGACATTGAGATATCTGAAATTCACAGTCCTTTCAGGATCGTTTGTAGTTGTTTGTTGTGATTTTCCTTTCGTTTGTAGTTAATCCGTTCAAAAGTTATAAAAAAAATCAAACATATTGCAAAATCCTAATTTTGCCATTTTTTTAGATATCTCGAATTCGCTTGCGCAGTCCTGTCCAGAATCGCTTGTAGTTATTTGTAACGATTTTTCCCTCGTTTGTAGTTGAAGCGTTCAAAAGTTATAAAAAAATCAAAGGAACTGCAAAATACTAATTTATCATATTTGTAGTTGTTTGTAGTGATTTTCTAAATCTACAAATAATTTTGAAAAGAACTGCGCAAGCGGATTTCAGATATCTCAACAAATGATAAGATTAGCATTTTGCAATTCCTTTGATTTTTTATAACTTTTGAACGCTTCAACTACAAACGAAAGGAAAATCAGTACAAACGACTACAAACAAAATGCTATCATTTCCCGTACAGAAAAATTAAATTTTTAAAAATCGGATGCTAGGTTCACGTAGCTTGCAGCGCGAGGTCTGCGATTTAATGTGCCTACATTGCTAGAATAAGAAAGTATAGCACAAACAGTGCAAATAGCTCTTCGGGAAAGTGTTGTACATTATATTATCTCATCTTGGGATTTCGTTGAAAACGCTAGAATTTATGCAGAAAGTACTTTTTCTGTAAAGTTCGAGATTTATTCTCGTAACTTTACGTTTATATATGGATACAGAGCTATAATTACTTGAAGTTTTTCAAGGACAGCTATGCAATGTAGGCACATTAAATCGCAATATAAATAATAAATTATAGAAATTACTGGAATTACCGGATTTTGAGGAAGAGCTCTGTGAGTGAATTAAATTAGCCGTGATGTACTATAAATATATTGGCACGGATCTTTGAAAAGTATTAAAAGAATACGTATATATATTTTATATATATATTAAATGCATACGTATGAAAATATATGACACATATAAAGTTAGAAATAAACTTTTATTTAAAAATCTAATGCGGATTATAGATCATCGAAAGTGGAATGGATATTTAGAATCAGGTCAAGTTATACATATGTAAGTTTACCGTGCATTTTTCGAATGAGAATTTCAGCGGGCTGTCGAAAGAAGTAAACATTCTCTTTGAAGTCTTGGCATTCTTGTAACAATAAAAAATTAAGATTTTAAGCGTTTTTATGGATCGCGATGTAGGCGCTATGACGAGCTATTTATCCGAAACACATGTGCGCGCGACGTAACAGCATTTATGCACTCGTTATTTCTCGCTCGTGGAAGCAGCTATCGCGTTAACACATTACGCGGAATTCTTATGGCGGCTCGACATAGCCATTTGTGCGATGTGACACGCGATTACAAGTAATTACACCTCGCGCGTGTCATGAATATTTACGAGCGCAGTTTTTAAAGTTTCGTGTTTAGTTTAGTGCGTCGCGCCGGCTATATATATACATATATATCGGGAAAAATGATTTCTCGTTTACGAGCCTGACGCTGGATGAGTTTTCCAATACGGTATCCATAATATGTGAAATACGAAAAAGTATCGCTGCCAATAATGTCTCGATTCATAAAAATTATTTACAAGTAGACGTGACGTATTATTCTTGATTTTATTTGACCAATATGACAAATTTCTGTTGCGTCTCTCTTGCGATATTCTTTTATCTTGCTTTTTTTTTACTCAAGTCTGATAAAGATGTTTATAAAATTGATCTTACGTCTTAACGAAGACACTTGATAACATTCGATAATAATTCGATAAATCAAGAATCATCTATTCCTATAAAAAGGCATTAATAAATTATAAAAAAATAAAATTGTTACTACTTCAGTTTCAGTCATGCAAAATAAATTACAAAATCTTATACAATTTTAAGTAATCTCCATTCATATTAATTTGAGATTGCTAAAACTTTCAAAGACTCGAAAAATATCGGCGACCACTTCTACTTTAATCAACTCTAATTAGAGATGGAGAATAAAATTAGCTATTTTATATATTTAGAAATTTAATTTTATCCTTGTCATTTGCAAGAATTGTCGCGAAGAGACGATCTCGCCAGACGAATGTATCAATTCCGTTGGGATGTAATCGAGCCCACGGGGTAACGATTGGAATCATTTCTTCTTCCGTTGCAATTACGTTTCACGAAATGTAGCGATGCCGTATCGACGTTTCGACACTGCGCGTCGCCGCGAATAATTCATGCCACGACGCAGTGGTTAGTGTCGCCTATATGGCAGCCGGGACCGCGTATCGACACGCCGGCCATTATTTTGCATTAAGTCGTTAGCGCACGGCCGCGGCGCACGCGGACCTTTCCCTCCCGAAACGAACAAGAAAATCGCGTGTCCCATCGTAAACTTCCGCCCACGGCTATACAAAGAGCCGTCCATGATAGACCGATTGCCCGTAATGCTTCGCTTCGTCCTCGTAATTCTGCTTGTCGTTCCTGTCGTGCGCTAGTCGCAAATTGAAATTCACGGTGGCCGCCGGGCCAAATGTGCCCGCCCTCCACTCATCCGCTTTTCAGCGCTCGCAGGCTCGGAGCAATACGTTAAGCAAGGTAAGCGTGAATGGGCGCCGCCGAAATACCTACAGGAATTCTACAGAATGGCGAGATGGGAAAGCTCGGCAGATGAAATCTGCCGTTGAAAATATTACGAAAAATCGATGATCGCGGACGCGTTAATAACGTAGATTTCTCTTTTCGTCGCAAAATAAAGTCCGTGAACGAAAAATACGTACGATGAAAAATAATAACGTCGCGGTAGCAGAGATTAAGATTTCAATTAAACTTGCGAAAAAGAGCTGTACATGGTCATGTCGTTCAATCTACATATTTCTGACGTTAAAGATTATATTATTGCGGGCACTAGAAATCGTAATACTCCTAATGAATATCTGTCATATTTATCTAACCATACGGGGAATATTCATGCGAGACGCTCGAGTAGCGCGTCGCTTCACTATTCGCGAGGCAGGTAATTATCGCCGAATTAAATCCGAAATTAGCGCTTGTTTATCACTTCCCGCAGCGTCATTTATCTTGAATATTTACGTTTCACCGGGAACGAAATACCAGCGCGACGCCTACTGCATTAATTATATACCGGGCAGTTCGTCACATATTTTTCCTAAAATAATGAATTTTCATACATCGTAAAACGTAAAACGGGATTTGCTTTCCGATCATGTCAATTTTACGAGAGTCCCAAAAACTATGGCCGATACATAACCGCTTGATAGTTTGATTTGTAACAAGAGGAGAATGCGAGAGTAGTGTTTTTTTTTTTACGCAAAACGTCGAAAGCCAATAAATTTGTTGATATTTGCCCGCAACGCTCTTTGCGACGTCAAATATATAGATCAACAAATCTTTCTCTATTGGCCG
This sequence comes from Tetramorium bicarinatum, assembly GCA_928718305.1. NCBI lineage: Eukaryota > Metazoa > Arthropoda > Insecta > Hymenoptera > Formicidae > Tetramorium > Tetramorium bicarinatum. The sequence continues at coordinate 24,702,484 of OV788323.1, read as the reverse complement.
AATCTAAAAATGTACCGCACATGATTGAAATGATTGAGCGCCAGGGTAAATAAAGCTCCCGAACAGCGTTGCTGCGATTGCGAATTTCCGCGCGGGACGTGGAATTGATTTTTCCCACCCCTGTGTGTCTTGGAAATAGAAAGCCGAAGAAAAATCCGGATCAAATCCAAATTCGGTACGTTCACGGGTGAGCGGGCGTGCAAAATTATCCGTGGCCGCGCTATCCGACATTAATGGCCGACCTATTTGCATATCGCGTTTAAACTGCGCGAAACGTTATTCCGCTTTAATACCAGCACCGTGGGGGACGCATATATACTTATCATCTTTTATGACTCTGAGAATATCCAGTTTGTCGGGAATACTCTAATCGCATAGTCAGAGTTCTTAGTCGCGCGCGCGCGCGAAGCAAAGTGGACTCGGGATCCGTGCGATCGCGCAAACAAAGCCGTCCCGCCGCGTCGTTATCGCCGACGCCGATCGTCGACATTCGGTTTCTGTAGCGCTCAAACGCGGTCTGTAATTACAGGTGCGATTCCGGAAAGATGATACGCGACTACCTGATACTGCTCTCATGGCTCTGCGCGGTGCAAGGCAAGATAGGTAAGTACCGCACGTTCCGCGACTTTGTATTCGCGAATATAACCGTGTACTTGTAAGGCGCGTGCTCTTCCCTATGCACTGGTAGACGCAATTTTTAATCCCGAGAAAAAGAGAAAATATATCGCGGCTGTATATAGCTCATGCGATGTCTTCAGGCGCAATCTGGCTATCGTTTACGCGCCACCTGAAAATCCACCCCGCGGCGCAGCTTTCTCGAGAGAAAAACTTCCCAGCGTTACGTAATGGGTCGAGAATAACGGCAGATTCGGAGCGTTATTGCTTCGGGTAAAATCTCAATATGAGAGTGCACTTCAAATCCAGAACCAAACTCGATTTTTGAAGATATGATTTTTTTTTTTCGTTAATGCAATCCTGCACCAAATATAAATAGTGTAATTGAATCTTTTTTTATATAGTTAGCATTACGAAATAAAACCCTCTTACTTTTTTATGTAAATCTATTTCTGCGAATATTTTGCGCGAGAATAGCCAAGAAATGAATGATTTACAAAATATTTTATATTTTACTCTGACGTATTTTGCTATAAAATATAAAATATCTCACAAAATATTCATTTTTCGATGACCTTATTTTAATATCTTTATATGCACAGATTAATGAGATGAATTATTCTCGGTATAAGTTTGAAAAAAAAGCTATATAGTTGCACGTTAAAAATTGCAATTACATCCTTTTTGGACACTGCATGGTTACATTAACGAAAAAACATCCAAGAAGATAAGAAATCCACATAAGAAGATAATACTTATGGGTTGGACCATTCCAATTTCTTTTGTACTTTCAATGTGTAATTTTTTTATCTCTCTCTTCGATGGAAAAGAGATATCAACTCTGTGATTTATTCTTTGTAATCTTCTCTTTACACATAAAAACGAATTTTTATAAAAATCAGTTTTTATAAAAATAATTCCTATCTTTTTATAAATAATTAAAAATTGTGTTGACTAGTGCATTAGAAAAAACACATAAAATTTCTTTCAAACAGAATTGAAATATTAATACAATGACATTTATACAATGTCCAAAAATGCAATACTAATATAGAAAGTAAAGCACGTAATATTCTTTAATGTACTATGTGATACTATTTTTTTATACATTTTATCTGTTACTGTTTTGAAGACGTGATCAGTCTAAATTTTATGAGATTTTGTGTAAAGCTACTGAAACAGCAAAATTTTCATTTGCCAAACGAATTTCGCTATGCGCCGCAGCATTTTTTTCGTGTAGATACGCAAATATGATCTCTATGTTTATTTGTGACAATGGAAGCGCAGCAATTGGTGTGAGATGTATTTTTCCATATCTACAGCAACGAAAATTGGACTCACCGATATGATACTGGTTTTAATCCCTGGGATATTTCGACAAGGTTATACGGACTGGCTGCCAAATTTTACGGAAGGGAGGCAAAAACCTGTTTATTTAAAAGAACATAAAAATAACGAGCTTTTTGAACGTATAAATTAAGCCTCTTAATAAACAGTGATGGTATTTGAAAATTTTCACTGTTCTGCACTGACAAATAAGTTATTTTTATTTCGTGCCATTCGTTATTACTTTTTCGAAATATACGATTCGATTGAAGCCAGGAAGTGTTCAACTGCGCTAAACGCCAGAATACATATTGATCTGATATTGAAAATTTTCAAATTGTTTGTAGCATTTTTCACACACTTTTCACACTCTTCCATGTCTTACATCTCCTATTAATCCCGGTCAGGATAAAGTTTTCTATTTTACAGGATATTTCTGGCATATCACCGATATTCATTATGATCCAAAGTATGGCACGCAAGGAAACACTGCAAGTAAGTTAACAAAACGTGTTGTTTTGATGAGTTTTATAATTTTGCATCTCGAAGAAGTCGACGTAGAGTAATCTCAGGCAGAGCTAAATTATAATGTTTTTTTTTTTATCATTTTTTTTCTCGATTGCATGACTGCATTGTGTTCAAGAAAAATGATTTGCATGTGCCGACGATGATTCTCGCTCAATATGGCTAGAGTTACGCGCCGAGCCGGGGATTGATCACGTAATTGTTAGTGAGTTTTTTCTTTTATCTCATCCCAGTTTTTCATATCTTGCTCGATCACTCACGCGAATCTCATCCTATCAAATTTCATCGTTTCATCTCGGTAGATTACGTGACCACGATTTTTGCGAAATTCGCGTGAAAATTTTCACTTTTCACTTTTTCGCTCTTAGAGAAAATATACGTGATCGACCACCCGCGCCGTTGCGAAATCTGAACCGTGGCGTTACCACGTTGTAACGGTTGTATCGGTGTTGCCAGATGCCTCGAGGTATAAACTTTCCCGAAAATTTCCCCCAAACTTTATTGGTACATTTCGTGAATATTTTCGGAAAACTTGATAATTTCCGATATTTTATCATTAATTGGATGGCACAATTTTGTTTCGTTCGAGGGAAGGCACGGGATTTTTTTTCCAATTGTGTTTCAGCGTGCGACAAACTGGCTCGCGCAGCCGGCCCCGAGCTTTAACGAGTATACACGCCTCCGCGTCGTTATACATTTCATTTTCCGACGATCGCATGGGCGAATTATTATCATTTCTCTAATAAGACGGTAAAACTGTTATTTACCAGTCTACCCGCGCGCAGGTATTTGCCGATCATTCTAAAGAACCTAGCGTGCTCGGCTGGCACGAGATCCGCACGAAATAGAGGCGGCTTGAATTACCCCTGACCTATCCCCTCGTTTATCCAGCCTACCACCGGTCTCGACGGTAGGTAGGCCTCGTGTCGTACGAACGTTAGCGAGATACGAGGCGTGTAAGCGCGACCCTGGCCGTTCCCTGTCACGCGGTGCGCATTTTTATTTCACAAGTTCCCACGATTATCACCGCTCTCTCTCTCTCTCTCTCTCTCTCTCTCTCTCCCCCTCGCAACCCTTCCGCTTGTCGCTTCCCGATAGTCTCTCGTGCGCGGATCCCATTTACCATCGTGTTTCAGTGTGCTGGAGAAACATGGTCGACGGCGGGCGTATGAGGCTCGACCGAAAACTGGCGGGCAAGTTTGGCGACTACAGCTGCGACTCCCCCTGGGCCCTGATCGAATCGGCGGCGCGGACGATGAGATCGAAGCACGGCGATATCGAGTTCGTCCTGTGGACGGGGTAGGTCCGACTTTCGTATAATCGTCCGTTAATGTGGTCCAGCGCGCGCGTTTTCAGCGACGCGAGTCATTGTATGTACAGTGACATCTAAATGAGATCTCGCGGATGATAATTTAGTACTTTTTAATTCTTTCCCATGAGTACGAATGTAATTGATGTATAATATGATTGATATATGATATGTTGATGTAATAGACTATTTATTAACCAATAATTCATATTAATATCTTTCTGCTTCGGGTACCGGTATCAAAATACGAGGACGATTTTATTGTTATCATTATTGTTATTTTTAAAAGCTCTTCTTCAACGGATTATTTTCGATAATATTATTATTATTATTGTTTTCATTACAAATCATTATTGTTGTTGTCATTATTACTAATTTATACAGCGTATTTGAAATTATTTATGAAAACATTCGGGGCTTTTATAATAGTCAAACGATATATGACCTGCTATCGTCGTTAATAACGATTGTTATTGTTAAATGAATCATTAACGTATTGTAATTTATTCATGAGGTCTCATTTATTATCAATAAAATTATAAACAAGATCCAGTTTGGGGAACAGCAACTTGTTAATTCAGTTAATAACGCGATTATTATGTGCTGAATATATTACCATTAAATAAATTTACTTTACGAACGATTTACTAGTTGAAGGCGCACGACTTCCAATTAATTACCGGAAGCGAGGAGCACGGTACCGCTGACCGTATAAATATTACATTCACCATCAATGACTTTCTCCACTTAACATCGTCGTTTCGTTGCGGGTATTATCACAGGAAATACAAATGTAAACGAATGCATAAATAGTAAATGTTAAAATATTCATATGACATAAAATGTCTATTTTCGAAAAGCTTTGAAATGCCACGAGTTTCAATTCATTCGTCGCATGTTAATGTTAACAAGTTTACAACGTATAACAACGCGATTGAACTCGCGCGCGCCGATTTCAAACTAAATTCCATTTGCATTAATCTTGTACGTAATTATACTGTTTAAGAGGTAATTGCAATTTGCCTGAGCTTTTCGCTTTTTTAATTAATCGACATGATATTTCGGAGCAAAAGTACAAACTTACTTTCCAAGAGAACTAGTTAAAAAATTTTTGTTGTTGTTTCCTTCTTATCAAATGTATATCTACAAACTTTCAATACGCGCCACTTGTATTTTGTCATGTCAGTTCCCTTTGATCTCCATCATCGAGGCGTAGATGTTTAATCAGTTATCGTTGACGTAACAATTATCAGCGTTCCGCTCGGGTGACAATTCGCACGTCTGATTTCGTTGTGCCATCATCGTTGTGCCGCATTGCGCCTCGTCGACGGGGACGCGACGCGACGCGACGGATCGCGACGCGGCGCGACGCGATGCGTCCTTATCCGGCGACATTTCCTCTTCCTCGCTGTATTTATCGGCGATAATCACGAGCGCTCGCGCTGGTAATCCCCGGGTGCGGGTGTTCTATGTAACTAGGACTAACGAGGCTGTAACTACTTGTTGCAGTGACGCGCTGACGCGCAATGCCGCCATGAGCGCCGAACTGCGTCTGTCGTGTTTGCGGAATTTGACTGAGCTGCTGCACCGCACGTTTAAAGGACAATTCGTGTTCCCCGCGCTCGGCCACGAAGACATAGGCCTGAATTACACGCAGCTCGCGTCCGTCTGGCAGAGCTGGCTACCGCCGGAAGCGGTGGACACTTTTGTAAAGGGTAAGTAAGCAAAACGTCAACGATGCGGAATTAAATGAGTAAAACTTGATAAAAACAAATAATAAATGAATGAATGGATTGAAGTATCGATTGAAGGTGATGAAATCGCGATTTTGTCTGAAGTCAACCAAGGTCCTTAGGTAGACGAAGGAAGACTACATGTATTAGTGTGCGTCGTACTACTCTCTAAAAGTGAAGCAGTGAGACTCACTGTCAATCAGCGATTATACACTGATTGACAGTGAGTTTCACTGATTCACTTTTAGAGTGATAGTTATTTGTAGTGTGTGTTAGTAACAATTTTTGTCTGATCAGCTGAACGATTATCATCGCCATTTTTGGTCCAAATAGGTTGAAGTGAATGCAAAGTGAATCTATCTAGGGACCTTGAAATCAACGACGCATCATACAATCGATTAGTTCTTGGGCTAATATGTATTTTTGTAATATGTATGCATCTCGGGGTGATATTGAGCATTTATCGTTGCGCCGTAACGTATTAAAATTCAAAAAGAGGCATCTTACGGTCCCGGGAGGTACATAAATGATCGGCGAATGGGGTTTTCGCGCCGCTCTTTGATTCGAAACGCGCGCAACGGGTCGATGCAACATTTATGGATGCCCTCTCCCTCTGAAAATGTTACGGCACAAAGTAAGCTTATTGGCGGGCATAAATTCGCCCCGGCTTTACCGCACGCCACTACGGCACTATTCAAAATTTGTTGCAGCCGGCTACTATACGATCGAGCAGCGCTCGAAAAAATATCGGATCGTCTTCCTTAATACGAATTTGTGGCTGAACCCCACGGTCGACAACCGTATGCCGCATCGCGCCGGAAGTAGCACGGTCGATAACACGCAAGATCCCTTCGGCCAATGGTTCTGGTTCCAGTCGGTCCTCGAGAATGCACGGAAGAAGAAGGAGACGGTAGGTTGTTACTCCGGCGATATACAATATTATTGGTCCTCCGAGCGAGCTATTATACTGCGCGTCCGTCGCGTATTACTTTTCTTTTTCTCGTATCGCGCTCTTTTTCGTCGCGGGCAATATATATGTGTGTGTGTGTGTGTGTGTGTGTGTGTGTGTGTGTGTGTGTGTGTGTGTGTGTGTGTGTGTGTGTGTGTGTGTGTGTGTGTGTGTGTGTGTGTGTGTGTGTGTGTGTGTGTGTGTGTGTGTGTGTGTGTGTGTGTGTGTGTGTGTGTGTGTGTGTGTGTGTGTGTGTGTGTGTGTGTGTGTGTGTGTGTGTGTGTGTGTGTGTGTGTGTGTGTGTGTGTGTGTGTGTGTGTGTGTGTGTGTGTGTGTGTGTGTGTGTGTGTGTGTGTGTGTGTGTGTGTGTGTGTGTGTGTGTGTGTGTGTGTGTGTGTGTGTGTGTGTGTGTGTGTGTGTGTGTGTGTGTGTGTGTGTGTGTGTGTGTGTGTGTGTGTGTGTGTGTGTGTGTGTGTGTGTGTGTGTGTGTGTGTGTGTGTGTGTGTGTGTGTGTGTGTGTGTGTGTGTGTGTGTGTGTGTGTGTGTGTGTGTGTGTGTGTGTGTGTGTGTGTGTGTGTGTGTGTGTGTGTGTGTGTGTGTGTGTGTGTGTGTGTGTGTGTGTGTGTGTGTGTGTGTGTACGACGGCGGATAATAAATAATTCCCAGCATCGCCGTATCGGTAAACGATTTTATGGATTTTGTCGAGTAAGGAAGTACCGCGAAAATGATAAAGGCCGATCCGGCGGTTCGAGAGCGCCAGATAGAGAACAGAATCTAACGCCGAAGATTCCGCGGAATGAAAATCGAGGGAAACCGCGCTAATTCAGCCCGGATCGATTTCTATTTGGACAGTCCGTCGAGATAATGGAATTTTCATCTTTTAATGTAAGTGTTGCGTTATTTTGCCGACAGTATCGATTTTCGGCACTGTTGAACTCTTCATACATACGTGAAACTAAATTAAGCGGAAATATTCTATGAGATTATCTTTGTATATAATTCGATTTCGAAACGAGAATATCGGACTCGCTGGCATAAAGGACGCGTTGAAATTTTTCGTGCCCGTTGAACCGCGCGCGTGTATGTGTGTGTATGTGCGCGGTCTGTCCCGTGCAGATTGCATGGGTAAAAAGATAATATAAGGGAAAAAATTTTTACGTGCCATCAATTTTCTCGGATCGATGAAAATGAACAACGGCGTCTCTCTCTCTCGGCGCGGGTGTCGAGTCGTCCGCCATTATGACGCGCGTAAGTAAATTAAGCTCTTTCTAATGAAGCCGATCATCGATAAACCCGTGGACACCAATTTTAACATGAAAATTGATTAAATAAATGAACGTTTAATCGTGGAAAATCGATGTGCGCTCTCGGTATCAAGTATACTCTAACACATAAATGCAATCGTCCACTTGTAGATATTCGTGCATCGCTAGTCATTGCTAAAATTGTGTTTGGCAATTTGGCTCTTATAAATGTTTAACACATATTTGAAGAGTGAAATGTAATATTAAAATATAAATAACAGTTTTGCTCTATTGAATTAATGAATAAAAATTTAATTTTAGATCTTTTAGCTAGTAGTTACGATTACGAGTAAACATAATGTACAGTTCGTATTTTTTCCCAAATGTCGCGTGCCAGTGGTAATAATAATAATAATAATTTGTAATATTATAATATACAATTCTGTTATGTTATTTCTGTACACATTTAATCGTTAGTATTGATCAAATTCATCCAATACGTAAAATACCACGATGATTAAACGAGTTAACGCAAAAAACACCATTAAAGTTAAATATATATGCTAATGGAGTTGAAATATTTTTTTCTCGGGATGCACGCGTTAATATTATTTGCCTATCACGAAAAAAGCTCACATCAAACAACCGGTGCAAATATAAAAAAAGGGGCGAGAGGGGGGGGGGGGAAGTATAGTTGTTCTTTGCTCGTCCAATAAATTACCAAATAGATTTTTAATCAGCGCCTCGGCGGCGCTTGTTTTACACGGAACTTCGGAGCGTACGAATATTCGATACAAACTTCCATTCCGATCTAAAAACGGCCTCGTCAAGCCACTCACCCGCGATCGCTCTTATTGGAAAAGCACGTTTCGCGAACTTTCCTCCGGAAGATTAATATCAGAAGTCGCGAATCGCGCGAGTGCAATGTCACGTCATTCAATCTCTTATTTTTTTGCAAAAATGCCTCGCTGTTCAATAACGGTGCGGCGTAATTTTCAAAAATAAAGACCCAACTTTTTTCTCACGCTCTACACTTCAATCCCGCCGATGTACCGTGATTGACAAATTGACAGGTCGACTTAACGGTGTCGCGGATATAACAACAGTTTGCACCTAGAGCCATAATATCGCTCTACATCGGGTACACAGAGAATTCCCGGCGATTACCCGTGCCGTCAAGCTCGCCAGACATCGTAGAATTACGGCAAGTGTTTCGCCGGGTAGATATGCGCGTATAAAACATTCCCCCGCGTATCTCGCGTGTCACACGACAAGTTGAGTAATTGAAGGGTGTACCCATGGAAAAGTATTACTCAGTTTCGCAGTTTATTGTTTCGCAAAAAGCGCGGAAAACACCTTGGCAACCGGCGGCATTGGAGAAAATTTAAGGCGACGGTATTGCCCTATTCTCGGCGCGAGATGCGTTTTCCTTCCCTGCCTTTTTTTTTATTTTAAGAATAAGATATACGATATACGCCGACAATTGGCGCGAGCAATGAAAAGATCGCGCGGCGCATAAACGTATTCCACGCCTGCTTGCCCTGTCGTATTAGAGAGCCAACACGCGATCGTCAAGAAGATAAATTTTAATGAAATAAATTCCCGTAGAGCGGGACGAGGCAAATAAAGTCCCGCTGATCGGACTTCAATGGGGGATGTATGATTTATCAGCCGGAGCTGTTTTGTCGTCGTCGTACTCGGTTTCCTCCTCGTTCTCACGCTTTATAAATTATCGCGCGCGACTGGACACGTTCGCTGGACTGACAGCTGACACATCGCGATTTTCGATTCTCTTGATCACGGTTTCGGTTCATTATTCGCCGGCTTATCGGCTCTCGCGTGCGCGCATCCAGCTTTAGGAGACTCCCAAGCGGAAATTTATAATGGTAGCTAACCGGATATCCTCGCAGGAAGACGGGACAAATTGTATAATTTCCATCGAAGATTCGAATGCAAATCGCACGAGGAGCGATCCCTTCTCTATTCCCGACGAATACAATTTCTCTGGGATTTCCGTTTTCGATGTATTGCTTCTCTCTCTCTCTCTCTCGTTCGGTTCGCGCCATAAAGCGCGATGACAAATCGTAGGTAATGCCCATTACGCCCGGGGTATCGGAGATCGTTGCGAGATCCATCGAGACGAGGAGGAAGGGGGGAAGGGGACCGATCGCAAATTTATCCTCTTCGATCAGCGAGGCAATTAATTCGGCGCGCCCGCTCCGCGAAAGCCACGTCGCGATGGCTCCGGTATCGCGCGAGCGAGCGAGCGAGCGAGCGAACGGAAATCTTCCGACCCGGGACCTATCGAATATCGCGGTTCCCGGGGTTATCGGTTATCGATTACGCCGCGGGGCGTGTAGTAGAACGAGTTCGACATACGCGAGGGAGATCCTTCACGCGACCGAGATGGCACGACCGACGATAAATTATGGAGGGACTTGGTATTCCATACATGGGCCCGCGAGAGGAGACCCCGTCCGTATACGTAAACCGTTGCACGCCACTGCCATTGATCCCGATCGTATTAACCGGCGAGCACAACCAAGAGCGAGAGCGAGAACGAGAGAGAGAGAGAGAGAGAGAGAGAGAGAGAGAGAGAGAGAGAGCTAGGCCGCGCCGTCGCGTTCGTCCACGACACTATCGGCGCATTCACCTACGTGCACGTTCGAAAAGGCAACCCTGTTACCCCGCGATGCATAACGCCACCGGCTGGCTCGCGTATGAAGAGTGACATTATTTTTCAGTGTACCTTCGGCTACGTGCGCAATAAAACTCGGCGTAAATTTTTGATTCCGCGCGGCCAAAAAGTCAGAAATTATTCGTGGGATTTGCTACGGCGAGCTAAACCCCTTCCATTGTATATTTCAAGCTGAATGCAGTTATTTATATTTAGTGAGCTCATATTATATTGACGCCGAAGGAAAAAAAAGAATGCGGTTTTTAATTGTTGTTGCCACTGTTGCATTCGCATATCCATCATCGCTTCGATCCCGAAAGCTGCGCTACTTTATTTGATCCCGATTTGTAACGTTCTCCATCTCCGGTCAATTGACAAGTTTTCGAGAAACCTTTCTGGGAATTTTCGAATGTTTTTCGAAAGTTTTGGAGCGAAAATGAGATCGATATCGGGAAGAACGTTTCACAATTGAGTAATAACGCGTCGTATGACGGGTTTCGATAAACCAGCCGTATTCTTTGCTCGATAGCCATGCGCGATATTCCATAAGCTCTCAGAAGGCTCTTAAAGCCTCCCCCTCTTCCTTCTCTGTCCTCTCTCTTTCTCCTTTCCTCTTGGAAAAGCTCTTAATGCGGATCAACGAGCGTGGAAGCAAAATAGCCGCCCTCTTCAAAGCGATGAAATGACCAGTAGGGTAATAACAATCGGAAAATGTAGCGAGCACGGCTCGTTGGGTCGCGACTCTGATAACCAGCAATAATTTTCTTCGATCCTCTCTCTCTCTCTCTCTCTCTCTCTCTCTCTCTCTCTCTCTCTCTCTCTCTCTCTCTCTCTCTCTCTCTCTCTCTCTCCCTCTCTATGTTGCCCCCCTTATTCTCTACTCTTTCCGTCCTGCTTTCCTCGATGCTCGCTCGATCGCACCGCGGACGCGCTCTCCCCGGGGATTTCCGGAGAAGAATTCTCGGAAAATCTTGTACGTCCTTATGTGTGCCCGGATAAAAAGAGCGCGCCGGAGACACGGACGCGAGACGGGAGCGTGGGGCGCGGCGAGGGGGCGGATTGCCCAGGTTCCGAGATAGAAATCCGATTTTCCGTGGACAGATATAATCCCGTGCCGGTGCCGTTTCGCAAACGGTCCGAGTGGGCTTCTCGATCCCCCGGCATTCCCATAGAGACGGGACGATGTCGCGACGAACGATAAGGGGGACGGGAGGCTGGAGGGAATCGGGAGGAAATGGATCGATCGATCGTTCCCGACGTCCGACGGATAATGTGATTACAAATTACGAGCCGTTTAAGAGCGTCAGCGGCAAAACTGACCAATCAGCGATCCATTGTAGCCCAGTTCCAATTCGTTCGTGCCTCCCTTGAATGGCAGCCGTGATTCCTGCACCTTCGGCAAAAGGCCCTCGGCAGCAATTTAAAATCGACGTCTGTGCGCTTTTCACGCGATATTTTTCAATCTCCGCGTCACCGACGATTCGGTTGTTTGCGGAGAGAGCGCTTTTTGCACACCCCCTTCTCCCCCCCCCCCGGCCTTCTTTCGCTCTTCGCCGCGGACGGCCGAGCGTTTTTGCGTTTATTCCGCGGACCGCAACGCGCGCGCAGCGCGACGATTCCGCCACATAATTCCAAACGCGTCACTCTCATTCAACCGCGTCCTCCGCTTTACCTCCATTTACCATTCAAAAGAGGCAGCCTTTTCCCCACGGCGCGATTCGACGAAAAAGGATCCATCCTGCGAATGGAAAATGTATCTCTCTTCCGCCGTTATCCACTTAACGAGTTTTGCTTTATCCATCCACTGTTTGGTTTGAATGATCCTACGGGAATATCACTATGGCTTGCTCCGAACGCTATTGTTGCACTCTGATTCGCCATAGATACGTATCAGTTGTCATATCGATGGTTCCTACTGTTATTAATCAATCTCTTTGTCATTATTAAGCACAGTCTCATTGATCGCTTAGAATATCGTCAGTTAATCGTACAAACACGTATAATCAAATATTTAAAAAGAGTGTATATATTTCAGTAACTGTAGAAATTGATATGAAATATTCTCGTCATATCTTTAATATAAAATTTCAAATGGAATTAGAAACGAAATGAACACAATTTCAAGATAATTTTGAGACTAATTGAAAGACTACTCGTCATTAACTTTTAATACGTTTAATACGTTTTCCGATCGTTCCTCGAAGATATCTCCTCGTCAAGCAGGCGTCTCTGGCTACTTTTTCAATCAGAGATCTCGGCGCTCGGCGCCAACTTCTGCGTCAATTTGCGTCCCGAACCGGTGGGACTAATTTCGCGTACGTGTCCGATTAGATATCAAGTCCTTCGTATCTCCAATTCTCCGTCGTCGTGAGAGACACTACGATCGAGTGAGCATGCGTGTGTGTGTGTGTGTGTGTGTGTGTAGGTGCTGTATGCACTAGGGCTGCCATTCGCGAGCGACTGGCCGGTTTGCTGATGCTAACGAGACTTCCTGCGTCCCGAGAGACACATTGCGTAGCCACGTACGTGATTCACCCCAGAGCGTCTGTTTAACCAAGACGCAGTCACGCGACGTGGCTAAGGATATCTCTGTTGAATGAGAATACCTCCGCTCGTTGGCTAAAGGCATCGAAAGACAGATGTCGATATTTAATATTCGAGTATTGACCGATGGTGCTCGGCATATATCTTTTCTTATAAGAAATCGATAAATTATTTATCTTGAATTTATGAGACTGTTATTATTAAGTTTTCTTCCGACATTGTGGCGTGGAGTTTACTCTAACAAAGTTACTATATTTCCTAGTTTTAGGTCAAAATATTTATATGTAAGTACATACCGTATATAGATATGTTTCTCCATGATCAAAATAAACTTTGTAAAGTTTGCAACGCCGCGGCATAACAGGAAACAAATATTCTTATTTAAATACGAAAACCTTAAAGAGTTGCCGATGTTTGTTTTTCATTTCTGTGTCTTGCATTTCTGCAAGACTTAGTTTGCCGAATTATAAATTAGTAATTCGATTAGTAATCATTCACGATATATATATCTCATCACTGAAATATGTATGTGTGATTCATATATTATTAAATTAGTTTTATGTTCAGAACACTGCAACGCTATTTTGCAGTCTTTAACCGTAAATGGGCATATATATTCAAACATCTCGCGTACTTTCTGAAACCAATAATTTATCACAGAAGATTCTACTTTTATCTATATTTAGATACAACGCTATTTAAAACACGAGGCAATCAAAAGACAAATTTAGTAATATCGAATACAGAGTCCTCCAAATAGCAGTGTTACAAATAGATATGCAATCAATATTTTATACGATTTGAATATCACTAACGATAATAAACACCTGTTTATATACACGTTAAATAGAATATACATAAAAAATATTTATGACTTAATTGAAAAAAAAATTTGTTATTACAAAAGTATTATTTACCGAATCGCCAGATCTCACAATAAAATCTTCTCTTATTCACACGATATGAAAAATAAAATTTTTTTGAAAAAGGTCGCGATGTAAAGATGTATATTGCATCAGAAAGTGTCTTCATGTCGAGCAACACAGTTCGTCAAAGGTTAAAAACATCGCAGAAAAACATCGGATAGTATCGGAGGAAGCATCGAGTTTTCATGAATAGATATTAAGATAGAACATAGATAGAACGAAACGTCGAATCGGCCTAGCTGTGGAGGCTCCCCGAAATATCGATGTCCGATGATCATTTCTATTCTACTACTATGGTCAGGTGTACATAGTCGGCCACACACCACCAGGGGTGGACGACCACGAAAGCGGCGCCGTGGCGCTCAACGAGAAGCACAACACCAAATATCTGCAGGTAGTGCGGCTCTACTCGGACATCATCCGGGGACAGTTTTTCGGCCACTGGCATTCGGACACATTCCGCGTGATATACAGCGACACAGGTATGTTCCATGCGGCAGTTAAATTGTCTGAACTTATTTACAAACAAGAGTAGTGAGTGATCCTGCGTATCTCTGCGGCAGGATAGTATTTTTCTCAATTGTGGCAATTTCCTGGCAGATATCGTGTGACTATTTATACGTCAGTCTAGACTGAAGCAATCGATCCTCGATGTCATTTTTTTTTTCAAGAATTTGTTGTTGAACAAACTTTTTCCCTTAATAGAAAGAGGGGATCAATTTCTCATCCGAACAAATTACACAACCCCTTAGGTTGTAGGGATAAAAAAAAATGAGCCAATCTGACAATTCTGACTTGCTGGATTCGAATTTAGTGGGTCAAAATACATAAGGATACATTGGTCTGGTCCGTCGCGCAGATCACTAGTTTTTGTGGGGCTGTGTTATTTGTCAGTCCCCCTGGCTGTCCCCCGCTTTACCCCGTTGGTCTAGATAAGACACGAGCGCATCGTTATCGCTTTATCAGCTCTGTCGCTTTGACCTTAATTTTATTAATACTCGCAGCGCGCGATTAATTATTCGGTGAAATGATACTCGTATTGAACAGGTATGCCCGTATCCTGGATAATGATGGCTCCTAGCGTAACGCCAACCACTACTATTGGAGGGCCCAACAACCCGGGCTTGCGACTCTACAAGTTCGAAACTAACACCGGACAGGTACGTGGTATGGCGGGCGCGTATACATTCCCGATAATATCGCGGCGCGTTCTCCCCGTAACGGGGAACGCTCTATTTGCGGGACGTACCGATTTCAAAAGCGACGCAGAAATGTAGGGAGCCCCCGTGTATGTGTACGTGTTGCATGCTGCGCAGATTCTGGATTACACGCAGTACTATCTTAATCTGCCTGAAGCGAATTCAATCGGCAAAGCGAACTGGGCCCTCGAATACTCGCTGCTCGACTATTATGATCTGCAGGAGATATCGGCGATCACTCTTCACGATCTGGCGGACCGGTTTACGCAGTCGAACGATTATGCCTTCGTCAGGTATGTGTGCGATGAAATGAATCGATCGATTCACTTGCGTAATTTAGTCCTAAAACCGTAATAGCATACCCCACTAATTACTGGCCTCCATTTCGCCTTAAACCTCGCGTCTCGTGTCTCCAGCACATTTTTCACCTCGTAAGTCTCTCCATCAACGGGGACGTAAAGCAAATAGCTGTCGTCTGAAAATATCGTTTCGTATCGCGGTGCTAATCAGGGTATCCTTACGAAAAGAATCGTCTGTCGTTTCATTGTCGTTATATAGCGCGTTTCGCGTGCTGGTCGAAATAGCTCGATGGGTGTTTAATGCTGAACGCGTGGGACGCGCTAAGCGTCGACGGTCGCGTGAGATATCGATGCCCACGGTCGAGGATTAATAATTCCCACCGTCTCCCTCCATCAGCCAGCAATTATATATCTCACGGTAATACCTGACCCCAGTCCGCGACATTGTGATAACTGTCTACCCCTCTTCGAGACAGTCTACCCTCCTCGCGCGCGCGCGCGCACCATTACGATGCTAATAACAGTCCTGATACTCGACCACTCCCGCATTTCTCCTAATGCACAAGCTCGGTCTCTGTGTATATTATCCTACCCCCCCGCGCACACCCCGCGCACATCTCGCGGCGGGCGTGTGTGTGCTCTATGTCCCGCAGGTATTACGCGGCCAACACGGTCTCGCTGCCGCGCGAGGTGGAGCAAATCTGGGGCTGCGGCGGTCCTCTCAACGGAGTATGTGCGCTGCATCATTACT
The DNA here is from genome assembly GCA_928718305.1 of Tetramorium bicarinatum. Taxonomy (NCBI): domain Eukaryota; kingdom Metazoa; phylum Arthropoda; class Insecta; order Hymenoptera; family Formicidae; genus Tetramorium; species Tetramorium bicarinatum. The sequence continues at coordinate 24,686,387 of OV788323.1, read as the reverse complement.
GCACTGTGACGAGGCTAAATCCCGAGTCCTACAGGTACGGTGAGCTTTAAGTAAGCGACTCGCGAAAATGACCAAGTGTCTCGAAAATTTCATGGAGCTGCTTAGAAGCTTGTTACTTTAGAAATTCAAATGTTATTTGCATTCATTCGGCAAATTTGTATTTCTCCTCTGATAATGACATGTTGTGAAAATTTACTTTCTCATTTCTCTACAGCTACTATTTTATTATGTTATAAAAATTTTTATAGAATGTTTAAGACTTGATCAATTTCGTGAGTGATTGCGTATCTTGCGCGTCTTGTGAGCACGGCGGCTGCGATAGAATGTATTTTAATCTACCGTTTGGATGTAGCTAAAAACCTGGTCTTGAACCTGGGTCGAGCGTGCAATATATACTGCGAAAATTACATTATCACGAAAATATATTCGTGATATCGACAAGCTTATTTCATGAGAAAAACATCAAATTTCTTTCACGAAACGAAATTGAGTTTTATAGAGTCCTTCTTTTTTTTACAAAAATGTTTCATTTTCTAGCGAATCAATCCTGGCTCTATTTCTTATTTAAAATATTCAGTATTTTGGTTAATTTTAACAGCTAATTAAACTCAATATTTTGATAATAAATTATTGTAAATCTTCACGTAGGAAAATTTAATTTGATCACTTTCTGTTATTCCGAAAACGCAGCAGGGTGCAATCATCCAGATGACGCCTAAGCTCGTGAAACTTGGAATCCATTGAGAGTGTAGTAGGCTCTCGATGTTCGCCGTTAATTGGTTGCGTATACGTGAAGCGAATACCGATTAGATTAAAGCACTCTGTTATAACAAAACACATCGCGCGTATTGTGCGCGTTGTCGAAATGTAATAATATTATCACAAGAGAAAAGCGTAGAAAGTGCAGAAAATTTGGCAGTAAAAGCTCTTCACTCTTTAAATTAATTATGCAATATTTTCGTAATTTATAGAGCTTTTTAATAATTATAATAATCTGAACATTTACATTTACGTGATAGTAATTTGACAATTTGTCATTTTTTTATTTATTAGAGTATTTAAAAAATAGATGTAGGCATATTATATAAACTTTCCTTACACATTACACTTATTGTTAATGACAGTCGACTTTTCCATTTTTCGAAATACGTTAAAAGCCTGACATATTGATATAGTCGGCAGAGATAGAGATTCAGCTCTGAAAGAGTTGTCTCATTTGAAATTTCAAAGTGGGACAAGAGTCAGTAATACACGTAACGGGCTAGATAAATGTCGGCGCGAAGATGGATAAATGGAAAGACGGATAGAGAGGGATTACTGCACTTTTCAATATTCGCAAAGCGGCGCGAGACGTTTTCGTAAATTAAGCACCGTGAAAGCTGCCGTAGTTTAAAAACGTCATGTAATCTCGCAAAGTCTTGGGAAAAGTCTCAAAGAATCCGAAGATTTCAGAGTATTCTCGGCGCGGTGGCTTTAGCGCGGTAATGTTTCGAAGTTGAGAGCAATTTCGTATTAGCCAGTAATGTTGTAACACCTTACAACTGACTGCTCGTGCAAAAATAATGGAAACATACGCGGCAGACAGATTTTTAAAGAAACTTCGCGAGAGCCTTCTCTAATGTACACTCGAAGCGAGGAACATGCATTATTCATCCGGCAAAACGACGACGGAGAAATATATTATTGATGAAATAAGAAATGTCATTTTTTTTTCTCGAGTCGACGTCAAGAAAAATTTGACATACCGCGCGAAAATATAACAGGAATGTAAACGTCGAGTGATTGATGTATGTCCCGAATCGTCAGCTTGTCCCAGAATTTTCGGAGATCGGAAAAATGCCCGATCCTCGCAAGATTCAAGTGGACAGGCGAAACTCGGACTCTATCGACTGTGTGAATACGCACAGAAAGAACAAGAAGAATTTATCGAAAGAATTGCGAAAGAATTTGCAAAAGAATAGGAAAAATAACATCGTTAATGTTAATATTATTTCTCACATCCTTCTATCGCAACCGTTGATTTAATTACAATAAGCCGGAACAAAATTCGAATAAAATAATTATAGAATGAATATTATATAGAATTATAGAATGAATGAAGTAGACTATTTTATAATTTAATATACAAACTGTTATAAAAACTTTCCAACAATGAAGACTAAAGCGATAATTTTTTAAAATGATTTCAAAACTTTGTACGTTATTAATCCTGCATATACATGTATACGTGTGTTACGCTCACAGGGAGTGCTATTCATCCTACGCTTATGCCTTGGCGTCTGCGGGACACTCCACCGTACGTCTCTACTTCGCGTTACATCTGCTGGTCCTGCTGATTTGCGCTGAGGTTCTGAACGACCGGTAGGATGAGCGAGACGAGAGGACTCCCGATAGCGCGAGGGTTACGCCCCGCGTCGGCTCTCCACGACGACGGTCCGCGTCTTTTCTCTGGCAGAATCCGATCGAGACGAACCATCGATCGGCCACGGACCGGATCGGTCTAGGAGTGGTCCACGAGTTAAGGCGAACGCGTCTAGCGATACGGCGTTACGCCGCCCGGTGTGTCATCTACTTTGTCTATGTCTCTGTCGTGTCTCCGTCTTCTCCTTGTCGCGCCACCGAAATTGTTCAGGCGCGCTCTCGTTCCGTCGTGTTTGGTGTTGCGTATGTTCGCCCGTTTTCAAGTGAGGCCGTAAAATCTGAATTCCGGATGGGATATTCAACAGATATCCAGAATGCTCGAACGCCGCCGCAATTCAGCTTTGAAATTGAGATATCCGAATAATTCGGGTAATACGATTATTCGAATAATTCCAGTATTTTGGACAGTATTCGGATAAATCGGATAATTTGAGTAATTTGGATAATTTGTGTACTGAAGTAATTCAAAGAATATTTGAATATGATAAGTAATAATAATAATAAGTAATAATAATGGCTTTTTCTCTGCGTTCTCTCTCTCTCTCTCTCTCTCTCTCTCTCTCTCTCTCTTTCTCTTTTTCTATTTTTTTCAAGTAAATACAAATTCCAAAATTGTCTAAGAATATATTACTAGATCAATTTGAAAGTTTTTAGAGTCGATTAGAGATTAAAAAATTCGACTAATAAATTCTTCTGAATTCTTATAATTATTTCAATAAATGATATAAATTTTATAATTGGACATTTTTCAAATATCCAGATATGCTGAATTAGAAATCTCGTATTTATCCGAAATATCCGAGTAATCAGGGGAAGATTGGATTTATTTGGCTAAGTCGGCAAAAACTTGCTAATAATTCTTTCTTATCTTATATCAATAATTAACTGGATACAAATAGAAATTATTTTAAAAAAATTAATTTTCAATTTATCTACTGATTGTTACTTTATTGAAATTTTTCTTATTTTGTAAATTGTTTTAACATTTTTAACATTCAGGTTTACAAATTATTACTATTGAGTATATTGTTTTAATGGTTTTATAGATGATTTTATACCAGAGTACATGATGAATAAAATTTTGTATATAAAGGGATGCAAGATATGCGGAGAAAGTTCGTATCATCTCACATACATTGATTAATTTTGAAATCCTCCTTTATTTATGCCTTTCGTATTTTTCATTACATAATCTACATCTATCTATATCTTTTCACAAGAAAACACCAAGAATTATGAGCAATATGTCAGTGTAATCAATCCAAGATGCAGTCTTCCTTACGATACCAGAACAATTATCCAAATATTTACAGTTTTAAGTTGCAAGTCATTCACATGAAAGTAACTTGCCGCGTTTCTTTGGCGCGGTTGCGGCTATCGTTGCAAAAGAAGGAAAAGAAAGAAAAGAAAATAGGGATCACGTCGATACCATTCCTTTCGTCTTCGTCCGCAAGTTTCACGAGCTGTCGAGCGTAAACCACCGATCGACGTAGCGTCCCGCCCAGCGCGGCGATCCGAACGTTTCGCGGTCGCGAACGACATGAGAGCTGCAACGAAATGCCCGTGAGGCGCGAGCCGGCCGCGCGGGGTTACGTAAAAAAAAAAAAAAAAAAAAACGGATCGAGAAGGTCGAGAAAAGTCCCCTTAGCCGCATTCTCGGATAAGTACCGGCGTCCCCGCGGCGTGCTTATATTCAAATGTAATTAAAGTTTTACACGGGGGACTTTTACGCCGCTCCGTAATCCAATGTCAAAACTCCGGAACACCGCCCTGGAAAACGCTCCGAGCAAAGTCGACGACTCGAGAAGGAGGCTGCGTCGAAGCTCTCATAGCTTAAAGATTATATTCGTACTACCATTTCGCGATTGTCGGAACGATGCAGTATTTCTTAATAAAGGACTCATGGATTTGTAACGAGTGTTCTCTTATTTATTTCTACATTTCACCATCGTTCCAATTTTCTCCGCTTATCTCCCCTTCAGAAAGACTCTCGCGTTTCTCTCCTTCTCCCTCCCCGCCTCTCCCCTGGGTTTCTCATTATAAGTTTATCCAGAGCGCATTTCCACGTCGTAACACATAGAAACAATATGTCTTTAACTCGCCGTATTTAGATAGCAAGATCATTGTAGTCCTTAGAAAGCGAAATTCTAATGCGAAAAGTTATACATAGATATTTCAGACGGAAGAATTACTTCTCGCATAAACGACATGTAAAGAAAAAAGAGCCCTGAAATATAAAATTTTTCTATACACCAATAAACCGCGTTAGGCACGGATTAGTTCATTTTTCTCTTGGTGGATATTTCCGCGTTGCGAATATGATCGCGTTAAAAGATTATTACCATAGATGGCGAGAGATTTTACGGGTCGATTTGAAAACAGCATTCTTCGCCATTAAAAAAGTCATTAACAATTACGAGGACAGAATCCGCGGAACGAGCGCGGGCTTTTAAAAAGCAATTACGCTTCCAGATATTATTTCTCATGGATACGGTTGAACGCAGACCGCCGTCGCGCCGTGACTCTCGGCCCCGGCTCGTTTTCAGACTCCGATGAGCAGTTACCAGAATTCAGAATTTACTCGTATAACGAGATATAGCGGAGGGGGAGAGGTCTCAATTAATTCCGCGGCCGCTACAGTTAGCAGGCTAACCCAACTTCCCTCCAAACGAGCTCCGGGGCTCCGTGCACGTGGTGACAGCAAATATGAAGATAAGTCGTTCATTAACACGAAGGGAACATTTAGCGGAAAATGTGAGAATTTTGTTGGCGTAATGAGAGCCCGGTTTTCCCGGCGACAAGCCGTTCGCCGGGCGGCTCGGGTGGAAGGGGTGGATGGAGGAGCAGCAGGCAAAGGATATTCAGGATATTCTGGCTAGCCGGTTACCAGACCTCGTCGATTATACCGCCACGGTAAGTACCGCCCGAACTATGCGCAAACGTATGCGTGCGTGCGCCGTTAATTACGTAAGTTAACAAACGTGTGCAGCACGTGCGGTGGCGCGTTCGCGCACATGCGTTACGCATTTATACGGATATCATCCGCGTAATACCTAATATACATATCGCGTACCTATAGGGCTGTGAGCGCGCGCGCGCACGCGCGCACGGAAAGAGTAAGTCGCGTATTCTCGGGGGTATTTTGCGCGAATTCATCGCTCATCTCTGCAGAGAAATCGCGAGGTATCGCGAACACCGGGAAATCTCGCTGCTCGTGCATACATGCGTGAGTGTGCGTCATGTATATGATACGGTACTCGCTGTGGGTTTGCATAGGCACGCGCGGCGCCTCGAAGCTGGCAAACACCGTTATAATGTGTGTTTGTATTGACATAAATCTTTCGCCCACTTTCCCTACACGAGCCGTACACGGTGAAATTACCGAGCGCATCTGGGAGCTGCAACGATACCGTCGATACCGTCGATGGCATCGCTGCGCGCTGCGCGTTGAAACGTATACGCGGTGACGAAAAAGTATTTTCTTAAATTTATATGACTTTGTGTCGAATTTTTATTTTATTTTGACATTTTAATCGACAGCTACTAATGCATGAATAAAAACATGCGGCATTTTATTCGACATTAATAATTGAAAATAAATTTAAAGTACTCCAAAGAAGTTACATGTGTGTAAAACGTCAAGATTATTTTTACTGTGTAACAGAATATTTGTATGTAATGTTTAAAAGCGATACACACAATTCAATAATATATTATTAATTTTCTCATTTCTGAAATTATTTTTATACATATTTATTAAACATCAGGGTATTGAATGCAAAAATTTGAAATATCCGGTCACCTGCACGTAATTCAAAATAGCTGTCGGATCTGAATTACAGAATCTATATTTGTTATTAATTTTTTTCGTCGATAGAAATTATCTTCTTTTCATGTTTTCTCAATTACCAATTCTGAAATATTAGAAATATTCTGTATATCACGATATTATTTCAGATAGATTTTTCCAAATATGAAATATTTTTTTAGATATATTTTAAATCGTCAGAAAATTGACGGTCGACATCAATCACAATATCCGCCGCGTCGTAAACAACACTGTTGACACATCAAAGTTACGTCATCAATATGCATTCTTAATCGCGACGCATCGCCGTTCAAATCACGCGAGCCGTTTTCGCTCTCTCGATTCCATTCGACAGCGAAATCCTTTTATAAGAGAGAGAGAGAGAGAGAGAGAGAGAGAGAGTTTGGCTCTTTACTTAATTCTTCTAATTCGGAGGCTGGGGAGTCTGTGACCCATCCTTGATTCCCGGCCATTTCCATATTTCTTCCGTGCCGCTGCTCCCTTTGGGAGCGCGCGCGGGGGAGTTACGCCGCGCCGGCGGCGGCGGCGGAAAAGTATTGTCGTAGTTAAGGCGGCCGCTCGCGGCATACAAATAACGTAGTTTTCATAGCGGCGTTCCAGCGTCGCTAACAATGAATGAAATGCCGACGTCGTTATCATCCGCGCTCGGCCGGATAAATAAATACGAGACGGAGGATAGAAGGAGAAAGGGAGAAAAAGGGAGAAAGACGGGACGCGGAGGAGGATTTTTATTAGAGATACGTTCTACGAGCAAAACGGCCGCGCGCACGTGCGCACCGATATCGTCGAGATTATGGTCGAGATTTATCGCGTGCCTATAAATTCCAAAATATATCCGGCCCATGAAAAAACTATAATTTCGCGATAGGTCCGAAATTGCCGGTTTGAATCGCGGAATTCTTTATCACTCGCAGATATACACGCGTGATCGTGATTGATTCATGGATATTCAAAGCCGGCGCGGCGGCGGCGGCGGCGGCGGTGTCGACGAAGCCGCGAGATTAATCGGGCACGGGAGAGTATCCGGCGTTAAATATTGGATTAGCGCTCCATTCATTCCCTCGTCCAATCATTAATTATTGAACAAAAGCAAAAGATTTTCGCGGTAATTAATGCCCACAATGGAGGTGTGTAGCTGGCGCTACGTTGAAATGGCAACGATGACCAATCGACGTGGGTTATAACGAGCGTCGGACGTGAGAGAGCGAGATAGTTGGAGCGTTTAAACGTCACGGCAAACGTTGCCATCGGACTCCGGAGCGCAACACGTGCAATCTCGCGTGCGTGTTACGCCGCGCCGGGACAAAAACGGATATTTCCAGCCCACTCGTCGAGAGCCGGCCGTGAATGCGCGTTGCTACACACAACGGCATTTCCGGCGGCGGCGCGGGCGGGTTCGAGTGCACGAGCAGTCATTCGGCTGGCGAACGTCATTGAACCTTGTCAGCGGAGGTACCCAGCTATCAAAGCTACGCAAAACAGGAACATGGCGACGACGTTGTACCGTGTAACGCCGCTCCGCAGCTTTTAAACTTAAACTGTCGCGCCCGGAATCCGTTTAATCACGGACAAGCACGCGCGCGTGTGCTGTATCTCTTTTCCGAATAAGGTCGACTCATGTATCCCTCTAACGAAATGAGTTTTCAAATAATATTTCCATTACAAACGTTTATTTGGGATCAATTGAACAATATATATCGTTGTTGTTTAACGTTTCCTCTTGAAACTTGATTTTTATGCGAAATCTAAAATTTCCAATCGTTAATTGTTCGGGAGCTGCGTTAATATCTTCATTAAGAAAATATATTTCAAAACGTCTTCTTGATAGGATTTTTTTAAATACTCAGCACATCAATAAAAATTTTATGTTTTGAAAGTGAATATTTTGTAAGCTTTAATATAAATTCGGGCTATCTTATTTATATATGTGAATTATGTTAATCCTGTGTTTACTTATGTTAACTAGGTTTATATTTCAGCATTGGGTCTTATGGTAATTAGACTGTTTATGTTAAATAGGTTTATCTTGACACATTGAGAGGTTGTGTCGTTAAAATAATACTACATATTCTATCTCTAAATCTAATATTAAATATATTCTATACGGTATAACAAATATCCCTTCAATTTGTTGAGCTTCAAAATGTTAATAACATTAAATATTTAATAACAAGTTGTTTCACGTATTGTAAATCTCGTTCGTAAACGCGGAATGTTTCTCTTAAATAAGACCTTTGTTTTCTCGGAGAGACTGAAAGCTGCGAGTCTATCCCCTTTGTACTCGCCTCCTTTGCGTGCGGTACACACGCAACTCGCCTTATCAACGCGATATAAGCATCGATGGCGACAAGGAGAGCGTGAGACGACGGCAAGAAGGACGGTGGACCAAATTTAATTTAAAACTTGAATTCCGCCGGTAAGATTACAGGGGTCGGGGACGCGGGAGTAGTAAGACCGGTAATTAATTTGCGAGGATTACTTACCGGTAACTTGGCAAAAGTTCCGCGGACCGCACCGCGGGATCCCCCGGTCACCACCAGGACGGCCTGTCTATACGCAAACTCATTATAACGGAATCTCCAATAATCTCGGGACGTCACTCGACGTCGGGTGCTGGCCGGCAACACGGCGAGTTATCGTGTTAACGCCCATATATACGGGCTATCGACCGTCGCTTGTAGGTTGTAGGGTATAAAGTAGCATCTAGTACGTATCTCGCCGAAGCCGTGTATTACATATGCAGGTACAGAGCGTCTATCCCTTTCACCCCTCTCTCCTTCTCCCCCCTCCTCCCCCGCACAGCCCTTACGTCGAGCCATGCGTACGCTAACGTCGAGGCTACCCTCCTCCCCATTCCGACCGCCAACGGCCGATCGTTCTTCCTCTTTTGGAGCAGACAGCTTTATGATCGGGTTTTGTTATCCGTGTCGCATTTTATGCGCGAAACGCGAAGAATGATATCGGGGCGTGGATATATGTAACGGCTGTAATTGCCGTTCACGCCCACGCCGGCCGAAGTCGGAACAGGGATCTCGCATTTACATTTCGATGGATGCAGGACGATGGGGTTGTAACCGGGAAAGAATTACTTTTGTGTGTTTCGCCGTTAGAGCGGGGCATGTCGAGCCCCTTTGTCAGTAAAACGAAGTTACGTGTCGAATGTTGAATAATAAGCGCTCCTGACGGTACCGAATCACCCCCAACAACATCAACTTTTTGTAATTGTAAATATGAAGGGAGAAATATATACATATAATATCCGTTCTGTGAAACTACGTGAAAATATGTTGTAGGTAATATCAAACTTTTCCTGAACCTGCCGATTTTTTTAGTTTGTCAAAAAATCATTTCCATCTTTGCGACGATTTATTTTATTAGGCAACTGTATTGCAATTCTTTCTTTGTTTTTATTCTTTATATTACTTGATATCATTCGGTTGCAAACTTTACAGAATATAATTAATAGCTTAGTGATTAATTATTATACAGTTTTTCTTAGTGTCTCAAGGCGTTGTACCAACACGAGCACACGTTTTACTCCACAGTCTGCAAAAAAGCTGCGCAGCGGCTTACGGCATATCCGCTATAATGCGTTAATTAACTCGGCTTAAAGCCCGCCTTGTGCCTTTACGTTATCCTATAAAAGCCAATGTGCACGGTTCACTCTTGATGACCGCCCCGGATGAATCATCCAAAGCGATAGAGGCGTGAATTGCTTAATCAGTATATCCACAAAGATAATTCACGTTGAATAATAAATAAAAAGAAATGAAGAAGATCTCTATTTTCGTTCACGCTGCGAACGATCACCTAATACAGCGTTGCGCGCAACCGGTGAATCTTTGGAAAAAGATTCTTCTCTCATGTTTACAATAAATAACATTATAAACAAATACAGTACGATGGCGAACGTGCGAGAGAAAATGCGAAAGAATAAATTTAGGTCGACCGATGGTCCTCTCTGTCGAAGAAACGAATTTATCAATCGTCGCATACCTGTCACAGACATACTTTGCCGAGCTACAAAGAACGATATACCGCGCACGAATATGCGCATCGTAATTATAATGTAGCGGTTGCGCGGCTAAACAGGAATCCCCCATTTATGTCTCGCGAATTTACGAGCCCGAGGTAGAGAGTAGCGGACTCTACTTTTTGTGGACGGGCTCGGATGGCCACACTGGGAACCGCTCCGGTTACCAATAAACCAAAAAATATTACGTTCGATCGATCTACCCGTTGCTTCGAGGAAGAAACGCGTCCCCGTCGTCGTCGTCGTCGTCGTCGTCGTCGTCGTCATCGTCGTCTTGCAACGAGAATCCGAGGCTTCGGCGTTTTCAATATCTCCGATAGGTTCCTTCGTACAAAGTAACTCTACACCGCCTCCGTTGCGCCTTTAGTATGGAGATGGATATCGGAAGACGCGACGCGAGGTCTTTATGCGACGCTCGCAATATGGCTTCGGATTCCTGCAAAATTTTCGCCACAATACATCCTGCTCCTGCGAGACAACAGAATGCGCGCGCGCGCACATGCCTTTTAAGTATCAGCTTTTAAGTATCATTTTTGTGAAGCTCGATATCGTTTTATTCTACCTGATAAATGAAGGATATGAAACCAATGCATGTTCTAAAAAGTAATTTTGCATATTTCTATGGGGAATTGTTATCTCCTTCAACATTATCAATCACTATTACATATGTACATAGATTATTAAATTATTCGTAAAATATTTATTAAAAAATGTTTAGATTTTTATTCAAAAACTGTGATTTTATTTAAATTTTACTATAATTACTATTTAATTTTTTCTTACAAACATTGATTACACTTCCTTGCAGTTAAAAAAGAATTCTTCAAAAAGTTGATTTATTTTTCGACTGGTTGCAATGACTTAACCGTTTAAAAATAAACAGTTAAAGTTTAGACTTATTTAAATTAAATTGTTGACAGAAAAATGCAAGCAATCCTAAGTCTCACTTAGTTAATGCTTTGAAGATCTATCTATCATTTGAAGTATTTTCTTAATTGATTCTGACTTACGTTCTTTTGAGAGAGAGCGCACGTATATCAATAACGCCTCCGGCGAGAGATTGGCTCGTGTTTTAAATTAGTTTCGTCTGTCTCTCCCTTTCTCGTTTCGAGAAGGGTCAACGATGCGGAGCAACGCGATACGTCGCAACGATTCCGTCAGTATCATTTCTTATTTTAATCACGATAATGGCGATTGCCTTCAACCATCCGCGTAAATGCCCCGCAAAACCCCGACGTGGAGATTGTCAAAACTTTTCCGGTAAACGAGTAAATTCCGCGTCACCGTCATTCACACAAATGCGAACGACTACAAAAATGTTGATTTAGCTGATTTAGAAAAAGATATTAATTGCTAATTAAATACTATTAAAATAGTATGTTCGTCGTTACAGAGCAACTTTAAAGCATCTTATAAATACAGTTTTTTTAAATGTGACGAATATGATAGGACAATACAAAAGAACCATTTTTGTTTTTAAATCCACAAAAGAAAAAGTAATCATTTTTTTTTTAAAGATTTAAGCTTAACGAACTTCAATTAGTTTAGTCAGTTTTTCATTAGTCAGTTACTCAAGAAAACAAACTCAATAAAAGGATTTTTATATTTTTAAAAACATTTATAATTAAACAATTATTAATTTCTATTTTAAATTTATAAGAATTTTTCAAGCTTCTGACTATGATTCAGGACATTAAAAATAAATATGATGGATCCAATGTTCGATAGACTGCCTGAGTTTTAAGGGCTCAATTTATAATCTTCTTATAAAACAATAGAACCAATATTTGATCATTGAAAATATTATTAACCTTGACCTTCACTATAAAATCCTTTTAAAAGTAAATTGTTCTAGTAATTTAGTTTTGAATAATAATTTAGTTTTTGAAATTTTGCAAATATTGTAATTGTATTAGAACAAATTACAATTCACTTACAAATTGCTAAATTCTGTATACAACAAATTTTTATGTAATATCATTTTTAAGATTAAAAATATGTTGATAATAAAACATTTCAATAAATATTAATTTTTCGTTTGGTTTTTTTTACAGAACTTTGTAGTAACTGCAGAATATTGGATTAATGGCGCGATGGAAAGCATGTACATTTTAATTAGAAAAAAATCTAACAATAATATTAAAAATACAAGCTCTTTAATTTAATCTTAAAAAAGAGCTCTAAAAAATTTAAAAGATTCTAAATAAAAAGTCAACATGGAAATTCCAACAATTTTGCGGCTGATAAATTTTATCGAAAATTCGAAAGACTTGACAATCTCAATTGCATCGAAATAATTGTGCGCAACAATGCGCGAATGCAATGAATTATGAACGTATATACGATATCGATCAGAAGCCTTCTTAAATTATTTATCGCAGTGTATGACGATATATCGCATTCGCGATATCGACGGTAATTTCAAACCAACCGATTTGTGACTGTCGCATTATGCGACACGCTCGCCTATAGGGGTTTTCAATAATTTCGATCGACATGAATTTACACAAATCATCGCGTATGCTGCTATCGTGAAATTGATCCTTGATAGAGACTTTGAGAGAAATGCGCAATACACCTATCAAATTACTCCAGACTCATTTAACATGAAAAAGCACATTTCTCAATAATTTTTTAATCAAATATAAAGAAATAAAAAGGTCCAAAATACACGATTATATAAATGTATTTTTAATAATAAATAATTATAATTAAGTTTGTACAGTATAATAATTTTAATTATTTTTTGTTGATACCAAAATATCCCAACCAGAGTATTTTGACTGAAATGATAAAAAAATTTATTAGACTAGTAAGATCCAGCTCGATCGAGAATAACATTTCTCTCGTTGATTATTGATAAACATATTTATTTTCTATTCCCTGCTTCTCTAATTTTATTTTACCGAACAACGCAGAGAATAATTTATGTCCTGTTTTACAATATTTTGTTTTTCAATATTTGAAAAATTCAATGTCAAAAAAATTATAAAATTAGAATTTTATACACACGTGAAATACATATTAAGTACAACAAATTATAGAGAACAGTTGTATCATGTATAATAATTGTATCATAAAATATAACTAACAAATTAATTTAGAATAAGATGGAAGCCACACTCAAACGCCGAACATTCGCAGCACTTAACCAGCTGCACTATTGCGTACGAGCGCACGAATCGGTCTTTGAATTCGTCGTGAGAGAACGTCGCGAAGGTGCGATACGCGCCACGGAGCAAATCCCGACGCGCCCGTCCAACCCGGCGCTGCGGCCGTTTTTGTTTCTCGCGAAGTGGAGAGCGATTTCGGTCGAACGAGTGGTGCGGCGTCGTGTCGCCGCGTAATGGAGTTAATATTTTAACGGCGGCGAAAGAGGAGAGGTATTTCGCGTTATGCCAAGCGCGTATCCCTGTCGGGGCCTCTCTCTCTCTCTCTCTCTCTCTCTCTCTCTCTCTCTCTCTCTCTCTCTCTCTCTCTACGCGCCGACCGGGAGAAATGACTAAGGAACTCCGTCGGGGTACTGTCGCCTAGTGAATGGGGGCGCATACATTTCACGGCTGTTTTCGTGACAAACGTTACGCGGGGCGCACCGACACGCGGGAGAACGAGCCGCGAGAAGAACAAAGTGCCTCTCCCGGCAGCCTCGTTCTTCAGCCTCACGCTAACCCGTTCGCGTCGTCGTGCAAACGACGACGACGACGATGACGATGAGTCGCGCGCGCGCGAGCGCGAATCCGCCACGGTGCTTGCGCTGCAATTTCGACAATATGTCGCCATACCATCGAGACTTTTCAGTCAATTGAGAAGGCAAATTATTAAATTGTTTTTACACGAGCTTTTACAATTCGTATTGCGATCGATGTGTTAACTTCATTTGCGAGAAGAAATTAAATGTATAATGAATTTTTTGAAAAATGAGGCGAGAAAAGTGATCTAATGTGTCAAGATACACCATTTTAATGTATAATGCTTTAGAAAACGAATGTTTCAAATATTCAACTAAAATAAATCAATGTAATTAAATTAATATGAATCAATAATTTATTCTACATTTCATTCTGACATTTTAATAAAAAATTTTTTAATGATCTCATTTGAACAGTTTTATGCATCGAACAATGAAACAAACCGATTGACATAAAGAAAATGAAGGATGCGCGATTGCGCATTGAAAGGAAATACAACTCGCAACGTTTATGAGAAAATGAGAAACAGTTGAAAAAAATTGGTATGATACACTCCATACAAATGAAAGCTTTCAAACCGTGAAGCATTACAGAGGTTCTACTTCTGCCGCTGGAAGTGGCCCGTATAAAAAAGTAATCGCACTTAACGTAACAGAGTGCGTACTTAAGTAGATATCTATAGTCGAAGGTGAGTCGAGAGAACCGAGGGCGGGGAAGTGAGTTCACGTTTGACTCAGCCTCGCGTAGATCAACCGACGCTGCGCCGTGAAGCGCGGGATGTGAATAAATACGCGACAGTTTGTTGCGATAAGTTGTCTCGGGGCGGGCTGGCTTTTACTATTTCAGCGATCCGTTTTATCACGTCGCGCGACCTTACGGCGTATACGCCCTCGGAACGTGCAACCCCGATTCATCTACGTCGTCCGTCGAAGCGTGATAAGTCAGCGTCGGCGGATATCGCCGCAGACAGACGATTGCCGCGCTTCTCCGCTCACGCTCACGTTCCGCGGTTCGCCGTCGGCGAACAGACGCGGAATTATTCTCTGAAACATTTTTCGCGTCGAAGACACGATACTTGAACCGTCCGTCGTCGTCGAGCTCACCGATCTCGAGTCGAGTCGCGTCAATATCTCTTCGTAATGAAACCTTGATTTCGCGACTACGTGCGTATCTGCGACTATGAATTTGCTCAGTTCCACTTTGCGATTACGGTAAAACAGGGTGAAGTGGATCGGGATGATTAAAGTTGATCGTACCTCTTCCATCTTGGTTAATCCTCGTTCCGATACGGAGGGAACTAACTCGTCTCGTTTTACACTTCTCGAACAATAGAGTATGCTGCCGCGATACACGATCTTGTGTCTTATATATAATGGAGGCTCGATTACAAACGAAATATATGACACACATTAGACGACGCTCGTCTACATCGAACGAGATCGGTTATTGATTATTGATTCTGCAATTTTACCTTTACAGAATAATACAGAATAATTGTTTTCGTCTGAATTCTTTAAAATGTATTTCCCACGTTTTGTAATAATTTCGATGAAAACATGTAATGGAAACTTCACAAACACAAATTTACAGAAACAAATACAGACCAAAAAAAAACACACGTGGTTCTCTCCATGCAATTTAATCATTATTTAAATATTTTAAATCAATGTAAAATCCGACACATTTTTTAATTAATTTAAGTAAATAATAAAAAATTAATAACTTGGTGTGCACTATGACACGGAGTTAGTTAAATATGAAAATGTAAATTTCCTCAATTTGTGTACGTACTCATAAATTCAATCTAGTTTTTTAATTCAATATCGTCATTCAAATGTTCGCCGTAGCAATCATGACGAAACAAAAATGTCAGATGCTTTTATAGATCGTACGTTATTAAAATACAAAATGAATTTTCCGCCACTCGTGTAGATTGTTTGGAGATCTGTTTGCGTACGCTATTCTTCTCTTTAGAAATTGAGATATTATGTAGAACTTTTTATTATTATGCTACCAAAAAGTAAGAAGATATCAAAATTTTTTCCTGTTTATACATGACTTCTCTCTCTCTCTCTCTCTCTGACTTCGATTCTGATTTGTTTTCCACACACGTCAATCCTCTTAAACAAATTTTTACAAAAATGAGTAATATTTCGCCTTACACTGCTCCTGCGAAGGCGATCTTTTTTCGCACGTTAAAAGCACGCGCGCGTGTGTATATGTGTGTGCGGTGTGTTGTGTGTTATAACCCTCTGAAAAATTTATCGCTGATGGACTTACGATAGATCCACGTCACAACGAGCGATGTTGCCGATACGAGGCGAAGCCGCGGACCTTGGTCGGAATTTATCCGTTAACCGCTTTCGGTCGGTCGGCCGCGCAAATGAGCAGCGAGCGCAGATAGCGCGCGGCCGGAAGCCCCTGCCACCTACAATCGACAATTTCGACAATGCGCTTTGCGCTGTCGCGACCTCACGACGTATAAGCCCGATACGTCCACGTCCGCGCCGAAGTGCAATAAGTCAATGCGGTTGAGCATCGTCACCGGCCGACCGGGATAACGCCATCGATATTTTATTCGATATCGAAGCGCGGCCGGCAACCACGTCAAGAAAGCAAGGGCGAGAGACGCGAGTTAATTCGAACGCGTGCGGAGAGAAATAAGTGCGGTTACTTGAATTTTGAATCAAGAACTACTGATATCCAATTTTATCATTATATTTATATTTTTCATTATATTTATTATATATAATATATAATATTTTATATACATGGGTCATTCCACATCAAATCAGTCAACTCCCTGCTTAAAATTGAAGTAATTAAAACTTACTTTTTCGATGCCGTCTGGCGATTTTGAAAAGTTTCAAGTAATAACCTTGATTTTGTTGATAGTCAAGTAGAAAATGGTAAATATTTCTTTATCCAAATCCCTACTATTTCTTGTAGATAAAGTGCAAAAGTCATTTTCAATGTAATTTTACCCGCTGAATCCGAATCTAAAATAAAAAACATAATTATACATTTTTGCAAATAAACATTTAGCTGTTATTAGTATCCACTTCTGTGTGCAGAATACGATAACTAATTATTGCAGAATAATGCAGAAATGTAATATTAAAAAAAGAGAAAAACATCTTTAGAAATAATGACATTATTTTCATCTTTTCAAAGTGGATACCAAAAACAGCTAAATGTTAACAAAAATACATAATTTTGTTCCTTCAATTTCAGATTCGGATTTAGCGGGTAAAATTACATTGAAAATGACTTTTGCACTTCCTACCTCATAAATTGGAATTACTTCAACACAATTTTAGGCAGGGAATGACCGATTTGACGTGGAATGACCCACGTATATGCTTTAATTCATAGAGATTAATATTTTGATTTATTTATATGAATATGTCGACATTACTTGATAATTTTCTCTAAAATTATCGTTCTTAATTATCGGATCTTTATTTACACTGTCATCTTTTCTTTTTTATTATCGCTTATTTTCTGCTGAGTAGGAGGATTGTGAAAAAATACTTAGTAATACTATACAAAAGGGACTTTCTTTCTCGTGATATAAGTGAAAAGTAAATACATAAAAAAAAGAATGTTATAACATTCTTTCGTGTGCATATTTAACGTGGTCTTCGAGCAAATCGAATTTCAAAATGTGTTAAATATAACTGGATCAATAAATATCCGCTTATTCTTTATTGTTTCTACTTGAAACTCGTAAATTTTGTAAGCATAATAATGGCATAGAAATACAATGAATAAATTATTTTAGATTATTTATTATTCATGTGTTGAGACAATTGAAAGCCATATTCAGATAATGTTTGCTCTATTTCTTGTATTGTTCGTTTATTTGAATAATTGAAAAATCGTTTTCTCTAACATTTATTTGTAAAGATATTACCATTGCGAATTCCATATGCAAGTGATATTTCGTTTTTTTTTCTTTTTTTCTATTACTGGAACAGTCCAACAAAAGTATGAAAATAAAATTACATACGGTTGATGACAACTAATTCACATTGCAAATAATATGACGTTTGCAAATAATAACATTTAAACACGGTGGAAAAAATGAGTATGAAATAGAAATGTTAGCCAAATCATGTCTAACCGTGTTTACATATTTTATGAATTTTTTTAAATCGGTGTTTTCAGACTCAACGGTTGGAAAACAAAAATACATTATATCGATATTCCGACTTATTTTTATGTACATAATCACTCTCTTCTCGGTCGTATCACGTTCCACCCTGTGTATATATATATATATATATATATATATATATATATATATCTGCTTTTTACTTTTGAAATACCCCAGAACGCGAGGGGCAAAAATATTCTAATGAAATAGTCTTTCTTCTTGCGTTCGTAGTTAATTACTTTCCTCGAGCAAGTCAGGTCGCGAAGGAGAAACGCAGCCGACGATGGTGGAAAACTCGGCGGGCAGTTAATACAGAGCGAGACCAGGAAATAAATTGCCCGGCGCGCGCGCGCGCTCGCGCGTTTGCGGCGCGTGTTCGCTCACCGCACGCTCTATATATAGTTATGCATTTATTTATTAACCAAGTTTTATTTGTCTCCCGGGCAAAATAACGCGAGGGAGAAAGAGAGAAAGAAAGGGGGAAGCGTAAACAACGCGGTGTGTGCGGTCGCGCGACAACTCACGAACTGCCACCGCCAATTGCCGGCGATCCGTTTTATCCCGGAGCGTCCTCGATCCGTCTACGTCGTACGTCGAGGCATGATAAATCAGCGTCGCGTCGCATCGCGTCGCGTCGCGTCGCGTCGCGTTCGCTCGTGGCCGAGAGTATCGTATCGCGTCGACGCGAGGGCGAGCTCGGCCGCAACATGGCCGGTGCTCTGTTTTTACCCTCTTTCTCCCTCGCTCGCCGGTCCCAAGTTGTTTATCGCGGCGGGATTAATGTCCACTTTTTGCGCTCGCGAGCATGAAAAATTCCGCGGCCCGTACGCCGCGCGTCGGATTCGGGAGCATTTTTAACGATCAGCTTTCTTCGCTCTTCCGCGCTAATCCGATCAGTGGGGGCAGACGGGAGCGAAAATGCGGGAACTTTATTCCGCATCCCCCGTTACCGGAGATTATGGCATGTCGCAAATGACGAAGATAAGAATCGATTGCCGCGCGAAACTATAACGCGGCCGATTATACGCCGCGCGTGATTTGTGAGTGTCGCGGAAAATTAACGCGATTACCGCGTTAGTGATTATATGATGCTAAATCTACTTGCGGTTGAATCTTTAATCACCCGCTTTGAATGGCACAGCCGAAATAACTGTGCCATACACGAGCGGGTTTCTCCTTAGACGTATTTATGCAAATGGATTTAACTAACCCGAGCCAATCGAGTTATGCGAAAATTCATGATTTATTAACTCCAGAAGCACGCGCTTTCTCTACAATTACCTCCACGTATCCGCGCGTTACGGCGGACTTTACGGCTCCCGGTTATCTTCGATGTTTTCCCTCATTTTCTAGACACATCCAAGGGGATTGCATCTCGCATTCGCGCTCGCGGAAAACGGTAACGGACGAATATTTACGAAGCATTTTGAGATATCAAAAAATCCTTTTCCACCTCCCCGTTTCCACGGAAGGATCTAAAACCATGTACGCACGTGTACGTGTATATAACTCCTACATAGCGACTAGATAGCTAAACCGATTACAACCATTTACGAAATATTGTATAACTGCCGAGAAGCGGGTGCCTGTGCCGCGGATGTTATTTCTTGTGAAGTTTATAATCAATTTTTACGACTTTACGGGAGATGTGAGGGAAAAGTTATCATTTTTTTATTACTTCCCAAACTATCATAATTCTCGAAAATCGTTGAAGCTCCCGAGAAACTCCTCTCGTCGAGTGCTGATAAAAATCACAACATCACGGAGCTTCCTAAGTTTGAAATGCGAAAATGATTTTTATAAATTTCCGCAGGATCTCTTTATTGATTTGCTGAAGTACGTTTATTGAATCGCGCTGATTTGCGCATGAGTGAAAATGTACTTCCCGTGACAGGGTTAATAAAGAGCGTTCCCTGAAACTGAAAATGCATTCTCTAAATACCTTCGATCGTCGGCCGTCCAGTGTGTTCTCGTCAGAAACGCGATGTCGGCGAGAGAGAGAGAGAGAGAGAGAGAGAGAGATTGATTGAATGAATTTTATTAGCTTTCTCAGCTATTATGTTACATAAATTTACAATAAAATATGCTTTTTTAACATTCGCTTAAATATATCAATTCTTTCACAACTTCTTATTTCAGCTGGTAAGGCATTGTATAATTTTACACCTTCATAGCACATGCTTTTTTGTGCACTCCTAGTTCTACAGAAATTTATTGCAATAGTCCCTACTTGCCTAGTTTGTCTTCCACCTTCCCTTCTATTTATTTCCAATCTATCCCTGAAATTATTTGGCGCCAAGTTACGTACAATTTTAAATATAAATATACATACGTTATAGTGTAGCCTCTGTTTTATAGACATAAATTGTAACGCTTGTAACATATGTTCTATTTTAGTATATCTATTACATTGCAATATTACACGCATAGCCCGATTCTGTGCTACTTGTAACTTATTCAATTCGGTATCTCCCATATCTAATAGTATTGTTGCACAATACTCGAAGTGGGGTGCTATTATCGATTTATATATAATACATCTCGTGTATGCCGATATGTAATTTCCTATCCTATTTAAAAAACCCGTTTTCTTTCCAATTTTCTTTAGCATATAATCACAATGGTCCTTAAATCTAAGTTTATCGTCAATGATTATACCTAAGTACTTTATTATCTTTACACGTTCTATTTCCATTCCGTCTAGGCATCTCAACACAATATTTCCCTTTAATTCTTTCCTTATACTTCTCACAACCATAAATTTTGTTTTACTCGCATTCATTTTTAGCATATTCATTCTCATCCACTCTTCTACTATATTAAATATAAAAGTCATTTTCCCTTCTACTTCTACACTACCTTCTCCAGTTACATATATTAAAGTATCATCTGCAAACATTTTTATACTGTAACCTTCTGGGCAAATTTTAATTATATCATTAATATATATAATAAACAACAAAGGTCCCAATACAGATCCCTGAGGCACACCATACTCAGTCCTCATTACTTTCGAACATTTATTCCCAAAACGAACTTGTTGATATCTATCTCTGAGATATGTTTTCATCCATTCTAACACCCTTCCTCTAATACCATATTGGTATAATTTTTCAATTAACCTATTTCTATCTATCGTTTCAAATGCTCTTTTAAGATCCATAAATATTACTCCTATTACTTTCCCTTCACTAACTAATATTTTCCAGTCATTGATCACGGTTTGAATGGCCGTTTCACATGAATAGTGTTTTCTGAAACCCGATTGATGTTCTGTTATATACTCATTAGATTCAAAGTAATCCTCAATCTGCCTTTTAACTACTAATTCTAGTACTTTCTCATAGGTTGGTAAAATATTAATAGGTCTAAATTCACTTGCCTTTTTAGCTTTTTCGACTTTTGGTATCGGTATTATTGTCGATGTTTTCCAGCTCTGTGGGCAGCACCCATCTTTTAATGACTGATTAATAATATTAACATACTCTTCTTTAATAACTGGAAATATCACTTTCAATACATCCCCAGTTATTCCCTCCTCTGTACCTTTTTTCCGCGGTAATTGCATTATAATTTCTTCCAAGTCCTTTGTGTTAATCATTTTAAAATCCTCAAAATATCCCTTATCCTCGATAACATAAATACTTCTTCTTCTGTTTATATCTTTATTTGTACATTCTATAGATTCTACTATATTCTGAATACTTTGTATATAATACATATTAAATTTATCGGCTAAACTCCTATTATTTGCCTCATCTAGTATTTCAAAGTCTATATTATTTATTTCTTTTGTACCTATTGGTTCCCCTTTAACTATTTCTTTCAGTACTTTCCACATATTTGTAGGATCATCCCTATTGTTATCTATCATATTCTCATAATACTCCTTTTTTTTCTCTCTAATCATTTTTACAACTGTGTTCCTCTCTGTTTTATACTGTATCCAGCTGCACTCCGTTTTTTCCGTTATAGTTCTTCTAAAAGCCCTATCTCTTCTAGCTGCTTGTTCTTTAATTTCCTCTGAGAACCACACTTTACCCTCCCAGACTTTCGGAATTCGAACTTCTTTTCTTGGCGCTGTATTATCCAACGCATCAACTATACTATTTACAAATTTCCAAGCTCGTTCATCTATTTCGTGAACTAAACTTTGCCCTATATTTTTCTCTACTAATAGACTAAATTCATCAATACTAAATTTACCATAATTTCTCGCAGTGAATACTCTATATTTACTAACATTCTTTTTTCTTCCTAATGCAATTTTTATCCAAGCATGATCCGTTATTTTAGGCTCATGGACCACATATACCTGTGCCATATTATTAGTAAATACTAAGTCTATCATTGTCTGACTATTCTTTTCAATTCTCGTCGGGCTATTAACCATTTGTTTCATACCTAGACTGGACATTATCGTTCGTAATTTTCCTGTGTAAAATGAATCTATCATAAAATCTATATTAAAGTCTCCTACTACTATACAATCTCCTTTTATTACCAACTCCTCTACAACATCTTCTAAAAACCTCAAAAACTCGCCATCAGAGGCACTCGGTGAGTGGTACACTACCATCAGCGCCCCTTTATAAAGATTTTCTCTTACATCTATCGCAACACACCAACAATTTGCACTTATAGATTTAATCACTACCAATTCATACTTAATGTCTTCTCTTAGATATAATATTGCACCTCCTGTCCTTCTATTCTCTGCATCACATCTGATTATCTCATAACCCGGCACGTTCACTTCCCAATCTTCTATTTCGGACGTCAGCCTCGTTTCCGACAATGCTATAACTGCTGGATGCATCTTCTTCATAATTTGATTATGTATTTCATCCTTATGCGCTAACAAACTTTGCGCATTTGTGTACCAAATCATTTCCTCTTCTTTCTGTGATTGCTATTTTGTATCCTCCCAGCCGGCCCTTCTCTTCTCTTCTTGTAGAACCCTCTTAAATGTCGAACACTCTGGACTCAATGCATCATGGTCATCTTTTATCTTCAGATTGTACGTTTGGTTTTTATACATACAGTTGATACATTTCTTCTCATTTGACGTACACTCATTTGAGTTGTGATTACCCGCACATTTATGACACGCTACATCTCGTTTACAGTTTTTCGCAATATGGTGGTAACCCCAACATTTAAAGCATCTCATGACACTGAAATGATTAAATACAGGACATCTTTTCCATCCTATATTTATCTTTCCTTGACTCAACATTAATTCATGAGTTCTTTCATCAACTTCGATTATTATGGCGCCTTCTGTTTTACCTCTTCTTAGATTGAGTTTTTAATCTTTTCACTATTCTCATATTACTTTCTTCACGTATTCCAGATTTATTCTGCTTTTTGATTGTATTAATTAATTCTTCATCACTCATCTTCCATTCTTCTTCGTCGATATATACAATTTTTAATTTTGGCTTCATCTGTAGTGACTCAGTGACTTTAAAGTTATCACCCAACTTGATTTGTACCGTAGTTTTCAATTTTGCCATTTCTTCTCCAGTCTCACATCCCAGGATGACTGTACCATTGTTTCCTTTCCTTAACTTTGTTACTCCCATTTCCATATTCTTTATATCTATCTTCTTTTTTATTAACATTGCCGTATCAACATTTTCTTGCTGGACCTTTGGTTTAACAATTATAACATTTTCTTTCTTCTTTTCTTTAACTATCTCACTGAAACTCTTCTGTGCTCCTCTTGATGGATTGTTAGGTCCAGTGGACAGCATCCTTCTTACTTCTTCTAATTCTTCTTTGATACTCTTAAACTCCAGTTGGACAATTTCCTTTATCATTGTTTTAATTTCTTTCTTACATATAGTCTCGTCTTTTATTTCTTTGACTGTTTTCACAAGCCAATCTATTTTTGCATCCATACTTGGTGATCCACTTCTGCTTGTGCCTGGTCTTCCAGACGCTCCTGTCGATCCTAGTCTATCTCTATTGCTACCTGTCTTTGCTCCTTCTCCATTATCACTCTCAATCACAAATTTTTCAAAAGGACCATGACACTGTATTAGCTCATTATTTCTATCATAAATTTTGTGTTTACAAACACAGCCTGGATGGTAAAACAGTTTAACGCATGATTTGCATTGCACTACTTCAGTTTTAATAGCCTTCTTGCATGCCGAGCATCGGTATTCCATATCTTCTTCCATAATTTACCGATCGTCAGCACCGATCGTCAGCACCTGCGTTCCGCCGCCGTCCGCCTACACGTCAGCAGATTCCGTCCACCTCAATGCCTGCATGCCATAACCTCGGCAATACACCTGATCAGTAATGTACCTCAGGCATTCACAGATCTGCACATCCCGGCTAGATAACAATTCTTACTATCCCCGGTCTATGCAACTATCACTACACCAACTTTTCTACTCTCCTCCTGATCTTTTTCTGTCTGAAAAGACACTATAAAGACAGAGCGATGTTTCACACAGCTACTCCATTTGAGAGAGAGAGAGAGAGAGAGAGAGAGAGAGAGAGAGAGAGAGAGAGAGAGAGAGAGAGAGAGAGAGAGAGAGAGAGAGAGAGAGAGAGAGAGAGAGAGAGACTTGAATGACGGGGTTTCCGTTCGGCGTCGCGTGACGACCGCCGATCCACGCCACCGACATCGAACCGCCCCGCGATTCGGACCGACTTCTGCCGCACATCGGCTTACGTTGGCATTGCGCGAATAGTTCGGCGACTCTTCGGTATCCGCCGACCACTGTTTATTGCATACCGATGCCAAACACCGGGAACACCATCTCGGACGAGGCATGACGGCGGCGAGGATCGTTTCCAAGTCCCGATCATCTCGACCCGCTCAGGGTCGGGCGGAAAA
This sequence comes from Tetramorium bicarinatum, assembly GCA_928718305.1. Lineage (NCBI taxonomy): Eukaryota > Metazoa > Arthropoda > Insecta > Hymenoptera > Formicidae > Tetramorium > Tetramorium bicarinatum. Next base: position 24,661,397 of record OV788323.1, on the reverse strand, counting down.
GATATCGGAATGCCAGAACGCGGAACGAGCCGTGGACGCAACGGCTCGCGAATGCCGGAATTCGTGGGATCCCCGAGGGACGACATAATGCCTTTCGGAATCTTAAAGCGTGTTTGGCGAAGATTCTCCCAACGACGGATGACGAGCTTCAGCCTTGATGATAAAACTCGGCGACTTTATCAGCCCGATTCGAACGCGCATTCCGCGATTGGAGGGGAAAAGCGTCACGGCATTTTAATTCGCTTAATTGAAGCTCAGTTTCCAGTCTTATTGTCACTTTCCTCTCGCGCGTTTGCGCCGGGGGTCCTCTTATCTCGCGCGCGTTTGTATCGACCCGCGGAGAGGAGGAGGTAAACCCTCACGGCGGACGCAGCGGGTTACGATGAGCGTAATATATCCGAGTGAACGTTCGTTTGTGTGGAGTTAGGGAAGAATGAAGAAAGAAGCGAGTAGATATCACGGGCGTCAAATGATGGGCACGGGGACAAAAAGACGGGCTACAATGGCGCGATGAATGTCCCAGAGCGATAACGCGCTGACTCAGTCCGCGCGTACATATAACACGCAATTTTCGTTTCCTAATGTATAATAATTTCCGCACGATTTTGAGGATTTCAAGGGAAAGGAGAAACGAAAGAAAAACAAGAGCTACGAGCCAGAGAAGAGATTTCACGAACTTCACAGAGGCTGAGAAACGGATATTCCATTAGACTACTTAATGTTACATTTAAGCTTTCGCTCACGTATTGATAAAAAGCTTGAAAGAATTTGCGTTCCTTTGAGGTCCACCCTGCCACGGGGACCGGTACCGAAAGTATCTCCCTTCTCCATAAATAAAAACGCGCCTTTTACGAAGCATTCGCATAAGCACCCGGAAAATAAATACACACAAACACGCACACGTTATGATATATTATATACTTTAAATTCGCCTCACGAATGTGTTTCTTAACATTTCATATTTGCCCTTCCATATTCACGAGTGCAGGTCACGAGTGCTTTTCTTTTTTCATTGCCTTCTCAATTTGCATATTTCGCGTCTCTCAAAGTATCCGTGTCGCGGAATTTGGTTTCCTTCGAAAGAAGCGAGCGAATGTTATACCGCTCTATGCCAAGTAAGTCCCTGAGTGCGTTAGTAACGACCGTTACATTAACGTCGCGGATGATTGTAGAAAATAACCCTCCGCCGTCAGAGATAGAAAATCGGGCCGATTTATTTATTAGACATAATAAATATAGCGCCTCGCAAGTCTACTTGATTCCCAAACCCAAATTTCTGGAGAAATATGTGAAATTAAAATTAAGAAGATTTTAATAAATTTAATGTTAATTACATTTTTTGCTTTCTGCAATTTCGAAAATTGTAAAAACAACTATTTTAATAGATGAGTGTTTAAGTGAGAAAAACGTCCGATAATTGCTAATATTTCATTAATTTCTTGCCTTGTAATATCAAGTGAGATTTGTGTTATAAATTAAATTTGAATTATAGACTAAACATAATAAACACGCGTGAGATTCATGGCACAAATTGAACACATGTTCATAAAAACCAATATTGCATCATACATGTATGTACATATATTAAAAGTTTCATCTCAATATCGTTGCTAGACGATCAATGTAGTTGAAGCAAAAAGCGTGTATTGCCAGATCTTTGTTTTGTCTCAGCCCGTTGAGACTAATTAGGCCATATGCGGTCGCAAATTAAATCGTAAGGCATTAAGATAAATAAAATGTCGGATTTGGCGAAACAGTTACAGGTCACTTAAATATTAGAAACGATGACGGATGCTCGTGTTTGACCTGCTTATCGCAGAGCACACGTAAAATAAAGGCTAGGCTCTTGATAAAACGCGCGAAGGAAAGATTTAAAACGTTTCCCTGCGTAGCTATAGCTCTTGGTAGCCGCTGTTAACGAGTGGCATCGCTCAGGTGGGGCTTAAAGCCTCGTTAGAAGGCTAACAACCGGCCATGTGTCTTGCGAATCGCCGATTCGGAACAACGTAGGTAAGTAGATAGGTAGGTAGGTAGGTAGGTATCTCCTAGGATCGTCCCTCGGGCGCTGGAATCTACAAATTTATACGACCGTCGAACCGGGGCCTCTCCACCAAGACCTGTCGTGCCGTGACATTTGTCACCGCGGATTATTTTGTATCGGCGAACTTACCCCGGCATTAACTCGCTCCTGCAAAGCACTTTCTCTCTCTCTCTCTCTCTCTCTCTCTCTCTCTCTCTCTCTACCTTCATGTCGTTCGCGCGTTCGGGATAATCGATTACCGACGAGGGTCCATACGCCGGGTCCATACCGGAACGTCGCGAGACGGAACGTGCGCCGTTTTTCGCGGTCCGATAACGCTCTCTGGCAGTACGACGGTCTCGTAATCTCATTTGTCGCGGACCTTTTCATCGAATATCGGGACGTCCCGGACTCGCCGCGAGAGGAAATTGTGTGTATCGGCATGAGTAGCCAGCCTGTGTGCGCTGGATTTCTAGGCTGGAGATGTGTGGGTACTCGCTTTTTCTTGTCGATTATTCAATGACTCCGGATAACTGTCCGACATTCGTCATCGAGCTCGTAACGTCAATAGTTCTGATTACAGAAAAATGTACGTTTCTTCTACGCTGTAAAAGGTCTTTTAACTTGAAATCTTTCAAGTGATCGAAAATCATCGACGGCCCCGCACGCGCATAACTTGGTTTCAATAAAATAGATTCGGAAATATAGAATACTTGTACAAGCGTTTCTATTGCATCATGTCTGAGAAGAGAAATTATATACATACATACATATGCAAGATGTTAAAAGATCCCATTTTAATGCATTTGTAAAATTGTGTTAAATTAATATTTGAAAATAGAAAATGAAAAGAAAGAAGAGAATTTGACAGAAAAACTTTCGTGTCATGTTGACAAAAATATTCGCTAAATGGACAATTGATGTGCTCTGGAATATTTCGATATATAAAGATATTATATATATCCTTGTATAAATTTAGATCATTATTACAACAAGTATACTGATAAGAATGAAAATGTATAAATTTCACGATTTTTAACGTTAAAGAAGAAAGCTAATTTTATCAGGATAAAATCTACGTAAAAACTATAGTTTTCTATTGTTGTAAAAATGATGTATATCGTATTAAATAATTGTGTAGCACAATGTAAAAAAAATTAGGGAATCAATATAAAGAAGGGAAAGAAGGATATAAGTAAATAAATTAATTTTTTTAATTAACATAACATTTCTAGGTACATAGAATTTGTATCAGAATGAAGAAAACGTTTAAGTGAGGCCCAACGTATGACAACAGAAACAATAAAAACACTATTGTGTTTAATCGATAAAATTAAAAATTAATTCAAGAAAATATAAAAATTGTGTTAAATTAAAAAACAAAAAAAAAATAAAAGGAAGAGAGAGAGAGAAAAAAGTAATAGCTGAACTTTCAAATCGTATTAATAGAAATTGGCTAAATCACGTTGGCGCCGATGTATTTTGGAATATTTAGGTATACGATGCAATATCGAGACTCGATTCTCGATATATATTGGTTAAAACAGAGGGCACGTAATCGTTCGCGCTTTCTGCGCCGAACGAAAGCTCAGCATCTTTCCGGGTGGAATCCGCAACGACATCGAGAAAGCGAAATTTCATTCCACGGACGTACACGTATTATATAATATAGGATAGCAAAATCGAAATAAGTAAAATTGCAGAGCAGCGTCGGAGGAATATCACAAAAATATGTATTTCGAGGGAACATCGCTGGAAAACTGTCACAAATCATGTTTGTGAAATTGTATGGATTTCAGATAGACAAATAGTCAAGTGGGCTCAATCTATATAAGATTCTCAATCTAAGCGAGATAACGGAGGACGGATAAAACAATGTCCGAACATTGGGCAAACGAGACAAATAACGAAGATATTACAGATAAAATAAATATAGAATTTTAGATATGTGAGCTTTAATTTAATCAGCCCTTTATTTAGAAGCTCACTTAATGAGTATTTTGTACCAAATATTAAGAAACGCGACGAACAGCAGTAAATTTACGTAGGAAGACAAAAGATTCGTCGCATATCTTCTTTTTCGGAATGTCGTCGTTAGAATTTGAGTAGGCAGAAATGGGATAGCCCGTATACGAGTACCAGGAGGCGTATTCGGAAATGTACCCGGAGGTCGCCTTCCAACGGCGAGCAGCGGTCCGCTGGGAATAGACTTATCGTGAAAGGCGAGGATACGTGGATTCCCGGGAACGATTCCAGTTAAGACAGGAACGGGATGGTATCCCGCTAAACAACGGTGTCCAATCATCGGAGCGATCGCTCGTGTAAAACGAGACGAGCGACGGTAGTGGCCGGCGAAGGCTCGCCAAAGTTTAACGGCGTCCTCTTCCTTGCCTTTTCTCTCTCTCTCTCTCTCTCTCTCTCTCTCTCTCTCTCTCTCTCTCTCTCGTCGCCCGTTACGTGACTTACTCGCTACGGATCGACGGATCGCGTGACACCGGGTGAAGGAGTAATTAAAAGACCTTTAGAACCTACGAGGCAGTCGCCGTTCGTTCCCATCGCACGCAATTCGTATTTGAGGTCGTATTTGTCCTGCGGCTCGTAAGTCGCAGCGCGAAACGTCGCGCGCGTTCAACGCTCGCGATCGCTTAAAATCACGCCAGGCTAATGGCCTCGTCGAGGACAAAAAGCTCGCTGAGAGCTCGATATCACTCCCGAAAGCTATATGGACGGCCGTTATATAAAACCAAAGCACCGCTACGTCGAAACTTGGAAATAGGCTTCTAATGGTCTTTCCGGGAAAAGGGATTTCATTATTCAAGAAGTTGATTTAATATATCTTTCAAATGATATTAATAATAGTTTAGAATTATTTTATCAGATTAATTTATAGTTCGAGATGTCAATTTTTATACCTTAATGAAGAAGAGCGTTAACTGTCTACCCACAAAAGATGTCACAAATTAAAATCGATTTTCTATCATCGGAAAAATCCCGTGAGTTACGTGCAAGACATTTTCTCGGCGTGTACGTATCGCTCAAATGGAAGATTGATGAAAAAGTTAAAAATCAAAAGCTGCACAAGAAACGTCTTAGTTTTAATTCAGTGTGATAATAATACCGATATTATGATTGACACAAACAAAAGGATTAAAAGCCACACGGGCTTCGAAATATTTTGACCCATATGAGCGTGGCTCCGAACCCATGATTAGAATCCGAGCTCGTTAAATTGTCGATACTGCGTCCGTCTGTACGAGCGGCGCCGGATTTCGTTAAGCTATGCCCAATATGCCTTTCATACCGCAGCCGTTCTGCGCGTTGATCTTTCTACGTTACAGTATTACCGAGGATTACCACTCAATCGCGAACACGGCCGGCAATTTTCCGAAGATTAAAATCGGCGCTCGCGGAACGTGTGATCCGACTTTTATATGCGGAAACTGTGACGGCTGCCGCCGGCGATTGTAGTTTTTTTTTTCTCCTAGTCTCAAATTTTGATACATTTAGCCGTGCGCAGTTTTTCGCGTTAGCGCGAGGGGGGTGTACATCGGCGCGTATCGGATTTTCTGGTTCAGAGGTGCAAAGCGCTTGTCGCGATTCGAGTTCTCGCTCGCGCGCGCGCGCGCGCGAGCGCCAACGCGACGGGACTATCAGCGGTATATTTTTTCATCATCGTCGTCGTTTATAGAGCCATATAGCGCGACGGGCGAAGCCCCGATTCCCGCGCTGTCTCGCCTACGGATAAATGAGCTCGCCGACAGCGTGTACACCGTGATTTCCTGCATAGTTCCGGAAACGCTGATTAGTCATCTCTACCTACGTATCGTCAATACGATCTAGTTTGTACGTCGGATACTTTGTGCCATACTCGCGGAACATTATGCATTTTTCAATAACACTTCAATGGCAAAATGACACGTGCTTATCCGACTGCTAGCTTGCGATATCTTGTTTGACATCGTGCTTTAATTTTTTGATTAGCCATTGCCAATCGGGATGTAAATCTATAAATATTCGCACCATTTTTTCGATTCAAATGATTTTCTTTCGTTTATATTTTCTCATCGGAAAGAAAAATAAAAATGACTAAATAAAGCCTTCCGGTGGTAAAGTTTTTTTTTACCTTGGAATGGAATCGCAAACAATTGTCTGTTAATTATGTAATCCAATTTAACGCCAACATTTGATTATTTCATTTGAATATGAGACTGCATGAGTTTTAAAAATCATCAATTTCTAACGCTCATTTAAGGATAATAAATTTTAGCCTATTTTTTCGCAGGGACCTTTCATACTTCATGATCTCTTATTTTTAATTCCGCGAAAATTAAAAATCAATATTTCCACGAAATGGATCACGATTTTTTTTACTTAAGTATACTTTATAATTTTATTCGAGCTACCTTCATTATCAGTCACTTTCCGTGTTCACATATTGGCATAAGCTTTTTTTAAAGAGTAAAAAATAATTGTAAATAGAGAATAAAAATAATATTTTATATCATAATATAAATATTACATTTCTAAAGTACTTTGATTTTCTCGTAAAAAATTAATATACTTGAAATATAAACGCGTAATATATGCTTCTCTTGTTGCCAAAAACTCGATTGATTCTCATTTCTGCATTGTATTTAGAAGCAGCCTATTTTTATTTTATTTATTATAACAAATGCATTGAATGAATGAATATAAAAAAATAAATTGATATGTGTGCAACATATAATGTCTCGAATAGTATCAAATTTTTACTTTTGTGTATATTGAAATAAATATAGCGTTTTAAAAATCTACAAAATAATACTTTTATATTCTCTTATACATCCAATTATAAGTCCCCGAATTATTTTCTTTTCTAATTGAAAAGAACGACGCTATTAGATCCAGAATCGATTTCTGCATAATTTTTACTTTTTTTCCTCCCATTAAATGTAAAAATTTTTCTATATTATCTTCTTTACCATAATCTCCATGTACATTTCTGGTAGATAAGTAAAGAATAAAATAATATTACATAAATTATTTACATAAATTATAATAATTTTTGAAAGTTTTAAGGCAATATAAAATAGGTTCTTGTACACTTCGCGTGAGATTCTTTTCACATCAGGAAAGGCGTAAAGAAAACTGTAATAATATGCATTTAGCAGCACAGATTAATTTCAATTTATGTTAGTTAAGGATTAAATTTTTTTATGTTGATAAAGTTTACACAGAATAATTAAAATTATACATTAATTAAGAAAATAAGTGTCTTCAGTTATGCCTGTAATTAAAGTGTACATACATGCGTGAACTGTCATGTCAATATCAATATATATTAGTGTCAGAGAATGGTGAGTTTCTCTCCGAATTAAATTTAATCCTTTACAATGCACCAAGCGATCCGTCACGTCTAGACACGAAATGGCTGACATCGTCAACTACTACTAGTGTCACAATTTAAATCGGCCGATGTATAAGAGCAAATATATAATTAATAAAAATCCACTCAAACAAGGTTTTTTATTTTTATCCATCAACTGAAAACCGCATTATGTGTACTTGGGAGATGATCTGATATATACAAATATCAATTAAGGCGAATCTGTATGTCTATATTCCATTATACGATTTCTTGCGGGTAAATAAACATAATATAATCGAAGAAAATGTTACATCTCGCCATCAGTGGCCAACACGATCCGGCTCGTAATTACCACATCATGGAGCATATACAACGTTCAAGTATGCTACCAGTTGAGGGAGAAAATTATGCATTACGTACTTATGAGATGGTCTGATATAGATGTCAGTTGCGTATTGGGGCGAATCTGTATCTCTATATTCCATTACACGCTCTCCCGCTCCTCATATAAACATGTAATTGAAGAAAGCGCTACACCTCGTCATCGGCAGCCAACACGATTCGGTCCGTAATCACCACATCATGGCGTATACAACGTTCAAATATGCAAATGTAGGTGACTATGGTTGCATTATCCGTGCGTTGTGCTCTAAATTCGAGCTGCCGAACGCGGAACGGTTAATTAATAATCATAACCCGCCACTACATGTATAACGCGTATATAGAAACCCGATGATCGGCCGTTGAGATAACTGCCATTTTCAGAGATAGCTCGGCGGGATCCTGCGCGGCCGTTTCCAACTCGCTGGAGGCGCGGAAAAATTGCTCCTATATTATTCATTTACGACCACCGGGGTAATCGCGGCCACCTTTAGGTGTAGCACCGACCTAACGAGCCCGTCTCCCCGAGCAAAGATAATCGTTTCTGGAAAATGTCTGTCTTGTAAATGTAATGACGTAACCATGTAAAGTTACGGCTCGCAAGTGAAGCGATTTTTATAATGTGATTCTCGCGCAGACGTACCACGTGCACCGTATATACGTAAAATGAACGTACATACATACATACATACATTAGCGATATTAAATCGAATAAAATTCTTTACTGTATCGCATAATGATAGTAGTGTAAAATGGGCGAGTAAGGCTATTTCAGTTCCTAATGCCATTTAGATCTGTAAAGATCCTATGACTTCCTGCTGAAAATTGTATGTGGAATGAGGGATTCGAACTTGGAGCCCTTACTAATCACTCGCATTAGTACGGAGCCACGCGTCATCCCACTATCATATATTTTTAATTACTTTTAAAATATACAATAAGATATCTGTGTGATAAATGAATTTTTAATTTACTTTATTTTTTTTTATGAAACAATATGATTTTTCTCAGTTTGAATCGGCGAAATATTTTATCAATATTAAATTATATTAATTTCTGTCGCACAATTTAAATCTTATTGTACTCGCGTTATATTGCACTAAAAATGATTAAATCTCTTGTTATCGGAGTCATCAATGAATAAAAAAAAATATTTTTTCGCTATAATTTTATTTTTGTGAATTGTACATTTATTAAACTTTTTAATTAATCAAAAGTATTTGTATTTTTTTAATTGGTTGTACCATCAAATTTGCATGTATATAGACACTGCGCGTCAGGGAAACTTAGTCAATATTGCTATTACGCATGATGTAAAATAGTTAAAATAACAATAATAATAACAATATCATAACAATTATTCGCAATTATGCTTATAATCACTATCCATTATAGTAATTAATATTAAAGCTGGTATTACAATGCAATTAGCGCTTTGATAACCGTTTTCCCGATGGCAATTTAGTACTAATTACAGCGTAAGGCCACAATGGCTGCCAATATTGTTGTACGGTCAAACAGATTGTTTATCTTCCTTCGTTTATTATTCGAAACATTATGAAATAATTAGATATGTTTGACATTGTGTCTTTTCAGTGGACGTACCACATCGTCCATTATCTCACGCTCTATCTCAGAGTTTTAAAACTTGGGCGGACAATTAGTTGGGTAATGATGTTCCGAGGGCACAAAAGTTGTTACAATAAGAAAAGTAAAGGATTTAATCTTTTGCAAACGAGCAGCGTCTTTATGTCGGTCGCGGCGTTACAATCGCGGTAGCTCATATCTTTCACAGTCTGGATTTATTCCGTATAAAAGCAATCATATCTAGGCTAGAACAGTATGTACACGCTGGAAAACACGCGGTGAATATGAAGTAACCAAGTCGCCAACAAAGCTTCTGGGCGAAGCATCACAGCACGCAACTCGTATTACTCGAATGGAGATTATAATCGTTCGCGCAATATATATTGTGTCACGTACGTCTCTCGGCGAAAATCCCGAAGTATTATTCTTCTTGACGTTTACATACGTTAACTTCCGCGCGGCTTGTGTCGCAAAAGCAGACGCAGTAATGCAGATACGAGAATCATTTCCGCTACGAGTACTCGTGTCAGCGCACGGAGCACACTCCGGCTAGTTTGCTTTTTAAAGCACAAAAAATGTTTCTCTTATTATTAAAATAAAATTATGCGGCGAGTGTGTGTAACCAAACAGAAGAAATCGAAAGAAATGTTTTTCAAAAAGAGAAAAATATAAAAAAGAAGTTATCCTGGTAAATTGCGGAAATCGGGATTGCTTTGTGTCAACAGAAGCCTAGCGGTCTTGTAACTTTTATTCCAGCCTTAAATAACGCTATATTGTAAAACAAGTCCAGCCACCGATTTTATATTTGTAAACTAGATCCGTTTCAAATTTTAATTATATTAATTGCTGGCAAAACCAAGTTTTTTTTAGCTAAAATTTCCGTATTGTTTCGCGGGAATTCTCTCAATCGTGATCAGTTACACAGAAACAAATGACACGGATAAATTGCAATATTCAACTGTTCATAGTTTCGCGTGTATTTGTAGAATTCGTGCTGTCATCATCCTCCTCTCGCCTCTCTCTCTCTCTCTCTCTCTCTCTCTCTCTCTCTCTTTCTCTCTTTCTCGTCTGTTCGCTCGTGGAATTACCCGCGTCGCATTGCAAATGATTCTAGGTGCCTTCGTTTAGCGACTAGCGGAGGAAACAACTTTTCACATCTTAATGCATAGCGTCCTCTTCGCGACATATATATTGTCACGACGATGTAACTCATTTATAATCATAAAGCTGGTAATTCGCGCGTGCTGTATAATTCAGGAATATTTTACTGTTGGCTCGACGAGCGTGCGCTAACTAAATAACGGCCCGAGTCCCGGCATTACTACGGCATCGCACCCACTTGTCTCGCATCCTTTCGATTCGGTCGCATTCCTCCCATTAATAGCGGCCATATAATTTATAAACTGATCTCCCATAAGTACTGTAATTCCATTTACAGTTCCTTTGATTAATTGGAAGCCGATTGTGTGTATGTGTTAGCTCAACTTTGTCTTGAATAACATTATATTTTGATGAATATATAAAATCTATTGTATATATTCATGAAGGATGTAGATTTAATATGTGTATGTATCTCAATGATACTCTAGTATTTTTTAAATAAGATGCTATTTTGAAGCACGTTCATTATTAAAACATCATGTATATATAAAAAACGCAAGTTCCAAAGGGCCCTTTCATTTTCGAGTAGAGCGTAATGTAAAACAAGTTTCCCGCAAAAAGGGAAAATTTTTTAACTACGAGAAAAAAATTTAGACAATCCTCCCTTAATATCCGACAAAATCATCTGCGATACGCTCGCAATACCTTGATATTCCACGTGTACCGGCGCGCGTATGTGTCTCTTCCGAACATTTGTCTCGTGTAACTTCCGTACAGCTCATAATCCAGGAATATCTCACGCCTATCGTTCCGGACGCGGAAGATAAATACAACGACCGGCTGCTGTGTTCGTTGGGCGCATTACTCTAGTTTCTGTGCAGGTGTTCCTGGAATTTGCATTACCAAGCTACTACCACTGGGTGAGTTTCTTCGTTCAACGTCGCATCCTCGTGCCAACGTGTTGTGCTTGTGGTGTGAGAGGGGGAGCAAAGAGGAAGGACAGGAAGAGAGATAATACGCTGCTTCGATATCACGGGCTGGATATTACAATAATTAAATGGAAGACCCGTTTTAGGCGATGATGACACAGCGGAAACGGTTGGTCTCTCTTTCGTTCATGCCGCGTATTAGCATCTAGCTTCCCTCTTGCAAACATTAACGTTAAAATAATAAAATTGAGGAGGGAAAGAGTGAATTTAAAATTATATTTTTATAGTAAAAAAATATAGAGAGACGTTACATTAAAGTTTTATTAAACACATAAATACAAATAAATACATACAACTCGTAAGAATTTTAGACGGGTGTGTGCATATGCGTAATAAATTTATCATATGATAATGTGGATATAAGATATCTAATATCGAATTCCTTCCTTGAAATTAATCTAAAGCGCTATTTTTCTACTCTACATAAAACTCGGCACTCGTGACTGGAATTAAATATCACAGCTTGATAAGGGTGAAATAAAACTTGACCATGTATCATTATGCCACTTTTCACGGCTATTTTAGAGCTCGAGAGAAACTCACTGATCACCAGTTACAATGTACCCGAATACATCCCGTGTAGTTAATAATTTATACGTGTCAGTGTATCGATTGCGAAAACATATTCCCGATTTGAGAGCACTAAGCAAGTTAAAGCGAAGCAACTGTTGAGAAACTGTTGCAGTAGAGCAAGATGCAAGGTGAGCGATCTATCACTGCGTCGTAAAGCTTGACAAGCTGTGTAAGGAAGCTCATTTTGAGGAAAAATGCTCTATGAAGGTGGATTTCGTTTATTTATTAACATATAAGATATTTCACTGGCGACTAGACTTGAATTTATGACAACGCTGTATTTAACGTTACGTAAGTACAACTTTTTTTTTCTCACTTCTCATTACGGTGCGCGCACGATGTAATTTATATATTTCTGTCAAGTTTTTCTAAGACATTTGGTATAAATTTGTCCACGGTGAAATATAGTACATATATAATATTGCTGTTAAGTAAAGAGATTATTTTGGAGGAGCTTATTTCTCAATTTAAAAGAGAAATTGTTCGCTCACATTTTGGACATCGTGATCCGCCATATTTTATTTCCTTTTGTACTTTAGATCGCGTGTAGCAGAAAGTGACAGAATAGATCGTCTATTTACAGACCGGGCCCTCGTCACCCGTGGGGTGCGTGTATATCGCGATCAATGTCAGTTGACGGCTACCTCGTGGCCGCACTATGAATGCACGCACTTACAACGCCCGTCTACCGATGAAAAGATAATTGCATATTTAATTCATCATCCGCTTCGTACGCTTTTATGCCGCCGAAAAGACGCATTATTCTTGAGCAGCCGCTATTGATAAACGTATACCGCCGATAAATTTTCAATGTCACTTTTGTGCACTGTTTTATTCATCATTAGATTACTATTCCCGCATCAAGACACTTTTGCATGTCGCACTGTTTGCATTAAGCGATTCTACTTCGCAATTATGCTCGTCATGAATAGCACGATAACGTGGTATTTATGAAAATGTAACAATCAACTAATTAATTAAATCAATTAATTAATAATTATATGCTCCCACTTGAGGCCTTTATATAAAACTGCTTTAAATTGATTATTCAAATTATCGAATATTGAATGAAATATGATCAGAATGAAGAAATGTTTTGAGATAAAATAAGTTAAAGGATTAAATTTAAATTAAATCTTTTTATAAAAAGTCTGCTTCCAGATAAATGATTTTTTAAATTTTATCGAATAAATTATACGTGCAATTTATTTTCAAGATCAAGTTAGATATTTAAGGAAAGCATTTTTATTGACAATTAAGTGATGCAGTTAAGTAATATTGCCAGTGTAATGTTTAATTTCGTAAATTAAAAAAAAAAATACTAGTTGAAAAGTTTGCTTCTGTACGCGCTCGCAAATATGATGAATTGGACGGAAATAAAAATGTCAGAATGATGAAAAGGGAAAGCTCGTGTTGATGTATAATTCTATGAAATAGTAATAATGTGGACGCGTAACGAATGTAACGCTTTATTATATGCGGACATAATAATGTGAAGATATAATGAGGTGCTGTGCACACGGAAGCGCACCATTGTACAAGATAAAAACTTAATTAAAGCAGCTTGCGCACAATTTTGATTATCATAAGGGCTATTACATACTCACATCGAGTACAAAGCATTATTTTAACTACAGACGATGTTGCCCACAGTATATTCAAGTTTATGTCACGCAAATATTATTACAGGTTGAACAACGGGCGAATATAGCGCAGAAATGTAAATATAACGTTAAATATGAAAGTTCCGCTGGTGTGTAATTTTTTCACACAATTCATTAGTCGGAGAGTATACGTGGACAATGAATATACTGATTACATGACCTGCGTACGTGCCGAAACACACGTGTTTGAATTACATATCTGTTTTAATGATTACAAGCTTTTAGAAAATCCTATGAATTTGGGGAATTTTTACAAAGCATTCCGATAGATTGTTTCGATGGCAATCGAGCTGTGACTTTTCAACGTGTCAATGGAATTGATTTATTTACTCATTTGACGCACAAGATAATTTTTCATTTGACATTTCGCCGCGATATCTAACCATTGATAGAATGTGTGTTTTTTTTTTCAAGTGGAATAAAATAATCTCCCATCTTCGATATAATTCATATGGCGGCTCGAAGCTCGTTAATTAGCAACCGGCGACACGCGCGGCTCGCGCGACATACCGAACAGCGGGGCACGCGGCGAAAAAGCCATTCGGGAGCACAACCGCCCGTCGTAACACTTTGCAAAAAGCCCTTTACACGGCGGTGTATTATACGCGCCGTCTTACATGTCTTGTATGTCGCCAAGATGCGAATAGCCCGCTTAACGCACGGTTGTTAATTAGCGCCAACGCGGCGGAACGTAACGTAAACGTAAAAGCGCCGTTCATCCCACGTGTTACGCGCGTATCGGTGTGTGCAAAATCCGCACCGCGCCGCCGGAGTTATGAAGTTTCAGCAGCACGCTCGGAAACGTTTGTCCCGGACGGGTACCGATACGATTATGCGAGAGAGTTATGCGTGTATTTAAGCGAAAACGTCCAATACGTCATAGATTCTATTGTGCCCACTCGGCGATTAGCATCGTCAAGTTTTGTGAGCTTCCGCGTGGCTTTTTTTTTTTTTATCGCTCTGTCCTTCACTCCCTCCCATGCCTATTTTCCCTCCCTCCGCTTCTTTTCCGCCCCCCCCCTCTCTCACTCTGTCTCACTCTGCAGTACAGCACGGCTGCTGCGCGGCCGATCGGATTTCAAATTGCGCGTTTAAATTTCCGCTCCATATGCTGCGAAAAATGTCGACCGCCCGAAAACCCGTGCAACGAATAACTATGCGAATTTTCCGTAGACGGGTATTATCAGCGACCGATCGATCGATTGTCCGCGCGTTCCTCTCCAAGTATTCCTGTTTTTTTGGTTCGGGATATCCTCTGTCTTCATATCTACAACTTTATGTTCGGCGGTTGTGCCGCCGAAATGCTTGAAACAACAAAATATGTAATTTTGCACCATCTTCTTTCATCTTTCGACTAAATTTCGTACTTCTGCTTATATTGCAATGCAAATAAATTTAATTTCTCACTTTCAAAGCAAACGAAAGCAAGAGCGATCCAAAAAGGCCACTTTTTCAGCCCGTTTTTGGTCCCCCGATTTTTAAAGTAAATTGTATGCCAAATGTTACCTTATAATGAGGTATGAATCCTTGTAAATTTTTATCTTGAGTTTATATCAATTCAAACATCATAATAATTGAATATATTTTTGAGATGAAGTCATTTTATTGAATTTCTCTTTTGAAGAAATTTAGCTTCAGATTCGTAATTAGTGACCCAAGAAACCTTAGGATACGGTATTTCGAGTTTTCAAAGTGTCTGTACTTTGAAGGACATAAGCTTATCGCTGATGAACTTTGACTCTTTCTATCTCAGAAACCAATTGTTACCTCAAGATAAAAGTTTACAAGAATTCATATCTTATTATAACATTTGGCATACGATTTACTTAAAAAATCGAGGGACCAAAAACGAATTTTTGTGTCACTCTTTAAAAATTGCTGTATTATTTATAGGAGATAACCTCGAGAAATTTTAGATTCTATTTATTTTTTATGTCTCACATGCGTATTTACGTCCTTCTTACCATTTTTCATTTTTTCCCCCCTTTCCAGAAACTTCTTATTCTATTCATCCGTCCATCCATTTGGATAGGAAAAGACCTGGATTTGGCGGAAACTTGAAGCGCGCGTGACTAGTCCGCGACGTGTCGTAGCACCCGCTGTCGGATGCGTTGCCAGCATCCGACGCTATTAGCTAGATGCTTCCTAAGATACCGGGAAAGGAGGAAGGAAGTATGGGAGGGGGAGGGAGAGAGCAGAGGAGGGGGGGAGCAGGGCTAAAATGGAGTTACATACTAATTTCCGTTCCAGCGCGAACGAGTTTGTATGCTTTATGACGGTACCGCGGCGGTGATAGATAGTAAATGTCAACGCGACGCGAGAACGGGAGCGAGCGAGCGAGTGGAGCAAGCGACTCCCGCTGCGTGGCCCGCCGCCATAACCTAACCTACCCTAACCTAACCTAACCCTCACCTCTGTGTGTGCGCGCCGTGCATCAAGTCGTGCCCCCGACGTTACTCGCCGACGTACGCTCCTTCGCTCCTTCGTCCTCTCTCTCTCTCTCTCTCTCTCTCTCCCTTTGACCGCCATGTTTATAATTTATGAGTATTTCTTTCCATAAATCTTAAGGACAACGGGGGTCGGTGCACGCTCGACGTCCGGTAGGAGCTCAGCCGCTGTCACCTGGGTCTCTCAGATTTCCGCAGGTTCGAGCTGCACGGCACTCGCACGTGGCCAAGCGCACTCGATGACGTTGGATCGTCAGGGGAGACCCTCCACCGTTGACGTCTCAACTTGAATCGCTCGTGGCGAAATCGCTGAAAGCGACTGATTTTCTTTCTTCTTTTTTTTTTTGGTTAAAAGAATTAGCCAGAAAGTGTTATTGTTGTGTCGGGGGAAAGCCAGTTGCGAGACTT
The DNA here is from genome assembly GCA_928718305.1 of Tetramorium bicarinatum. Lineage (NCBI taxonomy): Eukaryota > Metazoa > Arthropoda > Insecta > Hymenoptera > Formicidae > Tetramorium > Tetramorium bicarinatum. Next base: position 24,644,880 of record OV788323.1, on the reverse strand, counting down.
TGCCGCGGACAGAGTTTGTTTCTTATCAGTTTGTCGTGTCTCTGTGCGAGTTATTTAACTCTTTATTATCCGCGTGGAGTATCCACTTTCAACGGTATTTAAATACTTGTTGTCGTTTTAAATACTTGTTGTCAATTTGACGTTTTTCAGTTTTTCTTTTAATTGATTTAAGAAAATAAGATTACATGTTAAAATAGATAAGCTACAACAAGCAAATTGATAATATTTAGTTGACATGAATTTTTCTTTGTTTACTTAAAGGTTACAAACTTCTTTATTTTGAGATATTTTTACGTTAAACTCCACGCAATGAAATATGTACCAAAATTTTACACAAGCAACGAAGGGTGAAATCGATGAGGAAGAAATTGAGGATCCAGCTAAAATTTAAATATCTCTTCAACGCAACACAGAACGACAATTTATATATAACTATACACATATTTTTTACTAAAAATTCTTTATAAGCACTCCAAAGCTCAAGAATAAAAAAAATTTTTTCAAGCGAAAGTAAAACTATTTCTATTTAAATGTACAAAACAAAATACAAATAATTGGACGATACAAGATATAATCGCATTATACGTGCGCAACAAATTATTAAAAAAAAATGTAAATAGCGCTTAAAGATAATAATACCGTAATAATAATAGCGTAATGGATTTTAAAACGGTGCATAAATCATCATATATTATATAGCAATATTGTGATCTTTTATTATTTTGCCAACACAACACGCAACGCTGCAATGGATTATTTGTTTTCGAATTATCGCATCGGAGTGGGTCGGTTGTTCGTGCGTGGTCCATTAAAAGCGATCGTTCGTACACGGGAAGTGCTTTGCGAGCGGCCGCTATAGTAGCGAAAGGGTTAACGAGGATCTACCTGCAGCGTACGTCGGCCGACACGATCGCCCGCAATAAGAGATTGGGTTGTTGCGTTTTTCATGGAAAAAAGAGACCAAAAAAAAACGGGAAACGTCGATACTGCACCCTTACACGCTGCGTAAAAGCTCGCGCGACAATTGGGCGCGAAGTGATTTATGTGCCGATGGTTCTCCCCCGTACGCACGAGCGCGCGGGGACGAATCGTCTAACCGGGGAAGCGTCGTGAGAAGCCGGAAGGCAGGAGAAGGTTGAACGAACGCAGCGTCGAGGAACGACTACACGGAACAGTGGAGGGCGAGAGGGAGGACGAAATACTCGGTGCACCGATAGCAAGCCCGCAACGGTGCCGTATCCTCGCCTTCATTTTGATTCCCTCGTGGCATTACGGACCCGCCGGGAGCATACCGGGGGCACATTATGAAATGTGGCGCGTAGTCTCCGGGGCAAATAAGTTTTCGAGCTCGGAATACATCAGGCAACACGTGTCCTGCAAAAAGCCGAGTTTCGCGCCTCGACAATAAGTTCATGGAAATATAGTGCGCCGCCGGGAGTCAAGGTGGTATTAAAACTTTTTCGTCCCCCCCCTCCCCCCCGCCATGGTTAACGTATGTACGAGATGTAATTGTGTGACGTCTTCTTGCCCACGCTTCGCGCGCGAAAGCGATATCTCTGAAGGGATAAGACAGCTCTGCGTTTACACTCTCGGGAGAGATCGTCTTCATCGTCCTAGCAAAATGTTAAAAATACAACAAGAATGTGGTAGCGCTGATAGGAGAGCGCAAACGTTCCAGGCTTCTAATTCTATACTTGCCTAGGCTAGTTTAGTTACATTATAAAATAGCGAATTAATAATTGGATAACGCGTTTTACATACGCTCGTATATACTGTAAATAAGCACGAATGAAATTATTTAAAGAAAATAATTTTGTATGAAAAACGAGATAAGAACTTTTCCGCGTAAGAGGATAATGATTTTTCTCTGAGCACGCGCTTACGAGGTTTCGGTGAATTAAACTTGGAGAATGCGATTGGGTGGCAAAAACCTTACTTTTAATTAATTTCAAAGAGACTTTATTTTAACAGAATTTAATTTTCGACGTTAAATGCAGGGATAGTTAAATTGCGTATTAAGAAGTTGGAAAAGTATACGTTCCATGCAATTGTAGTTTCTATAATTGTAATTACTTGATGGAATCTCGTTTTACATCAAATCTAACATTAATTTGCCACTAATAATGTCTGATAGAGAATAATAGATATTTGATTACAGGTGCTATAAACAGCTTTCTTTACAATAATTTATAAAAGAGAGAATATATTATTTTAGAAGAATACGTAACGCGCACTAGCATATGTTACATGAAATATATTTTTAGTATATTTTTAACATGGATGACGCCTGGCTTCGTGTTAACGCGAGTGATTAGTAATGGAAGGATCCTGAGTTCAATTTCCAGCGACGTTTCATTCCGCATACATCTCATTTTCGGCGGAAAGTCACAGAAGAATTTGTTAGTCTAGATGACATCAGGTACTATTATACCTAGTCGCCCATCTTATACTAGTACTTATACAGGGTGCCCCAAACCTAACGCACCATCTGCTAATGTCAGATTCTTGAAGTCATAGAGACGAAAATCCTAATACCAAAATGTTGAGATTACAATAGCTTTTAAATAGAAACCATTTAAAAATAACCAATCTAGTTGTTAAAAATTTGCACGCTCGGGTTTGTTACATAAGTGAAGATACCTCTAGAATTATTATTCAAATTGATTATTTACTTGTGACATACTTCATGTGACAGATTTGACAGCGTTTGAAGATCAATATTCGATAAAATGATTTGTGTCGTTTCATGCTGTTATTACCAGCATATACAGCAATTAAAACAAAATAAAAAAGAAAAATTACAAAGGGATAAATTTATAAAAGTGTACGCAAAATGTTAATGTTTAAATATTAGCAGATATTAATAGGTACATACTCCTAGATAGGAATATCTGCACTTATATGTATATGTAACAGATTTGAGTAACAAATTTTTAACAATCAGATTGACTATTTTTAAACGCTTCCCATTTAAAAACTATGGTAACATTTTGGTATTAGGATTTTCGTCTCTAAATGATCTTAAGAATCTGTAATTAGCACATGGTACGTTAGGTTTGAGACACCCTGTATTTTTAATAGCGAATTGCGATTACGCAATAGTCATCTCGATTATGCAAATTTGACGACGGTTAATTCGCGGTCTTTTGTGACGTTATTACTAAATTATCCCATCATTATTCTGAATTGGACAAACCACTATATTGTATCCTAGTGCCATTTGTTAAATATGGTCAAAGCCATGTAATCGGTACGAATCTTACCTTCAATAACAGAGCTTAATTAATTTTAATGGTGCAGCAATGGTGTCGGTTGTGGAGCTGCAAATTGCTCGAATAACTCGCTTGTAGCCCTCTCTTAGCTGACTGAAATTCTCGTGGTGCCTTTCCTATATTACATGAACCGCTAAGGATAATATAGATCTAAGCTACAAAGAGATGAAATTTTAGAGAATTGCAAAAAGAAGATTTCGATTCTGCGATGCAAGCAAGTAACTTGCGACAATTCGTATCTTGCGAAGCATAAAAAATTTGATAATATTTCTCCTTTAGGCACGCATATTTCAAATGGACTTTAATTGAATTTTAATTTGAGCTTCAATTAACAAGAATTTAATTACGAGTCATCAAAAATTACGAAAATGGTATCACAGCCGATAAGTGAAAATATTTTATATGTATATCTCACAACTTAAAATAACATAAATTTATGATAATTCCCAACATCATTCATTTAGACGTTTTAAAAGTGCTTCAGTAAATTGTCGTAATTTCGATAATAATTGAAATATTGTCGGGTGTGCATCGTTGCACCGGACTAGGCGTTATGACGCCGAGTAACATCGCAATCAGTGAGAATCGTTAAAACTTTTGCAAAATTAATCGCGCGCTGGCGCTGATATAATCCTATTAAATCGTTGTATAAACGCTTTTAGTAAAGCTCCAGTAATTCCGCTTTCGTATCGCGCGATTTAGCTGTATCGGCGCGGTCGTGCGAAGAGCTGCCACGACGAATCGTTAAAACGATCAAGATGCAATCGCTTGGAGTAACTTCGACCAAGAGCGACCCCAAACGAGAAATTACGGCGTCGCGTGAAGGTTGGTCTTAACATCTCTAATCCGGGAGTGGTAACGTGAACTTTCATAATATAAGTGGTACACAGGGTGTTCTCTCTCTGGAATCCCTATCTATATTAGATTCTTTTATATAAAAAGATGAAATGCCGAAGATGAGATGCCCATAAAGTTTACACAAACAAAGTGGATAATAAGATTAGAGATTGTAAGATTACTTAATTTTGTTAACATTTTTTTTATTTTGTAATTATTTTTTTTAATTTCATTGTTATAAACAATATTGAGAGTTAACAAACACTAAAAAAATAAACTGTGAAATTATATTACAGGGTTTATAAGAAATTATGATATCTATTTCTTTGATCATACTTAAGTAAACTTTAGTCAAACAGAATTTGAATTTATAAATTTTATTGCTAAATATTTAATATCAAATGTGAAAGAGATGTGGAAACATTGTTTAATAGAATTTTTATTAAAAAAGAAAATATTAAGTATAAAAAGTTTTATACTATAGTAATATCGACATACATTGTTGAGTATATTACATTGGATTATGTTTTATTTTATGAGCATTATACATAACATACCTTTTAAGATAATACGTATAAAATAATACATTACATTGATACGTTTCCACTTTTTGTTTGCCTTTTTATCTTTTATTTATTATTTGCTCTCAATCAACCATTTTTCAATCAAACTGTCAATACAGATGTCACCACCAACCGGAATTTGAGCTCGCGAGTTACACAATTGGCAACAAATCAGCACTACGTAAAAACGGCAATAATCAATACTTCTATGATATAAATAACGATAAGAATGGACTATAAAGGCTGACAAAATGCGAAAATAATTGAAATTTTTTGCAGCATTTACGTTTTATAATTTACAAAAGGACTACATAATTCTTGCAAGAGCTAAAACTTAATATATATTTTATGTATGAATCTTTTGTATATTTGCCTCAATAAGATACAATTCTACTTCTTTTTAATTCTAATTATGTTTTAATTTTTATAATGTATTCTTAACTTGTACATATATAGTAATGCATTAAGTTAGTGCAACTATTTTTCTGTTAAATTTCGTATTGTATAAATTTTGTACATAAATATAAATAAATTTTAATATCTAGACTTTTTTTTAAAAAAATCGATTACAAATCTTTTTCAAATAATTGTAAAAAACGCGTGAAAACAAACGGTATGATAAATAATAAAAATATCTTTTTTAACTTTATTTAACAAACATGACAAGTTTTGTAGTAACGTATTAAGTTGTATTTTAGTAGTTTCTCCTGAAACACAAAAATAAATAACCACAGTCGATCTTAAAATAATGCCTGATTTATATAATTATTGAAAATGTAAACATTTTCAATATCTTCAATAAACAGAACAACAAACAGCACAACAGCTACTACGTGATTTTGAGGTATAGCCTGGAGTGAATCCCCCTGTTATTCAATTTCTGGATTAACAATGGACGGAATAATTATAATCCGAGATTGTCAAGGTAATGAATATAACATTGACAACTTGGTATTGTAAAATTGTATCCATATTCTATGTATGTGGGTGAAAGATAATATTAAAACCACTTTTTTATCTCAAAAATAAACTAGAGTAAAAGTAGATTTTATTGTTGTATATATTTAAAAAATATATGTATGAGAAAAATAATTTTCATTTGTGCAAAAGAATTGATTTCATTGTGTAATTATTCTACACAATCGAATGTTATACAATCTGCATTGGACACCCTATGTAGAAGCAAAGTGTTTCTTTTTACCAATGCTTTTAAAACTGAGTGTTCGTGTTGTAACATATGTATTTCTTCGATGTTACGAAAAAACGTACATATTTGTGCCACACAACATCGTTCGCAAAACTTTCTGGCTTCGTTTATAAAATTGTCCGTAGCAAAAGTACATGGATCGCGAAAGATTTATCATCGTCTGAAGCTTAATCAGTGTCCCTCGTGCAAGAAAGCATTAAGAGTGCGTTTGTGTGTGTGTGTGGGTGTGTGTATGTGAGAGGAAGAGAGAAAGAGAGAGAATACAGCTTCCTGCATCCATTCTATTCATAAACTGCACACCGACAGTTTCTCGAATGCCATGCATTGAGTAATGAATAACGATATTGTACGATATTGAGGATAGTACCGAGGTGTGGGACGAAAACAAGTAGAAGAGGAAACATAAGAGGTTTAAGAAAGATCGCTAAGGTTTTACGGAGGAAGCGAATGCTACAGGGTGGTGTCACGTTCGGGAATGGGCCGGAGAGAAACGGGAGCGAAACGGGAGCAAAACGGGAGCGAAACTTAAGTTCAAGAGGGTATTGCTCAGCAGGAGTGGAATAATCTGCCGCTACTTTCAGATACGCATTTGGTTAAATCGTTGAGGAACTACTTAGCGAAATTACCGAAACATTTGCGGTGCTGCGAACATTGTTTTCTAGCAAAACAAGTGTATATCCTTGGGACGCCACGATCGCAGTAGCGTCAGATCTTTTTGCCCCGACGACCAAGATCCGACGCTCGTGAATAGCGAGCGGATGTAGAAAGAAGTATGGCAATTGTATAGGGCAGTTTATGCTTGTGCCAATATGTTTACGGAGAACAAATTATATAATAATACAACACAATAGAATACAATACAATAATAGAACAATGTACTATGGAAAATCGCAGTGTGAACAAGGGAACACATTCAAACGTGTTTTATATGTGAGCACTGAATTGACGGATAAAATGCGTTTCGATGGATCGCTTTGCGAGCGGGTGCGCGAGTACGAGAAAATAACAAAAAATTGCCGCTTCTGTCACAAAAGATCTCGAGATGTTGAAATTGTTACAAATGCACAAATTTTATTCGTGCTGCTCGCAACGAAAAACCTTGCATCGTTGTTCCACGAGAAAAGTGACACTAAACGTTTTTTATTACGGCAATAGTTTTTATCTTAATCGAAAACATAAGTTAGATTTTCAGATAAAGAGAGGCAGCAGTGCTTGATATCCATCCAATGATTATCGCGTTTGACTGCCTGATTGTTATATCATTGCATCGAAACGTTATTGTTCGCAGATATATATGTATACACATATATATATATATATATATATATATATATATATATATATATATATATGTATATACACGTTTGTTTTACAACCTGGCAAATGTGCGTCGAGGATTAAATTACCCCGCCGGCATAAAATTGAAACTATATGCGAGTAGTGTAGCTGGACTACTAAATAAATTTTTGAAATTTCTCTTAGTGTAGTCACGTGCTCGACAGATAAATTCCCAGCCGGAAGAACTGCGACGTTTCTTAAACGCCCAAAGATATTTTTCAGCTACGCTCTTTGTTTCGTGTTCGGAATTAATCTTCGTAAAATCGCGAGAGTCTAATTCATCCCGTTGTATAGCAACTTTCGACCGATAAGAGCGGCCCGTTAAATTACTAATGTAAAAAGAGAAAAAGAGGAATGAAAGTCGATCGGACGGAACCAAAGCTGGTAAATATTTAATTCAATCTATCTTTCCCTCTTCCCGTTCTTAACCGACCACTCTTAATCTTCCAGAAAAAAAAAGAAATTTCTACGAAAATGTATGATGGCGGCAATTTTGTTCTTTGCCGCATTCTGTCGGTCTAATTAAGTTGGACGCGGTACGACGGCATGTAGTATACCATGAGAAAGAGAGAGGGAGCGAGAAAGAGAGAGAAGGGTGGCGGCGAAGGGTCGAAAGGGAGAAGAGAGAGGTATATACGTTGCCATAGCCACTCCCGTGTCCCTGCGGTCAACTTTAACTCGTAAGACATTGACTTTACCGTTTCAACCGCGAACCAGTCGGCGATCTTAAGTGCGGAGCGCGCGCTCATACCGTTATCTATATATTGCCCGCCGGAGAACCTCTCGAACCATCCTCGTTATAGGAAATTAATTTCTCAACGGCGATATACCGGCGGTGACCTTCTGCTCAACGGCTGCTCTTGAAGGAGCGCACACTACATACTCGAATACTCTCTAATGTTAATTTTTATATGCAAGTATGTGTATATGTATACACATGTATGTACATGTACGCCAGCGTACGGATAGATACGCAAAATAAAAAGATTAAAATTAGAAACGTATATTTTATATGTATATGTATGTATGTAAGTATATATACATATATAAGTACGTATATATGTATATAATCCGACGTATCTTTTTATGAGACAATTTCGAGGCGACGTGCTATAAGGGTCTTATAACAAGAAGGTTCCACGATATGAAGCCCGGCAGGAAGTTAGAAAGCTACTCAACAGCCTAGCTTAGCAACCAAACGTTGTTGCTGATGTATAATAGGATTCAAAAACGAATTAAATCTTTCATAGACTTAGACTAGAACAGTTAAGAATATGAATAATTCCTAAGATTTGAGTGACTAATAATAAATCGAAATACTCCCAACGATTCTTTTTTTTTTTTAAAGAAATAAAAATATGAGGGAACACGTACTCGTATTTCGTATTAGTAATTTTATATTCTATATAATATTCAGACAAATATATACATGTATATATAGAAAAAGAGAGAGATATCTTAATCCTGCATTAATCTAACAGGGGTTTGACAAACTTCAGTATAATTTTTTATTTACTTATAATAATATGCTTATTCTATTTTTTACCATTTAAACGTGTTACCTGTCACTTCGAAAAATTTTGATCTATGCTTCAAGAAAAAGAGAGACAGACTAAAGTAAATGTAGTAGATAAACAAGAGGGAGAGGAGAGAAGGAGACAGAGAAAGGGTGAAAAAGAGACGAGCGATATCGCATAGTTAATTTACTCCGGCAATAATGCCCGGAATCATAAGCCCCAGGTGTTACGCCGCGAATCTTCGACCCTCATAAACACCGAGCACAAGAGCACAAGACTGTGTGAAAGGGGGTGTACGGAGGCTAGAGGGGACGAAAGGGGTGCGGAAAGCGTGGTGTAAGGAAGGGAACGACGCGCGAGTGAGAGTGGGTACCGACGGCTTCGCTCGGCGTTACAATATCAGTAGCTATAGTTGGATGGAAACTGGTTGCCGTGGTGGACGGGAGGATAGAGAAAGGAAACACGGGGTGGAGAGACGGTGGAGAAGGAGGAAATGGGGGAGAGGAGAGGGGGGAGAGGTAACGTAAGGGCAGGCGGTAGACAAGCGGAGGTAAAACCGTTAGCTGTATAGCAATTTCCCTGCCCGCCTCCCTCAATTCCCAAGACTAGTTTCCATCCAACTCCGTGCAGCGCGCCAGTAATTTGTACCTGGCCAGCGCGCGCGAGAAGCGTCGCCGGTCCCATTTTCCCTTATCATTTTTTATAACCGACCGATGCGACGTTACGATGCTGCGAAGCGGAACAGCGCGGCGCAAATGGACGCGAGGAAAGTCTCTCCCTATCGGCGTCCCTCCGTTAGACGCGTGACTCAAGAAATTGCTTGGACTTTTCTCGATCGCAAAACGAGACACTAATAACGAGAGAATTTCTCGCTCGCATTGTCCTCTTCCAGGAAAACGCTCCGGAAACTTTTTTCTCATACTTTGGCCCATTTCGGAAAGTCTCACACACATGTATCACGTCATGTATTTATATTCTTATTCCTTTTAAAAATTGAGATAAGATAATCTTTGCTATATTAACTCGCTCTTTTTCATTTAATATTGTAAAAACTATAAAATATATTAAAAATGTGTTACACAAAAGTATTGAAGCTACGGCGCAACGATGCATTTAGATTAGAAGATTAAAGATTGAATGATTCTAATAAAACGCGCTAATTATCAATTCTCATCGCCAACTTTGTTTTTCTAATTTCTAAAGCTACATAGTAATCTGTAGAAGAAGATACGAGTCATAAAATCAAACAAATTGCCAATATTATCCTGCCAATGACATTGTATGGTAACATAAATTTTCTTGCAAATAAGACGAATGCGATGTTTTAGTCGGATTAAAAATAGAGGCGAGAGACGCGTGAAAGAAAAAAGGGAGAAAAGAAGTCTCGATCAATAATAAGAAGCATCTCGACGCGGAAGGATGCTCCGGCGTATTTATGTTTCTCCTCGGAGAAGGGGTAATTAATCCATCGCGTACGTACATCACGTGGCAGCGGTCTCTCTCTCCTCTCTGAACGCGCCTTTGTAAGTCACGCGGGAATATGAGCGCCGCGGTCGATAAGTTTACGGCTGCATGCGCCTGAACGAGTTTACGTTCGAAACTGCAATGAGTTACGTCGCTATTGAAATATCGGCGGGTGTGCAAATATATATATATATATATATATACATTGTATACATACATACAAACATACATATATATATATATATATATATATATATATATATATATATATATAAATATATATATATTGTATATTGTACATAATATATATGTAGGTATCACGACCAAGTTACGATGCCGGAATCAGATTCGCGTCTTTGAGAGACGAGATCTTCGTTAATTCTAGTATAGTACTAGTACAAGAGTAAATCGAATCTACCAGATACATCAGACAAATATTTTATAACATGTCGGCTTTTTTATCACAATATGTATTCCAACAATGCGCTTTGACGGTAAAAACCGATACGCTGCGTATAATTTTCTCATACGCATGTAATTTTAGAAGTATCGATTCTCGGAGATTTTTATGGTGCTCGCGGGCGATAAGGAAATACATTCGATATCACGGAAAAATAGAAACGACCGATACCTGCGAAACTAGCTGGAATACTAAGGTACCTTTTCCGATTTTCATATTTCTTCGCAATTCTAACGGCATTCTAAATGCCGATAACGAGCCGTAACGGATTTTAGATAACTTTTCCTCCGTCCAACTGTGCCATTATCATGATAATGAAAAATATATAATTATTAACTTTATCGACCGGTGAACGCAAATACGTTCGGCTCGAGGTTTTCGCGATAAAGTTGTTGCTATTCGCGACGACCTCATTCCTCGCAGTTGCAGCAAGCGCGCACAACAAGATTTAAATAAGAGTCGTATCTCAGCGGCAGAGTAAAACGTACTTATCTCGAGTAACTCTTGCGCGATTTCGAGTTTGCCTTCCCGCATGAGAATTTGACCGCGTTACCTCTCTCAAATATCTATCTTTCCAGCCTAAACTTTGTAGCAATGTGGCGAAATGATGTTAAAAATGATATTAATAATAAAAAGTATGTAGAAAAGATATCTCGATAGAGTCAGCGTCAACAAAATTCCTCTTCTTTTCCAAGGAAGCCTAGTAATCTGAAGAACAAAGTCAATAAACTTCCCGGAACCATAAACTTGAGTTAGATGTTGGCATTTCGCTCGCCATGTATAACGTTGGTATATTAAATCAACAAAACTTGTATCGCCGAACTTGCTTATTAATTCACAAAAAATATATACGTTATATATAAAATATAAAAAATATGTATATATGTATCTTTAACCAGAAACATATTGAATTGTCGCATTAGAGAACGGACTCAGCAAAAAGAATGACGATGCGCGTAGCTCGAATTTCACATTTTAGAATTCTTACCTCGGCTGTATGCAGTTTGGAGCTGAAACGCGGGGAAGCCGAAAGAAAGGAAACGCTCCAAATGTGTTATGCGATACATTCTGAAATAAATAGAATCGATAACGCATCGCGCGAACGCGCCTCGCAACTGCGCCACACGGGACAACTTTCACCGATATTCCTGTCCATAATGTCCAATATCGCAATCGCAAATCGAAATGACAATGGGCGGTGTGTGCTGTTTTGTATTGGGGAAAAATCCACGCCGTTACTGCCAGTCTGCGAAGTAAAACTGCTTGGTTGGCGCGGAGAGTATGCAGCACGCAAAATTACGTCAAGGAGTACGAATCGAGTTTTCGCTGACAGTACGAGCAAAGTTGGACAAACTTCGGCTCGCGTTCGAAACTGCTGTAATACTTTCGAGTCGCGCGAATCGTACCTGGTTTTGGTATCAAATTATTGTACATATTCACCATAATTGATTATCATTGAACATGATGTTTTGCGCGGAATTACCCACCGGGAAATACGAGCTAATGAAGTCAAAGATAATAGCTGCATGACGTTATTTAACCCAAATGAAGCATGTACGCAAAGTGACAATCGAGAAACTAAATAGCTATTATTTTGTAATGAAATAAATTGAACACCATACTGTGTAGAAGAAATATTTTATTTTATCTTAATTAGTTTATCTTAATTTGCATATAATTATATATATACGTATATACTTGTAAAAATAAATATTATAAAGGAAATCAATGCATCCAGTTTAGCCTGTAACATGTATTTTTAAAGTAATGACTATATGCATTAATTACTTGCCAATAATAATCGAAGTTTTAAAAATAATTAAATACACTTTATGATATTAATAATTCTAGTTAAAATTGTAACAATGATTTCATAAAATTCCAGGTAAATTTCTCTTATGAAAATGACGATGTATACAAAAATCTTTTGAATATATATTACTAATTATAAACCAGCCAAATTTTTTTCTTCTTTATAATATTTATTAAAAATTCATGTATATATATATAATATAATTTTTTTGTATCATGTGCTAATAGAAATCAGAGATTTTTATAAGGTAGTGTTGAACTAATTTTATTCTATTCATTCATCACGAAATAGCTATTTAGTTTCAACAATTTCACTATTTTCACTATATTAAGAAAAAATAAGCAAAATATCATAAAACTCTATGTCACCATTTTCGTATTAATACAATAATTATTTTAATTTTTATAAAATTTCAACTTTTATTAAAAAGATTCGAAATTTATTGCCGTATTATCATAATGCATCGCATTTATTCATATTTATTTGAGGTAGAAAAAATGAGCAACACGCGAGAACTGAAATTTAATATAATACGCTCTGCATCATCATTAAATCATCGCGAATAAATAAATAATTAATCGTGCGAATGTAATAAATGAATTTACTGAGCAATTGATATATCTGCGCGCTGCCTTCTCAGCTGTTTGATTGCTCCGGGCCGTTTATTCGCATAAATACAAATCGATTGGGAAAACGAAGCTAATTATAATCTGGTATCATACTAATCGAGACATACGATATGACTATCGGAAATTGTTTCATAAGGCATTCTCGAGGTATGTTTACTGTGCAAAGTATGATAATGCGAAACACAATAATCAGTCTAATTATGATGATGTTGATTAAACACGATCTAAGATATATGAATTGTAAATCATTTAATACATTATTGCAAAAAGGTCTAATAAATCGCTTCAATTATCAGATTTTATCTATAATACTTTACTATATAAATAAAGCAACATGAAATTAGAATATTTTAGTAAGCATTATCACAACAATTTATCACAAAATCTTATCTAATTATACTTCCGGTATGAGTTTAACTTTGAATATTTCTGTCTTTAATCGAGAAAATCAATTTTTATCATACCATTTAATCCTAAATATTAAATATTGAAAATTAAGATGCTAAATTAAAAATATTGTCTAATCAAATTATTTAAGTAAAGAGAAAAATAACAATTTATTAATAATTTTATCATTTTTAATTGTTTAAAAGTAGTTATATATATATATATATATATATATATATATATATATATATATAAATTGCTCAACTTTACACTTGATTAAGTACACGCATAAAATATCGTTTGCTATTGATATACATCTGCATCGAATTGTGTTGTGAATAGTATGATTCGGCCTTTATTAGCATGTCATGCGATTGTAATTAGTCGGGTTTTTTCGATCGTATCATACGCACGAGTGTTCCCCGCGAGCAATGAAGCAGCTGACGCCACAGTAATTAGCTGATGTACCTCGCATGTTGTGGTTCGAATATCAGTGTACAGCCGCCTTCGTGTCTTACAAATTTGCCACATGTGCAAAACGCATCCAGTTTACAATAATAATACAAGTTCAGCAAAAAAAGGGAGACAGTCCTTTGTTAAACTCGAGAAAGACAGTAAACATTTGTCACAGTTCTTTTGAACATAAATGCTTACACCAAAATGTTTTGTCGTGTTATAGTTTTGAGAAGCATGAAGTCAAAACCATAAAAGAAAAATTATTTTAACATTTATTTTATCATATTTTAATATATCACGTAATGAATATTTAATATATTCAAAATTATATATATTATTACATATTGTTTAAACTTATTTATATACTTAATTACATATTGTTAAAGCTTTAGAGTGTTATGTATTGCTGAGTGTATTTTAGCATTAAAAAAAGGTACGACCTTTTTTTTTCTTACATTATCTGATGTTTTGTTTTCACCAATAAATTTTATTAACAGTTATACACATACACATTTATAGATGCATCATGATAGACATTTCTCGCTATATTATATCTAAATGTTACAAGAACCGACAACGCGGAAGTAAAATGATAGCAGACTGTTATATTCCGTATTACCTCTTTCCGCGGGTACCGCGCAAAATCAATAAGCTATGGAAATGCTATATGGAGCAACCGGCAATCGTTAAATTTGCGTGTAAATTGGCATGCTATGTGATTGTAATTAGCTGCATTTTTTTTCACACGATCGATCTGTATTCGCGTGAGTGAGCATTGACGAGAATGGAAAGCGATGAAACTTCAATGCGAAAGCACAACGCGGTTCGTGAGTGCATCAATTTTTCACAAACTAATGATACTGGTAGTCAAGAGAGATTTTAAGTAAATGCGAAAAGAAATATTGATTTTTGCTGTTGTTTACAATTTACCGACATTCTAGATAACTAGATAATTTCCAATATTTGTGATAACTTTGAAAATAGAGAGACTGTGTAAATGCGAAAAGAAATATTGATTTATGTTGTTGTTTACAGTACCAATATTCTAAATAACTAGATAATTTTCAATATTTGTGATAACTTTGAAAATTGCTTGTTACGTCTGTGACATATGTTTAGAAAATATGACAAAAACTGGATGCTTTTTAAAAAGAATAAAAATGTCTTTTATGGAGAATAAAATTGATACTGTGACGTAGTATGTAAATCAAAATATTGCATGCAAACGATATACGTGAAATGTTAAATTATATTCCGCATCAAAATCTATAAAATATATATGCGTTTAATGTATCATTAAGTATTCGAATATGGCTAAAAGTCACTAAAAGTTATCAAAAAAAAAAACTTCATAAATATGTGAAATTGCATTTTTTATTTAATTTTGATATTTCATTTATTTATGTGCTTCGCCTTTAAAATATATATTCCTGTAATTGTTCATTTATTCACGATGATGCGGTATCATTACGTTATCGTAATTGCGCTGTAACGAACGTTCCGTCATGCTGGATGCACTTTCGTGAATTCACTAATGAGAGATACTATTTTAATAATAAAAAATACTATCTCGTTTCTCATCGATTTTATATTTAACACGCACACCGACACTACACGCAATTTATGTTATTTTCTATGAACTTAAGTTTCTATTATTTAACTGCAGAGTAATAGAATACTTATACTTTTATGAAACTGTATTTTCTCTCTCTCTCTCTCTCTCTCTCTCTCTCTCTCTTTCTCTCTCTCTCTCTTCTCTTTCTTTCTGCACACTCAATCTTTCTTTTTCTTTGTAAATAGTAAAGTTAAATAAAACATTACCTATATATAATGTTTCTTTTATTATAATGTCTAATTTATCTTGGTTTCTGAAGCTCGCACAAGTATATTACTTACATTACGAATGTCTCTTTAACGATTTTGCTTACTTACCAGTAATTTCTCCCGGCGCTCCATCGTTACGAACCGCGATGTTTTCTCGTTACGTTAAAATTTCCCTCGAACTAGTTAACGGAATAAAATTGCATGACGTATCGCGAAACTGTTGGTAAAGTACCGGGGAACTTTTCTACTCGTTGTCGAAGCATATTTCACGATCTACCATCGCGCGCAGCGAAATGAAAGCAAATTTGGCCTTTGCGTCTCGCGCCGCGTCGATGAAACCAAGAATGCGGCATAAATCTTGACTTTTACGCCGCTATCGTATATCTATATGATATTAGTAATCATGTAGATTATATTTGTCGAGGATGAGGATATAGTCTCATCAATTATTTAATGGAATAGCGAGCGAGTACCGGTGGTCCAATTAATTATTCTCTCGCGGCTTCAATACAAGGACATACGTACATGTACGTACGCATGTAACGTATGTGGGCGTTAAACAATAATGTATAGCTAATCAATATACATATATTAGGGCTTCAAACATTTACCTCTGTCCCGAATGATCGTCGAAAGTGAACCGTGCAAATTCGCTTTTACGCTCACATCTCCACTCGGAGCGCCCCATACATACAACCTATATCCTATTGGGTAGCTATCCGATCCAATGTTCCTTACAAATATTCGATGTCACGGAGACGGAGGGTCTCGTCTCATTTTCTCTGAAAATTCTTTTTATCCTTTGTCTATGGTCTCTATATGCGGATGTGGAGAGTGCCGCTACGAGGGAAACCGATAGGCGACCCCGTCTACTCCCGTCAAGTTTCTTCCTCCTCGACATGTCTCTCTCTCTCTCTCTCTCTCTCTCTCTCTCTCTCTCTCTCTCTCTTCCCAGTGGAGATAAGTCAGATCATGAAAACGGGGCAGCGCTTCCAACATACATCGCCCGTGCTCTCTTCATGACCTCGTCATTGAGGTAAAGACGTCGTGCGTTGTTGTTTCTGTATCGCAAGCACAGGTCGGTTGGCTGAGCGAGGCACAGGAGAGGAAAGAGGAAGACAAGCGGATCCGCGCGGTGAGAAAAGTTAACCGAGCGGAAGCGGAATTTCTCTTTCCCTTTTCCCTTCCTCACGCCAGCTATTTCAAAACGAGAGGAGATAATCATGTGTATTCGCTCGACAAATATTCGCCGGTTCTCGAGCCGTTCGAGCCGGTGCGAAAACATGAAGGCGAGTTCCGCGCGCGAAGACGACGGCACGAAGTTTCTCGCCTATTGTCGGCGGAATTTGGTGAGGAAGAATGAAGGCGTGAGGAGGCACTGGCAGAAGACGGTGAGGCAAACCGCAACTATTAACTAACTTAACAGAATATCTTACGCTATTTTCTCAGAAGCCATCGCGCCTCATATATCTACATCACATTTTAATCAATTTTTAATTAAGGACGTGAAAAATGGCATACGTCAGTTTAATCCTAGGGCTTAAACCGAGTCGGACGATTTTATACATAATTCTAGTAAAAATGCATAATTTTCAATAAATTTTTCATCTAGAAGAATGCTGAATGTTGTGAAATATAACATCAAAATTCTAGTCTATCTGCTAAACTGCAGAGTATAAATGTTCCAACAGTTAAATAATTTCTCTTTAGATCAATTTTTACTCTTTTTTAAAGGATTTGTATAATTTCGATTTTAATTTATGAAATTAATTCTTCTTTCTTTTATATTAAAATTAATTGTATAGATGAAAAAGAAAATTGTACTTTTCAATCAATCAATCAAATTATAAAAAAGAGATAGCTCAGTATTATAACCAATTTAACATATCCAGCTTCTACATCGTATTTTCAAAATTGTATGTTTTGACAATATAAATATTGTGACGATACATATAAAATTTATTTTTAAAAAATTTTAATGTTTTTCAGTACAATAAATAAAATAAAAAGAGTAAAAATATACAAATATCTAACTTTTATTAAAATTTTTTACTTAAATTAATAAAATTATAATTAACTCATATACGAAAATATATTTATTTTTTGGAATAATTAAGTATATTAATATTTCTTAATTATGTAAAAATAAAATAATTTTATAATTAATTCCGCGCATAATTTGTATACATAATTAATTTATATTAATTGTTGTTTGGTTGTTATATTAACTATTATACTATACATATATTTATTTATTTCTATTATAGTCTTATTATATAATATTATACATATATATTTATATTGCTACATCTGTCATGAATTTTAATTATTTCTTATTCAATAAGTCATCATTAAATTTCTTCAACATTATATATTATTTTTATTTTTTATGTGAATACATTTATAAATATGTATGTATATATTATATAAATTTATATTTAGTGTAATTTTATTTACCTTATATTTTCGTGACTCATCGAATGCAAAACAAAATTTGTAATTAATAAACTCATTGACCTATGCTCTGTAATATAAACCATATGTTTAAGTTTCAAAAATTTAAAATAATTAAAAATAATCAAAACACGAATTATATGTACGTGCAAAACACGAATTATATGTACAATTGATAAATTTACTGGTCGATACTCTGTAATGTGAACCACATGTAGACTTAAAAAAAAATCTAAAAAAATATTTGTATTATATTCGCAAACGTGCAATAAACGCCATATTATAGCTGGTATACTTTTCAAGCTTTTTCACTCTACATTGTCAAGTGTGAATTTCTAAAAATGCTAAAAGCCTGAAAATTTTATCTCATAAACTGCCTGTAATTTTTACTTTACTTTTTATTAGTTAATATTAATACTATTATCATTATTACAACGCAATATTTTTCTTGTTATGCCTTCAGGAAGAGCCCTCCAGAGCTACGTTTACGATCGTCGTATGCACGCCCGCGCGTGTGCGAATTGGTATACCCTATGCGTGGTTTGCTTATGTTTACAAACTCCATTCGACGTTGCACGAACATTACTGGTTTAGATGGCATTCGGGAATGAATACATTGTCAGAATGGCCGAAATGTGAGCGTAGTGCCACTAAGATATATAGTAGATTTACGAGATTTAGACAGTTTAGTAATAAGAATAGTTATTTGGAATAAGCGAATAAGCTCGAATTCGGTGCCTCGTCTATTCAACTCGCTTCTGATATTTTTTTACTTATTGTCTATTGCTCATATGCTCATGTGTCCGAGATTATTATATTATACGTATTACGCAAGTGTTGTAAACACATAATTTTTGCCAAATTAAGGAAATTAAATTATTTTTCTCGGGATATAACATGAAAACAATTCTATTCATATATCAACGTATTTGTTCATTTATTTTGTGCGCTTTTTTTCTCTCTCTTTCCTCCCCCTTCTTCTTTTCCTTCCATCTAGCCACCTGTCTCATAGTGATCGATTACGAGGCGTCATACAATCTAGGGTCGTCAAACTCCGAGAGTTCCGAAATTCACTTGAAATTCTAATTTAAGATGACGAGTGCCCGATAAAGCTCGCTCGTTTGCTCCTACGAGTATCATCCTTATGCTGGCCCAGAGCCCGACGAATCGTTCGGCTTAATCACGCTCGTTGCTTAATCCGTCGGACTTGTCGAATTACCGAGCGCAGCGGGACATCCCGGGGTGCCTGATATGCGCGCGATCGAGGAAGAGTCGAATAAAAAAAAAATACACCCATACCAATTTCCCTACTTGAGTCGTAATCGGACCTGTCGTCATTACGGGTTAACGCAAAAGATAATGAGCGGCAAAAGAGAAGGCCGGGCACGGCAAAACGACATCTATCGCAGAGCTTCCACGGTGTAATAGTGGTCGACAATGGCGCGCGGACGTTCAGTTTAATTAAGTTTAGTAATTTTAATTAAATGCGTAGCTAGCGCGAAGTAACTCGCGGGAAAACGGCACGGTCTAAATTTATGTTCGATGGATCGCGTTCTGCGGCTGATCGCGCGTGCCTTTGAGAGTTTTCGCCAACCGTACGCGCGGACTTGCTTTTGCAGCGTAGTAACGTGTACAGAATTTAATTGCGGAATAAATTAATGTCGTTCTTTGAATAGGCAACGAAATAGACAGCCGTGCGCAGGAAAGAGGTAAATGGCGATATGACGAAGCCTGACGTATCTTCGCGGCTAGTGAAGTGACATGAAAGCAGTTTTGGAAATACGCGGTAATAGATTGATTTATGAATATCCATGTATAGAACGCTTTTCCAAAATGTCCGCGTAGGTACTGTCGATTAGAATAATTAATTATCTAATCGTTAATTAATTATTCATACATTATCATAAAATTACGTCAAAATAGAATTTATATGAAATTATTCTCGGAATATCTCTCTGTAATAAAATTGTTACTTGATACGATTCCGCAAGATCCATAAACATTTTTTGGACAAATTGGGATGGCAAAGAATAAATCTGGAATACATAGAGTTTTCGTTCTCGTTATGTAGGTCAATCAATGGGCGCGCGTGCTGTTGTTGTAATCACAATGACAACCCTATCAAAAAATCATAATCGTGATTGTCGTAAAAATCTCGAGTAGTAGAATGCAAGATTGGTCGGGCGTTGCGAAATATCCAGGTCATCTAGCTCTCCCTAATAACGTTTCCTTCAAGATCGAAATCGCCATACAAAGCGAGTCTCGGACCATTCGCTGGCCATTGCGGGCGTCCTGCAGTCAGAGAGAAACCTTTAACGAGATACTGCGCACAAGATCGACCGGAAGATCTCGGGTCCATCTTCGAGCGTCTGAATCGGTGAAACCGCTCCTCCTACCGGTTCGCCGGGGAAAGACGCACCGAGTGGACGGCGCGCTGACAATACGGTCATTATGTAATATCGTTATGCCATTTGGATCCGTAGCGCGCCAAGTTACCGCTGGTGTCCGATTTCGCGAGCGAGCGAACGGACCCGAACAAAAGAGCCCGGAACAAAGAGCCGGGGCCGAGGTGCGTGACTGCGGGTCATCTGGAATCGAGCTAATTTGACGGACGGTGTCAAATGCGGTGTGCAGCCGCGAGCAAAGGGGGGAAAAAAAGTGCACCGCGACGCGCTAAATGCAAACGTTTCCTCTGTATTTGAACGGCGGTGCACTTCTGGACCCTGCAAAAGCGTGCATCGATTCGCACGCACGTATTTTCGCGATGTGAGCCCCGAGGAATCGCTTTGTGGCCGGAGCTGTGTTGCTCCGTCAAATCATAGAGAGCCGGTGAAGCATTTAGCAGTTTCGAGGACCGACTTGCACTCAAATATGTGTTTTATAACGGAAAATTCAAAGCCGCGCGATTGCGTTCAACTGTTGAATCGTTTATACATTTGTATTGTCGGTGTAACATTTTTTCACTGTGACTTATTTTCAAAATTAACTTAAATCAATTACAGTGATAACTATAGTAATATAAAGTTATCAAATTTCTCTAAATATTAGATAAAAGCTAAATAAAATGTTAATTTAAGATTCCATTACAGATTGCAATATAATACTAGCATTATGGGCTATTCCATTTACTGTTCCATTTACTAGAGATTTTAAAATCTATTTCAAAATCAATCCGTTTTTTTTTAATCCATTTTATTTCCATCAAAGGTTGAAATATAATTTTCTAATAATCGGTGATTGAAAATGCATAAAAATTAAATATAAGTAAAGTAAACTAAAATGTATATAATTTCTCTAAAATATTTGTGGAAAGTAACATTATTCCGTAATTGAAGCAAATTATACGTAAAACCAATATATAAAATGCAAAATTTAAGCATACGTGTGTATAAATGTAATAAAAAGCGGCAAGTACTTAATTGCAATTGCGGGTGACGGCAACATGAACAAGAGGTAGCAGGTGTTGTCTTAAATTTGTAAAAGTAACTGTGCTACCGCTAAGCATGAATAAGCAATTAAAAAAGAACCGCAAGCCTTAAAAAAAGAACTCTTTGTGAGCTCAATTACCCCCGGGATTTACGTCCTGCCTATCTACCGTCCCCACATCTTACTACCCTTAGAAAAAAAGTGTGTCCCATCAGTTAAAATATAGCATTAAGTATTTAAAATAAAGCCAATTAACCAGAAATTAATAGAAATGATAATTATTTGACATAAATGATACAATACAATTTAAATAAATACAAGTTAATTGTAAACATATGATAATAATAATTTTAATTATACACATGCGTAATTCTTATATGAAAATCAAATTTATAATTAATATAAAGTAACATTGACTGCTGTCTCTTTCCTTACGTAGTTGTGTTTGACATACAAAATTACAGATAAACTGTTGCTAATAATGGATCATTGAAATTGAATATTTGGAGCATGTTTTAATGAAACAAGCCTAGAGGACTGTAATTGGAAACTATTTCACGGAATACAATTTATTCACGGTTAACGGGATAAACGTATCTATCCAACACGGTAGCCGAAGAGAGACTTTGGCGAGCAAGCGTTTGCCATTGGCGCGCTCTCGTGTGTTGCGATAATGAATTTACGTCACGCGCTCGTCTGAAAATACTCGTTCCCAAGCTGCGCTTGTAATCGCAACAAAACCGAAGCTCGGATGGTGCCGCGTAATTCGCCCGCATTAGTCGCCGTTGCTCTCCGGCAAGGTCCGCGACTACAATAGTAGTCCTTAGCGCGAGCTATCGTCAACTCCGTGCAGGTCTCGCGACGTGAGCAACAAAGGCTTTTGCGGAGGTGCGATGTCGCATAAGCGGCTCATTTAGCTTCTCTTTGCGCGTTCTTCCCCGACAACTGAGAGAAAGGGAAATAAAGAGGCCGAGAGAGAAAGAGAAAGAGGGCGGGGTGCGCAGGAACTATTTTACTTTATCTCCACATTGATTTCCTGGCACATGTCTTTTTATCCAATTCCTCTGACTAACCGTGATACAAAGAAATAGGTTTTTCTCTTTTTTAACTTCTCTTCGCGCTCGATATTTCCGTATCTTTACGCAAGGCGTTATATTCATTGTTTATCCTTTCCTTCCTTTTCGTTCTTTCCGCTGAAAACCAACGAACATTGAATAAAGTGCATTAATATAAATGTTACAATTTTAACTCTGATGATATACCATTATTCATTAAACATGATAGCGGATGATACCTATTACGTTTTAACTTTTGCATCAAATGAAACAGGACTTTTAATGTGATAAAAGCATGTTTTGAGATTATAAATAATAGCCCATTCAATTTAACGGCATATGACAAACTGACTCACGCATTTCCACGATGCAATTTGCGTATTGATTAATGTTCGGTTGCTGAGTAACGATTAATAAAATATATTTACCGCACATTTACAGTCAGTCATATAACAACATGATTATAATACGACAAATTTTCAGATGTTTCTCTATTAAATGAATGAAGAAGTGATCATCTAAATTATCTTTACCGCAAACCGCTAAAACCTGTATGTAAATATTTTTTTTCTTTAAATGAATATTTTATAACTGTAAATTAGAAATAATATTAGGATAGGTAACGTCACTGCAGTTTACATTTAACATTATTGAAAGGTTGTCCACAATCAGTAATTCAAGTCTAAAAGATGTGAGATAATATTCATTCAAAACCGATTTTAGAGTTGAGGAAGCAAGAAAACGTCCGAGCTTGTTCGACAATTTAATACAAAAAAAGGAGAAGCTGGAATAAGAACATCGCAACAAAGCGATTATTTCTACGGATATACGAGATGTCGACATGTGGGACTTCCCTCGTGCCTCCTCCCACCCCTCCCACACTTTCTTCGTATTTCGCGCGACGACCCCCTTCCGCGTTTTTAGTCTTTCTCACCGGGTGGCATTCATTCGGCACACCTCCATTTTTCACGTCCCTTCCGCATCCCGCCCTTGCCCCGTGTCATCTGCCACTGCGATCTTTCGTCGACTTCTTCGCCGACTCCCCTGGGTATCCCGCTCTCTCTCTTTTCGCTCTTAGTCATGTCTCACTTTCTTCTCGCCCCCTAACATCTCACGCGACCCTAGGCTCTTATAAAAATACTCTAACGTGCCGGGACTAGTAGACGACCGTAGGCGACGCCGACGACGACGACGACGACGTCGGCGACACAGGAATCACCCTCAAATAAATCCCGTGCGCATGATCCTTTTTACAAACGCGGCATTTGCATAATTGGTGTAATAACCCAATACTTTCTCCGAGAAATCTCACATAGGAAGCCAGAATAAGAAATGGCCGTACCGTAATGGCCATATCTACATGTGTCCTTGATAATCAGCGCGTCAAGATTGCGAAAACACTTTTTGTTTTGCGAGTAATATATATGCGATGTTATCTCCATGCGTATATGTATAATTTAAAGACGATAATACTACCGGCTAATCAAAAAACATCCTTTTCCAATTTTAATAAATTTGGAACATGTAAAGTATATGTAGATCCAAATAGAAGACACGTATTTTTCATAAGTGCTCTTATGCGTGATAAAGGGGGCGTGAAATAATGACTTAAAAAAATATGCTTTTAAATTTCTCAGCGTATATCGTTAAAGCAGTAAAAGATATAAGAAAATATTTTTAAAGTTGTATTTAAAAAATTTCAAAAGTTTTATAAAAACACATACAAATTTTACGAATGTTATAAATTTTTCAAAATATTTCTACTGCTTATTATTATTTTTGGGAATTAAAAAAAATTTTTTTCTGACCATACTAAAGTTTATTCAAAAATAAATTCAATTATGCACAGACAATTTAAATATTTTAGAAATATAGATAATGGGAATTAGGTATATTATGAAAAATGCAACTTTAATCAAAAATAAAGCTTATAACCATAAAATTTTTAAATAAAATATATTTTTATATTTCTACGTTGCAAGAATGCTCTTCAAAATATAAAAATCAATTTTTTGAACGGAATTCATTCTCTATATAAGAACATTTATAAAAAAAACATATCTCTTATTTTTTATTTTGATCAATATTACAAATATATCCAAAATTTATTTAAATCAGGGAGGAAGTAAGAGGATACGTGTGTTTTCTTGTAAGACATTAAACATTATTGCATTAACTAAAACAGAGTTATTACATTAACTTATATATTTTTTAAACAAAAATAAAATCCGTAGTTACGAAACAAATAGTGTCCACCTTTCTGATAGTAACCATACACGTCTTTACTTACACTCTCTCGTGTTCTCGTCGCCATCGAGGAATCGAGGAATCCACGTGGAGCTCAGTCTTCCAGAAACTAGACTCGCTCGATCGGATACGAGAACGAAAGACATCGTTGCGGTAAAAGTGCACGCGGATACGTATACACACTCGGAATGTGTCTCTCTATAAAATTGTCAGGTATCGTTTTCTCTGGTAACGGTGCATAAAGCCCGCCGTCCGTCCGAGAAGGCCGCCATGGTCGTTTCCGTCGTTTTGCGCGCGGGTCCGCAGGTGTTCCCGTAGGTGAACCCCCGCGCGTTCTCGCCGAGAAACGTCGCTCGGAATCGATCGGACATTTAAATCAAATACAATATATCAATAGGGTTCAATAACTGTTTATTGACCAACGTAATTATATATATTATTAGTTATATATTTTTCATTATTTTCTTTTTATTTGCTACAGAAAATGGCTCGGTAGAGTCATGGCATGTCTGAGAAAGAATATCTGTGTTTCATGAAAATAAATGAAAACTATACAATAACATTGTTTTAGCTTCGTCCAGGAGAAATAACTTCGAAAAATAAAATTAATAATATTATATATATATATATATATATATATATATATATATATATACTATTAAAACATTAATAATATTATTATTATTATACGTGTATTATGTTTGTTACACAATGTTATTCTACGTTATTTTATATTTTATATTTAAACAAGTCACTCAAACTTAATTGTTTTATTATTTTATTAAACGCAAAATTTTGTTTTATGTATTGTTTTTAAGTATTGTTTTTAAGTGACATGACAATTTATACACACGTCAGTAACTATCTAATTTTCCTTGAAAGCGTTGTTTTCGAAAAGAGAAAAACTTCATACAGAAACTGTATTCTACAATTTCAAACTTAATTTGATTTTATAAGGAATCATCTTTATAAAAGAAAATCAACCTTTCTGATTATATCACTGTTACATAGTTACTAGTACATATAATGTATATATGAGTCTGAAACAAGGAAATGTTGCGGAATGTCTTGACTGTTATAAATATAAAATTAGAACGCAGGAGAGAGATGGAAGGAAAGTACACGTCGAATAATAAATCAGCGGACAATGTGCTGAATGTAAACGTCGAAAAGCGATAGCTTCGAGCATTCCTGCGTACAATAGACGCACGCAATCATACAGGATTACGGCATACATCGGTCGTTTTATCATTGGGCAGAGAGATAGGGGACCGGCAGGTAGGAAAGGCCGGATGTCGTGTGCGACTGTGAGCCCGGCTACGAGCATCCGTCTCTGCCCCGTGTTTGATTCTGTGCACCGGCGCAGTTTACGCTGCGTAATGTGAGACCTTTGAATGTTCCAAGAGGATGTGCCACGCGCGCGGTGGCGGTCTGCTTGCACGCATACATTATGACGGGGCTAAAATTTAACAGTAATAACCACAAACAGTAGTTACGTATGCATGGTTTACCAGCAGAACGAATCGATACTCGGAGTCCCGGCGAGCCGTGCGCCTCGCTCCCGCGAACTCCTCGCGTGAAAGTGGAGGGCACAGAGCGAGCGAACGAGAGAGAGAGAGAGAGAGAGAGAGAGAGAGAGCCGGAGCGCACGCGGAATAACCACGCGAAAGTTTAGCACAGGTGATTATTTGTGCGGGATGAAAGTAATCGAATATTAATTACTTTCGGACGGCTACGTCGCCGACCGGCACCGGAGATAAAGCAGCGGCCTTGCCTTGATATTTACATGATTCTCGATACACAAACAACATAGGAATTTCAATGTACACAGTCTGACGCGCGGCCACCTCCTATTTTCCGTAGTGGCCGTTATTAAATTTTACTCTAGATAGCCCGAAATGCAAAACTATTTTGGTATATGAAAGCAATATGGAGCTTTAAAAAAAGGAGGCGAAAAAGAGAGTACGCGCGCAGTCGAACCCGGCTACAATATTAATTCTTTACTGTAGAATTTTTCACTTTTCTTTTTGCAGTCCCTTTATATCGGGATCCGTTTATGAATAGTGATGCCTACGAATACGTCTTTTATTTTAGCGCGCGCAAGAAAGGGGCAGCGAAACGGGCAGTTTAAATATCGGTACCATGTAATTTTTACCGCCGTCTGATTGCCCACTTCGCATACGTTTTTCTTTTTTTTTTTTCATCCCCGGCTCGATCGCCCGCGCGATTTTTCCTTGACCCGGCCAGAAATTACATAAACTCACGAATAAAAGCGGAGCGTACGTATGCATTCCCACAATTTTTCGCAATGCACAAACGGCGCAGCGCGAGTCGCGACAAATAGCATTCATAGGACTACGTGCCCAGGGCACATGTGCGGCTTTTGTGCGTTTTCTCGTTTTTCTTTTATTTCTCACAAGTGTATGTACATTCTCCTAACCGTAAATATAGTCAACGATAGGAAAATGTTGCACAAATCTGCCAGTGATTACGATGGAAATGTGAACGAGCAGCAACTATCCCAAATGTTGATTTAAAATGATTGATTCTTTGATCAAATTGAAAAATTTTACATACACTTGAATAATAGATTTTCAAAGCACAAAATTTCTACATGCCCCTGTACATTTAGCAAACATGCATCAAAAATGTATTAACAAAAAATAAAATTGATGACAAAATAAGTGATTCATTTTTTCAACGACACTTATCGTATCTTGATTATTTAAAAACCGTTACGCGTGAGCGCGCGCAACATCACAAAAGTAACTAAACATACTTTAATAGATACATAAGTAATAAATTAATTAACTTATATTGTAATAATTAAAGTATTTTGGTTCATTTAAGATGTAGAGATTGCATTCGAAAATGTAGCTCAGGCGAGAATTCTCAAGCTAAACACTACGACCGAGCTGCGTCACAGTTTCATGCTTCTGTGACTGACTGACATTATTTGACGATGCCATTTAACTAGTTTAGGTAGAGCTGGTTCGACTTGCCTCGGCAAGAACGTAACAACGCGAGAAATTATTTAATACTCCCGGGGATGAACGCTATTCCCGCTAGAAGCGTCTTTTAAAAGGGAGAACCTAAGAAGGTAGAACCTAACGCTCCTTGATTTTATCATGTAAAGTGAAATCTATTATGCTAGAATCATTTCAATTTTAAGATACCATCTTAAAATATCTTTTTACTTATTGAAAGTTCACTTAAAATATATCGGTTTAGGATAGATGTGCAATGAATATTTCCCTCCCCCACCCCTCCATAATTTGATAAACGCACATTTATAGTAACATTCCAGAATATACCAAAGTAAATTATGTTAAAGTTCAATTCTTATTCTTTATTCCCTGATTGATTTGGATTTAATTTACGAGAATTTGATTACTTAGCGAAAATTCGAATTGTTAATAGCGTCGAATTTATAAATAATGATATCTGAATTGTGCATGTTGTAAAAATTTCAATTTTACAATAATAGAAATTTATATCTTATTAAAACAAAGTTTCAAGTTATATAAATATTTCAAAAGATATTTATATTATTTAGGGGAGAGTTGCCAAATGCGTACCACTTAAGATATTTTTGATTATATTTTGCATTTGATACCTTTTGGAATGCAAATAAATGTTGGAAACTGTAGCTTGATATTTAAGGCCTCTATTATTACATGTTAAACCTTTCACTAATAACAAATTAGTAGGTTATAAGTTCTTCTGTAACATGCTGCAAAAGGTACGATTTAGCAAACTGGTCGCCTAAATCGTACTTGTATGTCTCCTAAATCGTATCTCCTCAAAAAGTATTAAATTTATAGATCAAAATAATTATAAATATAATATTAATAAAAGGAATCATAAATTAATACCTGTTTTATTTATAATTTACCAATAAAATATTTAAAAATTAATAAATAATGAAAAGGTTAGAACAACGAAAGGAAACTTGCTTGAATTTATTCTTGCAATTAATATACATATTTTTATTTATATTAATTAGTTTTATTACTACAAATTTTTAGTTTTATATTGATATATTATTGTAGTAATATATCATAATACGCTTTAGGAAACGATAAATTTTATAAAAATATCAATGTAATTTTTACAATTGTAAATATGTATATATATAGATATACAATGAATACATAATATTTTAAAATAAACCTTCTTTCAGAAAAATAAAATTTTAGTGAAAAATGGCATGACTACATTATTATCAGCTATATAAAGTATTCAAAAATTTACATCAGCTGTATCTGATTCTTTAAAATGCTGATAACATGCATAAAATAAGATATAACATGTTCATTTTTCATCTATATTACTCATTTCTCATTTATTCTCATTTACTTCATATTTTGGTTAATAAATGTCGCTTATATTAAATGAAAGTATAAAATATTGAAGAGGTACGATTTAGGAGACTGATACGCATTCAGCAACTATCCTCTATATTCCATTTAAGATATAATTAAAGAGTAAATATTACAACACGACGATATAAATATTCAAAGTGATTAAACTGGGTTACACATATGACTGCAATTTCTTATGAATATTTTAGTTTAAAAGGATGTAAAGGGAGTGACTTACGTTAGGATACTTCGCGTATCCAATCTACGAATGATATTCAAGTTTCGAGCGTTCAATGATTCAGCACAAGTATTTTAGCATCACACTGGTTGCGGAATTGCGAGCCATGTTGAATAGGTTGCGATGAGCACGACTGGATAGATAAAAATTTCATTACCTCGATCTCACGGATCCATCGCGCATTATTAAACTCACAATCCGACTGGTGGTACGTGGGTTCCAGAACCCATGTCAAAGATTTCAGCGTGTACTTTCCATCTACGTGCTGCTTTGTTTACTGTTTCTACATCACATTCGCCACACAAAGATACCGGAGGGTACTATTACAATAAATGTACCTGCGCGCACCTGCAGGCCTTGACGGATTTTTACGTATTTATTCAGTTCTAAGCGCAAATTCCATCTCTTTGTGCATATGGCACTCGCATCCCCTTGCGGCGACGGAACCCAATTACTCTACTGTTTTTTTCTGTTGTGTTAATTAATCACAGTGAGCCGTAGAATTTTGTTTCGCAAATGCAAGAAAAATATATCGGAAGAAGTAAAAGCTAAATGTAAGCTAGTAAAGCTTAATCCAAAAAAATTTCTTTGTTAATTAAAGAACTAATGGAATAAAATTAAATAACATACATGAGAAAAGTTGAAAACTTCTTGAGATATAAAAACACCATAAAATATTATTATCATACAGTCTTTATAAACGTTCATTCTGCAAATACATAAAGAGTATGTCATTAATTTTTTTGCAAGGAAATAAATTTAATAGAAAATCTTAATGTTGGAGAATAATGAGGTCTGTCTTTAATAGAAATATTTCAGGCTAATGTTCAGGAGCAATTCGGATAAGTAAAATAAGTAAGATAGCTTCTTAAATTATAATGACATTTAATCGTGACGTTATTGCGCCCTTCGCAATGAATATCTCACTAGAAGTAGCTCATTCTTCAACTAGCTGTTTCGACACTATTAAATTCACGACGTCCGAATCTACTTAACTCTCACTCTGAAAAGGAATTCAAACTAAAATATATCAGCATAAGTACGTGTATCATATCACCAAAGACTTTCTGTATAAACCACATCGCAACTCTTATTAATGTAATTTATTTATAATTAAGATAGATCTCCTTCTACAAAAGATAAAATTTATGCGATAAAGTGCATCTAGTATAAGTAAATTAGAATTATTATTAAATGAATGTTTTATATATATAGAAGAGAAAGAGAGAGAATATATTAAAAAATATACATTATTAATAATTTATTATAATTCATACATATATTATCATTGTTATTTTATGTAAAAAAATTATTTTTTGAATTCCCATGAAACTCAATTGCTTTTGAACATTAACGCAAAATACTTCAACTGAAAATAAATTATTTTATAATTTTTTTAAATTTAAATTTTTTATTAAATTAAATAATAAAAGTTCAGCAACTCAGTTTTGAAATTCGCTTTGGGCCATTCGTTCCATTTTCTGTGCATTTTTCTGACTTAATATAAAAATTCATATATTTCGAGATATTTTTATATTTCGTGTCTAAATATGCTAAAATAAAATATAAAATGTCGCGTAAACTATTAATTTTTTGATAATCTTACTTTTTCGTATTTTTGAGGAATAAGATATATATGTACAGAATGTAGATTAAAATTATAATTAAATTTCAGATTATTTTTAATTTTCGTTAAATCATAAATATAAAATCATAGAATCCTATTCTGAAATCTGATATAAATTATGAATCGTCTATTAAATGAATGTTTTATATATATATATATATATATATAACAATGATAATATATGTATGAATTATAATAAATTATTAATAATGTATATTTTTTAATATACTCTCTCTCTTTCTCTTCAATCTATAAATTTTTTTCGTTGCATAGCGCAGCTGTGACGAGTTGTCTTCTTTCTCGTCGATACATCAAGATGTAATATTTATTTATTTATATTCATATAAAAGAAAATTGGATTCCGCTGAAAGAGCATCGAGAATGCAAAAGTTAAATCGTCACTGTTGTAAATACGCTGCGTTACTCTTCTTCCAATGTCAATCGAAAGGAAAGGATTAATGAAGCGCAATAATTTCAGAGAGCAAATATTTGTACAATTCTAGCATATAATAAATATTACTTCGTCTGACGCTGCGGGGAATGTTCATTCTCTTTCATTGTTCCTCTTAAGTGATACAACTAAATATGTATAAGCGCACGTAAGTACGTACGATATGTGTATTTGGAGAGCGTCGGAGCTACCATCCGTGCCAGAAGTACCCGCCCGCACATCTCGCTTTGCGTGTATTACCTCTTTACGGAGCAGTATTTGTCGCGCGTTTCTAGAATTTCACACAAGGAAGGAGAAAGATCGCCAGCTCCAGAAGGAAGAGGGGGCGGGGAAAAAGCTCTACCGCAGACGAATAAACGACGTTCTCTCGGCGTTACTCTAACTTTAGTATATTCTTCAGATGATTCCTACGCTATGTATGTTTGTACGTGAAAAGCAGAACAATGCAAGCGCAAAACTCATTTTTTTTCGGAAGAAACTTGCAGACAGAGAGAGAGAGAGAGAGAGAGAGAGAGAGACAGAGAGAAAGAGAGTCAGAATCGCGAATGTCTCGTATAAGATAAATTTCATTCTCGAAATAAATTGAAAGTACAGCCAACAGTCCAGCTTTCTCTAAAAACTCTGACAACTTGAGGTGCAAAAATTATCTCCGTTGAAGTACAAAGAGGCGAACGAATAATTACCTTGCTAGCCAGGCACAGGCGTGCACGTAATTGTAAGTGAGGACTGAGGAATTACTATTAATAATTTTTAATGTAAATGTATTCTCTTCTGTTACATTTCCCACGAATGGCACTCCATATTCGTGCTTTACGCTGTTCATTGCGAAAATCGTTTTGCGCGAGCGTGCATTTCGTCGCGCGTCTAACTAAACCGGCAAATACTGGATGCTGGAAACTCATACGAGGAGGGTTGAAATCTCGACAATAATGGCCGTAGAGCACAAGTGGTCGCACACGTATTTGGACGCCATTATTGTCGAGTTCTGTACACAACTGCGACTTAGATGGCACATTCTCGTATGGTTGCCTCGTTCCACGCTCGTCGTCCCGACTACGCAGGGGGATTTTCGACATTAGATAGAACGATTTAAGCGGGGGTGGAGACGCGGGGAGCAGGGAAGCAAAGAACAAAGTCGCAAGTCGTGAGAAGTGACTTGCCGGTATCCGGGTGAGCGTATTCCTTTGAGAATCGCGAACGAATGAAACAAGTATCAATATCACGGGAGACCCAGAAATCCCGAAACTGAATGCCTCATGGCTAATTATATGTCAAAGTCCCGGACGACGTCGTTATACGTACGAGCACACTGTAAACAGATCGGTCGGTTTTCTCAGGAACTTCCTCGGGGATATTTTCCCCGAGATCTCTCCGCTTTTCCTAGTCGCATCACTCCTGCCCTTCCGCCCCGCGTCCTCTCTCTGTCATGATATATATATATACGTGAAGGGTAGGCCAAGCTGACGCAGACTGAAGCGACCGTTCACTACACTCGTATAAGTCGACGTTAATCCGTATGTGATGATCGTCGCTTAAGTGGAGTATCCAAAATAGTGGTCCGGCCATCCTGTCCTGCCGCCAGCCCTCGTATTTGCGACTGCATTTGCTCAGCGGACAGAAGTGATCGTACAAGTCGAAATTACTAGAGGGACTTTGCCGTTTCCGGGCTCAAATTAGCTCGGAAGAGAGTAATTGCGAAGCTTATTTTTAAACCATCTTAGATTTACCTAAGAACGAAGAAAACATTTAAAATATCGCGAATTTTAATTATCTGACGATGTAGATATCATCAAGGAGTAAAAAAAGTAAGTTATACTACTTACCTTGGAATAATCGCATTTAGGAAATTGAATTTGGTTTATTTCTCATTATGGAACTTATATAGCTGCTTTTTCTAATTGTAACACTGTAAGAACATCGACAATTTTAGATTTATTCATTTCTGCTGAACATAAACGGACATAAAACTACGAAACATACATGAATAAAAAATATATATATAGAAATAAAAAATTCATATGTGAATAAGAGATGTGTGCATGAGATAAAATTAATACGATCGAAAATAAAATTTCACTTGTCGTCGTTATCTCGAGATAATCTGTTCAATTATCGTAGTTATTGCAAAATCTAGTTTTACACAAATCTATCGGACTTGATTTAGCCAAACCGACTAAATTAATTCCTTTTTTTCGTTTGTTATTGCCGCTCTAATTGTCCGTTAACCGCTGGTTCCGATATTTGTAACCGGCATGATAGAATTTATTGATCCCTAGTATATTCCACTCGGCGCGCGGCAGAGTGATTCTAGACACTCGTTTGGATTTTGCGTTAATTAAAAGTAATTAATTAAACTGTCCGTCAACCGGCGTCGGTGGTGAATCGATAAAAACTAAATTTCGTTATGCATTTACCGATCGTTGAATCCACCCCCTACCCCCACCGCCCGCCCCGTGCACGGATGCGTAGCGTGATGTGTACACAGGGATGCTGTATCATCTCCAGTCCTATGTATCGTATACGTTATAGTATGTATACGCCCGCGCGTATATATCGCGGCATACGACCGCCTTCCCAAGTCACATCGAACTCAATTATAGCTCGGAGTTTACTCTGTGCTCCCGTCACTCACCCGAACCTGTCTCGAGAAATCGATGGTGAACGATGGCTTCTTTCCTTCTTCCTCTCCCTCACCTGAGCTTCCGTCGGTCGCCCCTTCCCCCACCCTCTCCTTCTCCACCCCCCTCATCTTCTCCCTGCTCCCGTTTCACTTAACTATTTCATTTTCGTCTTCAACTTTATACTGGGCGTAAGCGCGACTTGCGCGATAACCGGCCGCGACTGTGTATCCGATACGCGGTGATGGGATATGGCGATCCGTATAAATCGGAGAATGATGGAACAGGAGCCAGAATTCTTGATAAATATTCAATACAGGTGATTTCACCAATCTTCTTGAAACTCACATATTTCATGTGTTCCGAAGCGCAGAAACCAAATTTGCCTGAAAGATTTGTCACTCGCCTGTATTCATATATTTTTATATATGTATATTCTATTTTTTATATTTTGAAATCATTTTAACAATAATTTTTTATTTCTACTTACTTAAATACTAGTAAGACTACGTCACCATAATAAATTTATAAAGCATTCGTAATTAAGCAAAAATGTACAACCTACTACTTTATAATATTATAAATTCTGAAACGGAGAATAATTTATTGTAATCTTAAGAATAATAAAGGAGTTAGGTTTCGTTTCTAATACGATTTAAAAAATACGTTGAAAAAAATAACTTTTTGATTTAATTTTTTGCGTAAAAATACATACACTATAAATTTTAAAAAATTTCACCGGAAATACTTATTAATTCTTATTAATACTGTGCATAGGACTATTACAATTAAATGCAATTTTTTATAAAAAACGCAACCAAAATGATAATCTTTTCAAACAGATTCAATTTTTTTCCTTCGAAATGTATAAAATACGTATATCTCAAAAATTTTTTTATATTTATTGAATTTTTTTCTTGATGAAATGCTTCTCTGATGTTTTTACGTTACAGATGTTCATCATATTTACGTTTGTTTATATTCATTTGTCTTTATTAATTTATTTATCCGACGAGCACGCGATAGCACGAAAAATATTACGGGAGCGAAAAATACGAAAAACAAAGTATGTTTGTAAAAAAAGGTGTTTACGCATGTAATCGATGAGCAATCCGTTCCGACGTATTGTTTATACAGAATTGCTTACTTCGTTATATCATGCCTCATTTCATTCTTTGATACATTGCTAAAAGAGTTTGAAAAAAAAGAATGTTTTCAATGAACAAATATAAATGAAAAAAAAGGGAGAAAAAAATAATTTATTCTGTAAAAGTCGATATTCATCTAAAAACGGGACCGCGATGCTTTATTGAAAACAATTATGAATTGTTTAACTAATTTTTCTTGACAAACTTTTGATAGCAAGAGAATCTTTTCTAGCTTTTTAATTCCCAACATGAAATGTTTCTGCATTTTTAATTAAAATTCTATTAAAATTGCTTTTTACTTCTGAGGTAAAATTTTCTGCCTGCGTCACTAATTCATGGAAAATTTATTTTCAGATACTTATAAATCGGAGGCTATTATTATCTCAAAGAAAGATATAAATCGAGAAGACCATAGAATTATTTATTACTAATACATATATATAAAAGCTAAAGAGACACGAGTAAGAATAAGACATTCTACACCGACTTGGTAAATCGATGAAATTTTCTATACTCTATCCCATGTTTAATAAATAGAAAATGTTGACCATTTTCTGAAAATATATAAAGATTTTAATGGGAAAGAGAAGAAAGAGAGAGATATGCTGTCTCTCAACATCGAACGTGAAGGATGAGGAAGAGAATAGCATGGAGAGCAACTTCGACGTGGAAATTCGCGTATACTTCTATTCGAAGAGGCGCAGAAGTGCACGCGCATGCAAGAAGAAAAGGAAGGCAGAAAGAGAAAGAGAGAGAGAAAGAAAACGAAAAAGGGGAAGGAAGAGAAAGGGAAAGGGGGAGAGGAAGAGACAGAGCGATAAAACGACTCCGGTAGCGTCGTTGTGATTTCGTTTCCCGCGCGTTGCATTCGCGCAGGAAGCTACCATTAATTAAAATATGGACGGGAGAGAAAAAGGGAAACGGTGTACATGGAATGTATAAAAGGTTCTCGTTTAACCGAAGCTCGCGCGCGAACGCTGTGAAATAAGCGACACAGTCGAGTTTCTGACAATGGCCGTGGATCCGAGGGTGAATGGATTTTCTACCGTCGCCGTTCGTACTCCGCCAGCCCTTACATGTCTCCCTTTCACCTTTCCTTGCCACCCCGTCTTTTTTTCTCTCCTCTGTCATTTTTTTTCCTCTTTGTTCTAAATGCCCATCTTCGGTGTGTTTTCGATCCCGGTGTTTTACACACAGCGTAACACAGTTTAAGTATATATACTGTGGTATCTTTAGACATTCCAGGTACAGATCTAAAAATTAAAGGTTGACAGAAAAAGTAAATCGACCCTTCGTCTTATTTAATCTCACGAGCTCGCAGGCGTATGTACATATTTGCATTACTTCAGCTCGCTGTTCGCCGTTGTTGGGCAAATCAGTGTCGCCGTTGCTGCAGATGCGGGAAGTTCCGGCGCGGCATGTCGCTCCCATTCGAGGGGACCGGAAGAGATCCTACCCGCTCCTTCTGTCAATATATACCGATATTGCGCTCGCGGCGTAATATGCAGTCGGCAGGAAAAATGCAGTCGAGGGAGACGCGCGACTGCGACGAGACACGAGCGATGTGGTCGACAGGACGAAGGGTGGGCGGAAGGTAGGATAAAGGGGGTGGAGAACGAGGCGAACGCGATCATCGATGCGGAGTGTGCGATCGTGGATGAGGTGTGCACAGTCAGCCGAGAAGCGTTTCTGCGCTCGATGTAACCCGAATGCACGTGCCAGTCGCTCATTAACAACGGCCCCGCCCGTCCTAAACTCATTTGCATAATTAGTGCGTGTCGGTTGCAGCGTAACGCGTGACTACCACCGCCGGGAGAGAGCGTCAGGCTCAAGCGCGATATCGTCACTAATGCGAGAGCAATAGGATGGGCCGATATCGCGTTTGGTCCGCGTATACTGAACCGAATGGCATTCGTTAACTTCCGGCAGCACCGTCGTAGATCGCTGATTCCCTGCCTCTTCCCTTCGACCCTTCGTCAAATCGTCCCGAATCGAATAATTCGCAAACGATTCTCATGCGTAATTCCTTACAGCGAAATTCAAACGAAATCCTTCGATCTTGCTTTGTTTCATCGATCATCAGAAAACTATTCTCATTGTTTGTTTCGCCAATTATCAAAAACTTTAATTATTCTGCAGTTGCAATTTTGTCAAACGTTTGAATAAATCATTGAACAAACCGCCTCATTTCGTTGTTTGATTGTAATATTGGTGCGGAAGGAAGGTAATTTTGTAAGATTAAAGTCGAAGCGCAAAATTTTATTTTATCGGATCTTCTTCTTTATAATCCATTTGTATACCATTGTTACCATTTTGCCACCGTGTATGACGAAATATCTCTTTTCCACCAACATCGAGAAGGCATTTGTATAATATACCCCGATAATAATTCAATTTGTTTAATTAAGTGGAAAGTTATTGATAATTCCAATAAATATGAACGGAATGGCGGAAATGTGTCCTCAATATTGAGCCATTGGGATGTAAATTGTAACTCCGTTCGATAACTTCCAGGTTAATGAAAATTTCAAAAGCATTATTTTTCAGAAATGTTTATAATTTCAACATTATTTTACATTAATATTAGCATAGAATTTGATGTACTCATATGGATTTAATTTCAAGTACATTATAATGTAATGTAAGAGATTGGGCAAGTAGGGCTATTTCAGTCCCTAATGTCTCACCCAGATCTATAAGATCCTCTGACTTCTCGCTAAAAATTTTACATGGGATGGGTGTCGGGATTTAAACTCGAGACCCTTCTGTTACTAATCACTCGCGTTAACACAGAGCCACGCGTCATCCCAAGTCCATTAGAAACTTGAGAATAATATTTACTCTAACTTATTAGTAGAATTTATTTCGAACTTATTGTTAGTTGAGGTATTGTCTCAACTCTATCTATTTGATTTATTTTAGTATATGGCAAAAGAAAAATTTAAGATATAAGTAGAAATTGCTGTCTTACAATTATTATTATGCGCAGAAAAAACTGAAACTTTTACTATTACTTTACGTTTTACTTTTTCACATTAAATTGTTATATTAATTTGCATTCCATGAGACTTAACTAATTGTAAGTCCTAAAAAGATTATGTTTTGAAAATGTAATTAAATTACGAAACTTTCTGATCAATCAATTTTCACTGATTCTTTACGGTAATTTGACTTAACTCCAAATTATTAGTGTCGAAAATTTAATATGTAGTTTCTGCCAGGAAAAATGAGTTTCATATTTAAGAATATTTAAAAATTTAATAATATAAATGTAATAATGTAAGTAAAAAATAAATTTCCTGTTAAAAGACATAAGCTCGACGATTCTTAGAAAACACCCTGTGTAAATGTACATTATGAGAGCTAGTAGCTAATTCTTATGATAGAACACGTGCCCGTAACTTATGATATATCAGTTGATCACGCTGATCATTGAAGTGACGGTGCTATTGTGCCCAGGCCAAAAACAAGAACAAATTGGAGCGACGTTTGCGGCGCCTATCGTGGGCGTAACATCGGGGAAACCACGAGCAATAAGCAGAGACGGCAACGCGGAATCGCTGTTGATCCATCACGGCGGCATCGCTTCATATCGATCCTATATTGGTATTTCCGTGGCATTCGCGTTCCTGGAGGTAGAAGGAAGAAAGTAATGGAGAGCGGACCCGAAACGGATCCCATATAGAGCTTTCCTCGCGACAATAATTGGCCGAAGCTCGGACGGGGAGCGCGCGCGCCCAGCGTACTCTCATGAATTTCATGTTCCCGTCACGCCTCTGCTCGCCCCGTTCCGGCCAAAAATTGCCGGAAGCGGAGGCACGCGAGCAGGAGAATGCAAATGCTACGGCGACTTTAATAGCACGGATTATAAAACAGATCCGAACACCCGGATCCGTCCGCGCCCGCGCGCGCGTGCGTTACGCTGCGCTTGAAAATTTAAATCCGCTCCACGGATCCATATAATTCCATTATGCCTGCATTTGTAGCGAGGGAGGGTGAGCTTGTTTTTACCCGAGTCCGGCCTCGGTGCGACGCGTGTTTGCGCAGAGTTCACGACGACAAAAGGGACGGTCTGTAAACTTCTATTACGTGTACGAAGATGATTGGAACTTGATTGTTAAATTCTTTTAGTCTGCCGACGATATTTGCAGTCCCTCCTTGGACGTAGTACATATACATATGTATAAATAAGAAATTTTTATTTTGCTAAGAAAGATTGTACACATCGCTGTAAAATAAATCGTGCATTTATTGATCCCTACGATAATACAATTTTTATTTAAAAAATTCTATCTTTTATCTATTCTATTCTATCCTTTATAAAAATTTTATCTTTTTAAAATAATTTTATGTAATATTTTATGTTGTGCAAGAATGCAAAAATAATTATTTGAAAATCGGGATATTAAATATATTTAATATCCCGATTTAATCACACACAAGATCTTAGCACTAATCTGAATTTATCAGAAAATAAAAACGGGAATGTAGATTTAAAACTTTTAATATTTTCATTTATATTCTTCAATGGATTAAATTTCATTGAGTTGTCGCGTTTCAGAAAGCAATTGCATACAACATTAGTTGGTTCGTCGACTTATTATACGATTTAAAAGAGAGAAATAAGCTCTAAAAACATTTAACAGCAATTCCCAGGGAGTAAACGTGACTGAATAAAAAGAAAAGACTATAGACGCGTATCGTTAGCGTGTTTGCCGTATAATGCGGCCCGTTCATCGCCGCCGGGTACGTCGCTCTATATCCCGACGTAATTGTTCCGCCGAATCTATCTCAGCGCCCACCATTATTTCCAGCCGATAATTATCTGATCTGAGCGAGTGATATTCTTAACAACAAAGTACGGCGACGGGCGGTATCGTCGTCGTTGCGCCGGCTCGCTCCGGTTTCATTCGCGAAGGAGAACTGAATTTGAAGTAAAACTTGATACGGAACCCGTCGATATTTCCCCTTCATTCTCAGACCGACTCAATTAACTCGGCTGAAGCGTGCGGACGTGAGCGAATGCGCGAAGGAGCGAGCGAAGAGTGTACGGCTACAGCTAATGAGATTTAAAGACCAATTACCGCGCACTCCGGCGACTTATTGGCTGAATATCCTGAACAAAATTTCATTCATCTTGACACTAATGTAGCCAAAATCTTTCGCTATTCATGCGAACGTGTCGTCCCTTTGAACATCGGGACATCGGATGTCGATCGGATAAACTGTATTCCTTAACGGCTTAAATAGATTTATGAGACATCGAAAAAGAAAGAAACGGCGATTGCCAAGTATTGTTCAGGATAGCCACATATTGTCAAAGTTACCACAGAGATAATCCGACGTTTTAAATGAGAAACTTTGTGTCAGCTGCCTCATTCACTTATTTCTATGGCCTTTGACAATAATCTGCGTGAACAAGGATTTAAGAGCGATAGGAAAGTACGGGTTATTATAGAAACTTTCTTTTGTTCCGAAAAGAGACTGTAAAGGAGGTATTTATAAGATTCAAGACGGGAAAAGATAATTGAATTAAATGGAAATTACCTCGCTGAATACAATTAGTTTCGATATGAATTTTGTGCTCCTCTCCTCGCGAAATGCTGGAAAGTGGTAAAAAGTTTGGTGGTCAGCCGATGCGCGATCGTACTTATGT
Organism: Tetramorium bicarinatum; assembly: GCA_928718305.1. Lineage (NCBI taxonomy): Eukaryota > Metazoa > Arthropoda > Insecta > Hymenoptera > Formicidae > Tetramorium > Tetramorium bicarinatum. Next base: position 24,603,829 of record OV788323.1, on the reverse strand, counting down.
TGCGAATAATAATGTTCGCATAATCGTTGGCGAAAAAAGTGCGGGATCGATAAAATATTATACAATGTAATCTGCATTGAGATAGCCGCATCAATCACCGCTGCGATAATACACTGGATAATGCCGCACGAAACCCTCGGAAAATAATAACTCCGAAAAATTAAAAATACGCGATGAACACCGCGCAGCGGAAATTCATTGTGTCGAAATGCCGCCGCCTTGAGTTATCCCCTGCTCTTCCCGCTCTTCTAAATCCACGAAACCACGCGTGTATAAAAATCCTGAGAGGTGAAATACGATTTCGGAATTAGCTGACGCGCGGGAAGTGTCTCGACGATCTAAACGCGAGAGAGATTTTAAATCCGCGATGACAATTCGCGATAATGCATTTCCAGAATAACGCTTCATTTGCATATTTTGCATTTTTTTTTTTAGCGAAGATAGATTTTCATACGTTAGCACAGTGTCCCGATTTTGAGATCTTGCGTGTTCAGATTTTAAGCGGAATATTTTGAGAAAATTAAATTTCCTGACTAATATCGACATTCCGCATTTCTAATTTCCGATCGTGTGTGCATACTTACAGATATATTTCTGAAGCGCAAATTCTCGCAAAGTTAGATGCTATCTCGAGTCTCATGAAACTTTAAATATTTCTGCGCTATGTTTATCCACGTGCTCTCGCATATTGTCGTAATTGTTAATGCATCCTGAGATTCCATCCTTTCGAATCTTCAACAATAGACATTATTGCTACCGCTTGTGTGCCAGCATTATTCCATTGTTTAAATTATAGGAGCCCCTTTCGGCATTTTCCACGTTGTTGCAACACCGCGTCTCACGGCATCAAATCCCTCACATCGATCGGCATACACGTACGCGGTGCAGCGCAACGCCAACCGCTTGTAATTTTCATTAGAGATGCGCGTATTCGTCGCGTCCGCTCGCAGCCCCATAAGGCAGCTTATAAGCGGCCACCTCGTCTGATATTACAACGTACAGAGACACGGAATCCCGAGTAGTCGCCATGTTCGCTAATATTAATTAGCAGGAAGGACAGCGCGAAGCGGAATAGTCCTCGCTTTCCTAAGGTTGCTTTGTTGACTTAAGCGACAGTCTGCGACCGCGTCTTTTTCTGCGCAAATTATTTCATAATTATATATTTTTTTAGTACTCTACATATTTTTTAGTATTATATGTATTTAACATGTATAATTATAGATAAAACTACTATTACAAATATAACATATGTTATGATAACTGAATTATGAAATTTCTGAAAATTTGCATCGATTTTATAATTGCCATCGAAATATAAATAATAGTACCAAAATTATTTCTTAACTTCACATGATAAAGGTATTTAATTAAAAATAATAAATTATTGCTATTATCAATATAAAGTTATGCTTAATTGAAATATTTGAAAGAGGTGAAAACCAATTAAATCTAGAAGCAAATTTTCTAGACAAATAAACATGCTGCGTTTCTATATACATATATTATATAATATATATACACAATATATATTTATACAATACATGTATTTAAATATTTGTATATAAATTTTTAATTTAATATATCTATGTTATATATATATATATATATATATATATATATATATATAAAACATAGATTAAATTAAAAATTTTACACATAAAATGCGAATGTTATTTCACATATTTAATATCATATAGGAACAATAAATTAGTACATACCAGGAATATTAACTTTTTCGTTCTCACTGTCGTATAATTACATTTAAAATTAGGAAATGAATTATTGTCTATTTTGATATCCGAGAATATATATTAGTTTCTTTCTGTTTTATTTACCTAGTTATATAGAAAACAACATTTTGATACATATTGACATTTCTTTTAGTAAATAGGATATTATCAAAAATACAAATCTTTTTTTAACTAATTAATTTAAATAATTCTGAAAATGAAAATTAAGCTGAAGTCAGTGTTTTGAAAGATACCATTGTGCAATATAAAAACTTATTTGTCAATTACATTTATAATCTGCATATTTAATTTATCGACATTCTCAGGTAAGAGTAACTTATTCCTAAAACGGAATGAGTCATGTTCTCCAGCATTGTCTGCATATTAGAGAACAATGTTCGCAGAACATCCTATATTTCGGTATTTCTTCAAATAATTATTTATTGCGTACACCAAGTAATTAAATTTAAAATTTATGCGAAAATTCATATGCCGGATTGTCCACCGCGGTGACGGCGCTATCGTTATCCAGTGTATTCTTCTGCTCAGCCGACCCCCATAACAACGTGGGCCGAAATAAACTCAGGAAGCTCTGCGAACAATTAAAAGAGCACAAATTAAATTGTTGCGAATCCGATAATGGGCGAGATACGTGCCGCCGGCGCCGTTCACGTTCTTGTGCGGTCATATCTTCTTGCGCGAAACCGCACAAGTACTTTCGAAGTGTGTGCGGAACGCCCGAAAACAACGGGAGAGGGAGATAAGAGTAATGTTAAATTTATCGGCTAACAGAAACTGGGAGCGGTCAAGAAAAAGGGTAGCCTGCCTCCCCCTCTCACACTTTTTCTCTCTTTGTAGAAATGGGTAGAAATAGCTGCGGTCCACCCAGGGCCGCTCTGTTGACATACAAGTAAAATTAAAAATATTTCACATTGTTTTCTTAAGAATTAATACGCTCCCTTGCTTGTGCGGTTTATCAGTGATATCGTATACAAATTAAATAAAAAATTCTAGTGAACTCTATACTAAAAGATTATCCATTATATTGAACTAATAATTCCATAATAATTCCAAAGAAAAAACAGTTTATAATATTTTTAATATAGTGTCCCGTGAAAAGTGTTTATGCAAAATTTTATTTAACACCTCTCTTGGCATATTTAAAAAAAAACAGAATTTTTTACAGGATACAAAATTGACATTTAAAAAATGCAAAAAAATTCAATATAAAGATTCGCAATTCACGCATTTATTTGGAAAACAATTTACACAATGCGATACCCTCCATTTGTCGGCAAAAGTCCGGACGTATAGCGGATCGTCAGTTTAATCAAAAAATTTAATTCCGTAAAATGTTCTTTTAAACATATGTCAATTTGTGCATTTCCAATTTCGTTAAAACTCGCAATTGGCGACTCTCTCTTTGTACGGTTGCGCTCTTTGTGCGATGCGATTTGCACACTGGCTTTCGGCGGCCCTGTATATCTGAAGCGATGGAGAGTGGCAGGCTCCCTTCCCCGCCCCCGCGAAGAAAACTTTTCGTTTCAAAGTACGATTACCAAGGTACTGTGGAAAAACTTGTATTAAGACGTTCCGCGAGTTCTCGAGATTTTACGGCGCGGACCGCAACTTCTAAATCGGCCCGTAACCGCTACCACGCGATAGTGGCACGTAGCTTTCGGTAGATTCTCACCCTAATCGAGATATCGGGAATAGCGCGATGCAATAACGCAGCAACGACATTGGCATATCACAGTTTCTTCGTTTTCGATGGAAACTAATTTTTCTAACATTTTTCTAATGCGTTAAATTCTTAATTTATCAAATTAAGTACAGGACCTTGGTAAAGTGTTATAAAGAATTTTCGTCCGTCATTGATCATCTTAAAAGAAATAATTTATAACGTTCTTTATGCCGGATGCGTAATGGCGAAAGTTTTTACTCGCGTTTAATTAATCGATCATACGTAGGAAATGAGACAAGTTGGCCAAAATTCTTGGCAGATCCGATGATTCCGCAGCCGCTTCTACCTTCTCATTAGTGAAAATTAATGAGCTGATTTCCTAATAAAACAATCTCCCTTTCTTAAAAACGGCCAGTAAGTCATTAAGTAACGAAGAATAATACTGATTATTAAAAAATCTCAACTCGAACTTTTCTTTGAAAGGTCAACGCCTTTCATGCCTGTTTGATAAATGTATCTTTGCAGAATATAAATTATGTTTAAATCTTAAATGTGTAGTATGTAATATCTGAATCATTGGTTATAAAAATCAAGTTTATATTGTATTATATTATTTTACTTTTTATTTAAATAAAAACAAATTCTCTTAAATTATTTTAACATTTAGTGCTTACTTTATTCTAGTAGCTGTCTTTAATAGCTAATCTCTGTTCAAATTATTTTTATCTGCATAAATTATATCGCATATTCAATGAGTAAATGTATGATATCATATCGCAAAGTGAAACAAACCCATTTATTTGTTTTTATTCAATTAACTCCAGTTTGCCCAAACGGGCGTATGGGCACGTATAAAAAAATATGTGTCTTTTATTTTTCTCTAGACTACAACATATTCAAAGCTCATCAAAATCGGAGGGGGACACTTCCGTGGGGTTCCTTGTAAGTGACATTAGGAACTGAAATAGCCCTATTTGACCATTTTACACTACTATCAATAAGATGTCAATAAGCTGTATATTATACGGTAACAATATTAAGATAAAAAATGTTAAAGATATGAATAATAGAAAAATGTATAGTATGTTGTATCATTAGAATCTTGTACTCTCATAAATTTTCGTAAAGCAGATAAGCATGACGAATTTTGTACCAGACTAGGTGTTTACCTATCTGAAGGAAAAAGGAAAGTGAACAGACTATATGTATATATGTATAGTCATCCTGCGTCAATAAAATTAGCACAATAAATAACTGATTTAAAGGAATTTTTGAAGCGCGGAAAAGAAAAAGCTTTGAAATTAGAAAAGGCCTTTGAAAAAAGTCTTTCGTAATCAGACTCTTACGAAAAGACCTTTACATTCAGCTTGCATAAATTTCTACCTGAGTTCGAAGACAAATATTAGTTGG